>OW026520.1:63422342-64022342 GCA_932274085.1 Protocalliphora azurea | reverse complement strand
AGAATGAGATGCTAACAAACAGATGAGGAGTTCTTGATTGATCGTCGAAACAAAATGACGTAAACGCGCATTTTTGCCAAAGTTTTATTTCTCGCCCGATTTCAAATATTTTTTATATTGTTGTAGGCTCTTTTAAGACCTATAAAAAAACATGCTCACGTGTCCTAATTATCTCTTATACTTTTCGAGTTATTTGCGTTTGAAGAAAATGTTTATTAAGGACAATATATGCTCTTGAAGAGAGGTTGAAAATACCGGTATATCGTATAAATAAACCATGCAAATATTATTAGTGAAATCCTCTATTTTTTTTCTACCCTCTATTTTTCCTTTCCATAATTGTAAATTTTTTTAGGATCAATTGGAGCATTATACGGTCTACATGATAATTTAAAATAATTCCTGACTCTAACATTTCCTTTATTTGCTTTTCCATTTCTTCGTTGTGGATTTCTGGAAATCTACAAGTTATGGAAAATATAGGAATTTCGTTAATTGTGGGTATGTTATGCCTATATTTAATAACTGTCATTGAATTTTCACCTTCTATATAAAAACCATTTCTAAAATTTTTAATTAATTTTGTCAATTCTTTAATCTTTTCAGTATTTAAATTTTCAGTCCTTAATTTATTACTTAAATAGTCTAGTGTCGGCTCGTTAAAATTTACATCTATTATTATGTAAATTTGTAAGATTAATTGTGAGAAATTTTGAACGTATACCCTACATTCAACAGTGGTAGGAAATGATAAATTTCTTAACATAAGGTAAAATTTTTGAGTATGTAACATTTGTAGCACACATTAAAAATTAACTAAAAAAAGGAATATCTACTATAACTTCGGGAATAATGGGGTTAAAAGATTTATTTTTATGTGTGAGGTTTAGTAGATGTAATACTAATAAATCGTAGAAGACCGGGTTGCAAAATGTTGAAAAATGAGTGAAAAAAACAGTTCTTGTGCTCTCCTGAACAATTGCGCATAGCTCTTTTTGAATAGAAGCCCTCGATATATCATTATGTATACAAAATTTTACTATTTTAAAATGTATAAAAGACTTCTTAAAATAAACAAAAAATTGCAAATTATCGAGCTATAGGAAATTATTTCATAAATTTGAGTATAAATTTTTGCAAAATTTTATCTTATCTTATTAAATGATTAGTTTTGCATCGCAAATGGTTTTTTCGAACTATATTATGAAATATGTGAGGATGTTTTATGGGAGTATGAGATTAGTTCTTGGACCTTGAAATTATAAGTCCTTAAAATATTTTGGCATATTGAGAGCACTCTTTTATGTAGATTTTGAACAATACGAACGCGTAACACTGATATAATTTATACTTCACAAATATAGATGATCATTAAGATCTGTAGTTTTTTCAAAGTTCCAAAGTCATAATTGATATTAAAAAAATCCGGAAAAAAATTAGGAAATTTTATGAACATTTTAAAAATTGCATAACATTTTTCCATTTTGAGATTTATTTATTTATTAAGAAATCATGTTTACGCCATATTTTAGAAAATTGCTATAAAATCTGTAGTTAGTCGCGAAAAACATCCGTTTTACTAATATTTTCGATACAGCTAGAGGTATATTAAGTACGAACATGAACTTGATATACCTCAAACTATAGAAAATCACTTCGCCTTTTAAACTCTGTTCTCAAAATTTAATTTCACTTATGCGCGCAAAAATTCCATCAAAAATAGGCGGTACTCATATAAAAATAATGGTGCTAAAACTATTTTTGGGAAGTTTTAATTTTTCTTTCGAAATTTTAAAAGAAAACAAAAAGGTTTTAAAAATAGGTTGGCACTTGCTTAATAAAATATGTAAGAAATTAATGCTACATTTTTATGAATTTTTATTAAACATTTTAAAATTTTTCTAATTTTCCAAGTTTTCAAAAAAGTACGTACGATTAACAATAATTGTTTCAGTAAAATAATTTTTTGTTTTGAAAATTTAATTTTAAGCGAGTGTTGTACAAATAAATTTGAAATTACTAACTGGCTGGTCTGATCAAATTTGCCAATATTTTGTTTCTGATCAGATTTCAAAGATTTATGTATTTAAAATTTTATAATTTCACAAAAAAGTGGTCCATTTTTTTTTAAATACATAGGACGCATTTTTCCTTTAGATAAAAGAATATATATGTTCATGCCATTAACGAGTTCAAAAATAAACCATTTTGAATTTGAAAAATGATTATTTTGGGCGACAAAATTGTCATCATATGTTAACATCTAAATAAAAAATCTGAATAATTTCTGCTTACTATTTTCGTTGTGGCCCAAAAATTTTTGTTAGTTATGTTAAAAATCAGGGTTCTCTAAATTGACTTTCGAATAATCGGACAATCGACTTTTTGTTGAAAAAATTGGATTTGTGGTTTGAAAATTGTCGAGAAATTGACTTTCTTTTCAAAAAGTCAAAAATAGTTGAAAAAAACTGAAATATCGGAGAAAGTCGAAGAATTTTACTTCATTAAATGACATAGTTGCTTAGCAATTCTTATTTCATATTTTATTTTTGTTCCTACAATAGAACGCACAACTTTTTTAAAGAATATCATTTATATCATTAAGTGTAATATGTGGAAAGTTTCCCCTTCTTAGAATAAACGTAAGATGGCAACTTTTTAATCATTTACCAGTATACGACAGTTTTATAACTATGTCTCCACACGTGGAGATAAATATCTAGTTGTCTAGTTGCTATGTGTGGGTTTTTATGGCAAATGAGTATTGCTGTATCATCGCATATAAGCAAGTCGGAAGTGTCCAAGAACAAGTCCAAGAACACTTTCCTGTAGGACATCTGCTTTTATCTCAATTTATTCTGTCATAAACTCATCATACCTTACTCTGAATATACGGTCAGATAGATAAGATTTCAGCAAGGCTCTAAAAAATAGATGAACAATACATTTTAACTCCATACCTCTCAGATTAGATGATTTACCTGTTCAATAGTTCCGTGTTTTTCACGGAAAGCAAACTGGGGAAACGGGACGATATTTCTATCGTTCAAGAACGGCATAATTTTCTTTTCGAATACTTTCTCGAAAAGCTTTGACAAACAAGAAAGAAGGCTAATAGGTATATAAGAAGACGGTGTAGTTAAATCTTTTCCGGCCTTTGGTATCATTTTCTTTTGAGAAGTTTTTCAAATTTTTGGAATGACTCCTAGTTTCATTACCGCATTGAACATAATAGATAGTATGATTATTACCATATCCGGTAGGTTTTTAATGAATCATATCCGAGGGATTTTCTTACATTTAAATTTTCTTTGATGATTGTCTTTCAGGCTAACAACAATTATGTTATCATCATTTAGTGCAGTGTCAGGTGCCTCTTCTAATGTCAAGATCATTTGTTTGAGGATTTAATTGAAAGACTGAGCTCAAATAACATGCAAATAAATTGCTCTTATCTTCTGCACTATGCGTCCAAGTAACGTCTGCTTTCCTTAAAGAAGTTTGTGCCTCTACCGGTGGCTTAATAGCTTTTGCTGCCCTCCCTAGGAAAAGTTAGTATGTTTATTATTATTTAATGTAATTTCCATTTTTGCGATCCTCTTCTACTTGAAGGGCTCTTTTTAATTTCTTACTTGCCATGCTTCAACTTTGCAGCAGGTGATCTGGTTTGTTGCCATTGTCTGCGATGTTTTTTTTTAACAAAAAGTTTTTCGATATCAGAATTTGATATATATGAATAGCATTTCTAAGAAATTTGACTCTTAGAATGTTCCAAAGCTGAAGCAATTAATGACGTAAAGTCATTGACGCAGTTGTTTATGTCTCCCTCTCAAAATATAGATCTGTGTGGATATGACTATATGATATATTTTTTATACTTCAACCAATTTATTGTATAGTAGTGTTATTGGAAAATTTTATTACTTCTTCCATAATAAGTTAATATTATTGGAGAATGATTAGTAGATAAATCATATGAAATTTCTGTAGTTACCAAATTTCAATTAATAATTTTAGAAACAGCAAAGTTAATAAGATCAGGAGTTTTTCTAGGATTAGCCGGCCAGTATATTTGTTTTCCAAAGGACACAAAATCCAAGCCAATTTTGCGATCAACTAGAACCTAATATAGCTCCCAACCTCTGGGATTTATCAATCTAGAACCCCAGTAAGTATGTTTGGCATTATATTCTCCACGTGCCATGAAATCATCTCCTAGTTTATTAAAAAGATTCTAAAAATTTTTCTTTGGTCATTGAAAATCGTGGTGGGCAATAAACTGAAATCAAGATTAAATTCCCAGAAAAATATTAAAGATGAATGGATGTTGCCTGCATGTAATCTTTTGAAAATTTGTCTAGGGCATAATGTTGTAATCGGTTTCTAATTAATATCACGGTACCACCATTAGCCGTAACGTCGGGATAGTTTTTAAAATGAATGAATAACCTGGAATATGAAAATTATTTTTATTGTTGAGATGAGTTTCTGAGACTAACATCACATCTATATTTTTTTTTTTTCATGAAGTACTTCAGACTTGTGTTGGCTTAAACCATTTGCATTCCGAAAACATACTCCCAAATAAATCATTTTCATGTTAGGAGGATTTGTATCATTTGGTTCTACGCTCATAAAAGCTCTTGTATTGTGCTTTTCATGGACGATATAAAGTTTGTCATATTTTGATTAAGAAAGGTAATATTCTGAGTAAGTGTTTGCATAAATGTTTCTAACCCTCTCAAATTGTGGAGAACAATAGGCTGTTGGAAACCTGTTTTTAAAACATTGGCATATGATATACTTTCAGGTTTGTCTACATTTCTTCCGGATAACTCCAAACACGAACTTGGTTAGAAGCGGTTTCATATGTTATATGAGTATGTAGGATGGGACCACTGTGCCAGAGAAACAAACATTGTAAAGTGGACGAATGACGATATGAAAGTGAATGTAGGATGACTGTTTTGTTAGTGTGTCAGTATGAGTAGAATTTATTCGATAGAGTAAGAATGAGATGCTAACAAACAGATGGGGAGTTCTTGATCGGATTGTTGGTTGTCACTTAATTTATTTTTAGTGTTTTAGTTTATTTTTTTTACTTTGTGAACTCTATATTAATAGTGAATTACCTTTTTCTTACCTTTTTTTAGAAGTAGTAAAGCCAAAAAGATAAAAATTAAGTCAATAAATTAGTGCGTGGAAAGACGTTGATGTTAAAACTATATTGTGTTTGTTGGTGTTAACTGTTTTCATATATAAATTAATACATACAAACATTAAGGCGTTTTTTACAAGAAGAAAACAAGAGAAAAGAAGAAGAACAAGTGCTGTTGTGAACAATAAAAAAGGGCTTAACAACAAAATATGTATAACCTTGTCGATGCTTGTGTAATGTGGTGAAGTAAGAACAGACTTAAATTTGGAATTATGTTTGTTTATGTTGTGAGGTGACTGTTGCTAAGCGACAATATGTTACGTTTTTTATGTGTATGAAGGAAAGAAAAAGCAAAAGACAAAAATAACCTTTGATCAGAACGAAAATTGTGGATGTGATTTTTGTCTTTAAACAAAACACGAATGAACTTGTTGCATCAACAACAACATACATAGAAGAGAAGAAACAAAAAGTGAATTAGAATATAAACGCTTGAATATAAGAGAGATAGAAGAATTATTGCTGAGTGCTTAAAAGTGTAACGGTGCTGTAGCGGAACAACAATGGTACATCTTTATAGACGTGGTGTTGTATTGGTGGAGAGCAAATTAGAAATAAGTTGATTGAAATTATTGTATTATTTTTAAGTATAGACGATAGAGTGAAGTGAGAGTAGCTCATTTGAGATAAAGTGGATGTAGGCGATTGAGTGTAGCGAGATTAGCTCATTTAGGATAAAGTGGATGTAAATGATTGAGTGAAGTGAGAGTAGCTCATTTGATATAAAGCAGATGTGCATGATTGAGTGAAGTGAGAGTAGCTCAATTGAGGTGAGGATAGATTATAAAGGGTGAAGTGGTAGTAACTCTTTTCGACGTGTAAAGTGGGGATAGATTGTGAGTATAGACGTTATTTCAGAGATTATCTGAGTGATTTAATTTTATATATAGAGTTTGAGAGTTTTAAATTTTTATGGTAATATATTTGATTTGTCGTTGAGAGAAGTACAGTTAAATTGGAACATTAATTTTGATTTACTGTATGATTTTCTGAATACTTAGTGTGTAATTTATAATATAGTATATTTTATACTGTTAATGTATAATATTATTTTATTGGACTCTTTGTAAGACAATCACCAACCGGTTCATTGAAGAACTTAAGGACATACTTATATTAACAGTGGACGAATTGCAGACGAAGGCTGAAATGTTAGGGTTGAGCACGACTGGTTCACTTTGCTATTTTAAATGAGATGGGTAAAAGTTCGGACTTTGATTGTGCGGCTTCGGATGTTGATCGAACTTGGGGAAGCATTTTTTCGTTTTACGTTAAGGGTCGTTGAAGACTTTATTACGAAATTTTCCGGAGAAAGTACTCTCGATGTGGATACGTGGATTCTAGAGTTTGAGGATTGTGCGCATATGCTGAAATGGGACCAGCTCCAAATTTATATTTATGCTAAACAACTACTAACAGGTGCCGACAAAACTTTTGTTAGAAGCCAGTCAGGCGTAAGAGATTGGAAGCTGAAGATGTTCCACCCCCCTCGAGGAGAATTTTCAAGGAGATAGTAATTGTAGATATGATACACTACTGGTTTTGACAGATGTTCCATTAGAGCCAACGAATGAGAGGTTAGTCGGTATTGATGGTAAGAGTATTACAACGTTAGGATGCTTGAGAGCTCGAGTTAAGTTAGATGCGGTTGAGTTGGATATAACGTTTCATGTAGCCATGTACATTCAACAGTTATTGGTAACAGCATTCTGAACCAGGTAGATTTGGTGATTGATTCAAACGGGGCTATGTTCAGAAATAAGATCCCTTGTATGTGCGAATCTGAAGAGATTAAAAAGGATAAATCCGACAAGTCTGTTTTATCCCCAGGAACAGAATGATGACCCCATGCCAGCAGTAGATATTAATCCAATCGCTGAGCTAAAGAAAGATTTTGCAGATATGATTCATTCGATTTCATCCAGTAATAATAAGGTGATCGAGCCAGATTTGGAACATTTTAACGAGACTTACCGAGATGAGATCCAACGGGTGGTAGACAATTACAAACCACACAAATCAAAGTCATTTAAGGTGGAAATGAAGATAGTACTAACAGATGACATTACAGTGGCGAGCAGACGAAGAAGAACGTCGTACGCGGATCAACAGATCATTGAGAAGAGAATGGCTAGATGAGAGAATTATCAAACCCAGTTATTCTGAATACTCTTTGCCAGTTGTGTTAGTTTCAAAAAAGAATAGCACTAAGAGACTTTCCTGCGATTTTAGACGTTTGAACGAGAAAGAAGTTCGTGACAATTTCCCCATGGCTATAGTCGATGATGTCATATGTTAACATCTAAATAAAAAAATCTGAATAATTTCTGCTTACTATTGTATAAATTGTTATGTAAATCGGACCAGCCAATTAGAAATTACAGACTTATTTTCGTTGTGGCCCAAAAAATTTTGTTAGTTATGTTCAAAATCAGGGTTCTCTAAATCGACTTTCCAATAAGCGGACAATCGACTTTTTGTTGAAAAAATTGGATTTGTGGTTTGAAAATTGTCGAGAAATTGACTTTTTTGTTGCCAAAAAGGCAAAAATATTTGAAAAAAGCTGAAATATCGGAGAAAGTCGAAGATTTTTACTTTATTAAATGACATAGTTTCTTAGCAATTCTTATTTCATATTTTATTTTTGTTCCTACAATAGAACGCTATTAAAAATGTAGAAAACAACTTTTTTAAAGAATATCACTTATATAAGTTAACACAAAAAGTTATTATTCTTTTATTTTTCTTTTTATTTGTATTTTTTGTCTAGTTAATACAAAAAGTTATTATTCTTTTATTTTTCTTTTTTTTTTTTTGTATTTTTTTGTCTACGTAAGTTCTCCTAACCACGCGTCGCTCTCATGTTGTAGTTCTCTAAAATACTGCAACCTGGTTGCGACTCGTTTTCGTTGGAAATTTATGTTTTTTGTAATAAACTGCTGACGCTATGTCTGCAGTATTTAGCTAAGTAAAATTAAGTCAATCGAAAGTGTGAATAAAGAATTATGACTGACAATTTGTTAGTCGTAGTGAAGTACTCGAATTAACTTGTGTTTTAATTAAATATTAAAATAACTGGCGCCCAACTAAAAACACTAATTGAAAGTTAAACATTTAAAATTAAAATAAATTATAAGTTAATAAGGACTAAAAAGGAAGTGAAGTGAAGCATTTAAAATTAAAATAAATTATAAGTTAATGAGGACTAAAAAGGAAGTGAAGTGAACATATTGAAACAAACAATTATTTAAGTATTAAAAATAAATTAAAACAAAACTCAATAAGTAAAAAGTTAAATAATATAAAATAGTACCAAACAAGAACTGAAAATAAAATTTAAAATATAGTGAAAATTTATAAGTTAAGCAAAAATCTTGTGAAACTAACGATTTTAATAAAAACTTAAAGTTCCATAAACAATCAAATCATAAAATCATAAAAGAAACATACTAAATAAAGACTCTTCTGGTGGACACAACTCATCTATAGATTTAGATTAAACAAAAACGAAATTTAATATTTAAGTTGAAATTGAAAAAAAAAAACAAACAATTTAAAATCATATACGAAATTAGATACGTGAATGTGGAAAAGCAAATAAAAACTAAAAATAACAATAAAAAATTAGATTGAAAGTATAAATAAATTAATAACAACAAGAACAAACACTAATTTTAAACAAAACAAAAAGCCTACCATTTTAAATACGAACTACCTCAGGCTGGAAGCATTTCTTATAAATATTTTCTTTTCTATAAAAACAAATAAAAGAAAAATATGAAATTAAAAAAAAAATATTTATTAAATATTGCAAGAATAAAAGTCATAAACAAATAAATGACTAGACATTAAAAAAAAAAAAAAATTAAAACAAAAGCAACAATTAAAATAAAAAATTAACTAACAAAATTTTTAAATCGCAACAACTGAAAACAATATTTGTGTTAAAACAACGCCTAACATCCTCCAGCAGAACATTAAGGAATATAACAACACAAATCCCAGCACCAACAACTAACACCAGAAATAATCAACACGGCAACAAGAAACAAGATGATAAAACAACTAATTATTATTACGTAAGAATAGAATAAGTTATATGTATTTTTAACTATTTTAAATTTATCTATTACCTTAAAAAAGAGAAAAATAAAAAAACTAAAAATTGCAATTAAAAAAAAAAAATGAAAGAAAGAAAGAAAAATTATAATTTAAGAAAGGAAAATCATAAATAAAAAAAGAGAGAATTGTTAATTTACAGTTTTTTTTCGGTCATGGCAAATCCTAATAATCTAATCAGGCCCCAAATTCTAAATGTTCCACCACCGCCGAACAATCCCCCCAATCCCCCAAAACCCCCAGAACCAATAAATATGAATATTACTCAGATGGAAGCAGCAATAACGGGTTTAGTTACCCGATTAAGCAGAGAGCAGTGTAGAACTTTAGTAGGAAATATATTGAACCCCGATTCAGATTTCGTAGTTAGGGACCAAGAAATAGAAGAACAATATAGGGCAAATTTTAGCGACCTTGACAAAGTGCCAGATGTCGTACGTTGCTTAAGGGAATTTTCTGGTAATGCGTTGGAATTTAGCTCATGGAAGAAGAGCGTCGAAAGAGTCTTAAACCTTTACGAAACCCAAAAGGGAACCACGAGGTATTTTGGGATCCTGAACGTAATCATGAACAAAATTGTGGGAACAGCTGATTCGGTGCTCGAATCTTATAATACACCCCTTAGCTGGGAGGCAATTTCGCGTTGTTTAACGCTACACTACGCCGACAAGATGGACGTGAGCACTCTTGAGTACCAAATGACCACTCTCATCCAAGGTAATTCTACGGTGCAAGATTTCTATCAGGAGGTATATTCACATCTATCTCTGATCATAAGCAATATCACTTGTGTGACTATCGGTAGGGAAGCTATGGACACACTTATCCAGACATACAGGAATAAAGCACTGCATACATTCATAAGAGGACTTAGGGGCGACCTTTCTAAGCTATTATGTATCAGGGAACCAACAAGCTTACCCCAGGCACTCCAATTATGTCTTAAGCTCCAGAACCAGAATTTTAGAAAAGACCACGCTTTAAACACAAACCCCCGAAATCCACAAACAGTTTCCAGAAATCAGAACTATAAAAACCCTACACAATACACAAACCAGAAACCGATCCAATACCTATCCCAAAATAGAATCCAATACCCAAATCAGAACCCAGTACAGTATCCAATCCAATATCAAACCCAAAACACTAATCAATACCCAAAGCAGTATCCAATCCAATATCAAAACCAAAACACAAATCACTACCCAAACCAATACCCAATACAATATCAATACAATAATCCTCCGCCAAGACCAAATGCACCAAAACCACAACCAAGACCGGTGCCCATGGAAACCGAGACCATCCGGACGAAAAACGTCAACTACATGAATCGACCAAAACCAAATGAACAATTTGAGGGAAAAAGACCATTGGAGCAACCAACAAATAACGCACAAAAATTCCAATGGACCTTCAATATCGAGACTGTTGGTAACGAAATAAAAGAAGAGGCCGACTATGACACGCAATTGATATCATATGAGGAAACGGAACAGTTAGAACCACTCAGCGAATACATCGCCGAAGAGTTGCCAACCGCTGGACAAGAATTTGCCGATATACATTTTTTAGAATAAGCGACTCGTCTTTGCCATATTTTGAAGCAAAGACGTCAGACGGTAGGATCCTAAAAATTTTGGTAGACACCGGATCGAACAAAAATTATATTCAAACCCAACTAGTAAAATCAGCCAAACCCAATAGAAAAAACTTTTACGCAAATTCCGCCGGAGGAGAAGTCTTAATATCACAACATACCTTCATTAACCTCTTTGGACTAAAGTCTACAAACTTGAAATTTTTCGTTTTACCATCTCTTAAGTCTTTCCACGCTATACTAGGAAACGATAGCTTGAAAGAACTTTCAGCCGTTATTTACACAGCGCAAAGTTTAATGACTATTAAGGACAGTATTACAATAAAACTAAAACAGCAAATTTCCGAGAACGTGAATAATATTCTACATAATAATATCCCAATAAGGACAGACCATATGACAAAAGACCAAAAACGTAAGATAGAAGAATTGGTAACAGAATTTCCAAACCTTTTTGCCGAACCAAACGAACGATTAACCTACACAACTACAGTAGAAGGAGAAATAAGAACGACGACCCGTCTACTCTAGATGTTACCCCTATCCAACACATTTGAAAGAGATAGTAGAACAACAAATCAAAGAATTGCTAGACCAAGGTATCATACGACCTTCGAAATCCCCATACAACTCGCCAGTTTGGGTTGTACCCAAGAAAATGGATGCCTCAGGTATAAAGAAATATCGAGTAGTAATCGATTACAGGAAACTTAACACGATAACAATCCCGGATCGTTATCCAATACCGGAAATTAATGAAGTCCTTTCCCAATTAGGGGAAAATAATTTTTTCTCTGTATTGGATTTGAAGAGCGGATTTCATCAAATACCTTTAAGAGAAAGGGACATTGAGAAAACAGCATTTTCCATCAACAATGGAAAGTACGAGTTCACCAGGTTACCATTCGGATTAAGGAATGCGCCCTCAATTTTCCAAAGAACCCTGGACGACATCTTGAGAGAACATATTGGTAAAATATGCTACGTCTATATCGATGATATCATCATATTCGGAAAAGACGAAAAAGCACATTGCGAGAATATTAGGAAAATATTTGATACCCTAGAATCGGCCAATATGAAAGTGCAACTTGACAAATGTGATTTCCTAAAACCAGAAGTAGAATTTTTAGGGTTTCTGATATCTACATCGGGAATACGAGCTGATCCAAAGAAAGTAGAGGCAATAAATAATCTCCCGATACCAAGAACCATAAAAGACTTAAGATCCTTCTTAGGCATGTCAGGATTTTATCGCCGGTTCGTTAAAGACTATGCCAAATTGGCAAAGCCCTTAACGGCTCTTCTGAGAAGGGAGGAGGGACAAATGTCCAAATTTAGGTCTAGTAAGATAACAATCGACTTGGACGACAAGGCAGTGGAAGCATTTAATAAAATCAAAAGAACATTAATATCGGAAGATGTCATGCTGGCATATCCCGACTTTCGTAAAGAATTCCAACTAACTACGGATGCTTCAAATTACGCAATTGGCGCCGTGCTCGAACAGGAAGGTAGACCAATTACATTCATCTCGAGAACGCTGAACAAAGCCGAGGAACACTATGCCACGAATGAGAAAGAAATGTTGGCAATCGTGTGGGCCCTCAAGAGCTTGAGGAACTACCTCTATGGAGCGGCAAGGATAAAAATACTCACGGACCATCAACCACTGACGCACGCCTTGACAAGTAGTAACACTAACAGCAAGCTCAGGCGATGGAAAGCCACATTGGAAGAGTATAATTACGAGCTACAATATAAACCTGGAAGTACGAACGCAGTAGCGGATGCACTATTCAGACTCCCACAAAAAATATGTGCAATGGACTCAACAGCCGCTACTCAACATAGCAACCAAAGCTCTCCCGGAAATTCAATCCAGTATACAGAAACACCAATAAATGCGTTTAAGAACCAGATTATTATAGAAACCCATAACACATCATCATATGAGTTCCAAATAGTTTTTCCAACCTATCACAGACATATAGTGTTGGAACCGGATTTTTCTGAAGAAAAATTGGTGAAGATTTTCGAAAGATACCTCAACCCATCAGTGACAAATTGTGTGAAAACTACAGACGCGATCTTAGGAAAGGCACAGGAAATATTCTCTAATCGGTTTCATAAATACAAAGTGCTCTATACGAAGAAAATGGTCTTCGATGTCCTTAACGAATCTGAACACAACAGAGCTCATAGGAGCGCCGAGGAGAACAAAGCACAACTCTTAGAAAAATACTATTTTCCACAAATGATGGCGAAGATTAAGAAAATAACTAAATCATGCAGAATATGTAAAGAGAACAAGTACGACCGACATCCCAACAATATATCCATACAGGAAACCCCAATACCACAGTTCCCTGGACAAATAATTCATATCGACATTTACATTACATCGGGCACATCTATCTTAACGGCAATCGACAAACTGACCAAATATGCTCAAGCAAGGATACTTAAATCACGGGCTACAGAGGACATAAAGCAGCCTTTGCGAGAAATACTCCTGAACTTTGGTATGCCTGAGATAGTTGTAATGGACAACGAGAAGTCTTTTAACATTACGTTTATGATGGAAAACCAATTTAATGTAAAAATTTTCCGCGTACCACCATACGCTAGTACAGTCAACGGCCAAATTGAAAGGTTCCACTCAACCCTATCGGAAATTATGAGATGTTTGAAATCAGAAGGGGCTCAAAATGATCTCGCCGAAATTCTGGATAAATCCATTTATGAGTACAATAACACTATCCACTCAACATTGGGACGGAAACCATTCGAAGCGTTTTTTGGGAAAAAATTCTGTGGTAACGCTACGGAATTGGCAAAGGACAGGGCACAGATGATTGACGACCTTAGAAAGAAACAGTTATCTGATCTCGACTATCATAACAGGGGTAGGAAAGAACCTAAGGATTACAATGTAGGAGATAAGATTTTCGTAAAGCAGAATAAAGGATTAGGGACGAAATTGTCGAAGAATTATAAACAAGAGATCGTAAAGGAAAATAGGCACACTACAGTGCTAACAGAGGGAGGAAGGGTAGTCCATAAAAACAACATTAGGATATGAGAGGAAACTCTACTTCTACCCACCTTTTATTTATTTATATAATTCTTTTATTCCTGCGATCTGTCGTCGACAGGAACTGCTTTAATAACATACACCACAAAAACTTATGGAGAATAATTTTTTTTTTGCTTTTTATTTGTAGCATATTTTTTGTACTGACTCGAGCTGAAGTACAGGTACTTGACTACTCGAACGCCCAGATCGTGACAATCGAGACAGGAATGGCAAAACTGGTGATCGGTAATTTCAAAATAATCCACGTAATAGACCTCGATCAATATGAAAGTGTGATTGACCAATTAGATACTGCAATTAGACGTGACATAGGTAGGAAGAACAACAATTACCCTTACCTAATACATCAGGTACAGGCACTTTACGAAATGCTTGTCGAATTGAGACCCAGACGCGAGACTAGGGCTATAGACGCTTTAGGAACTATGTGGAAATGGGTGGCCGGCTCGCCCGATCATGAGGATTTACAAGTTATCACGGACAGGATTAATAGGCTTTTGGGAAACAACGACAAACAGATCGTCATTAATAGAGCAGTGGAACTGAGGATACAAGAGATAATGAACATGACGAATATTATACTGAACAATATAGGTTCGAACGATGCTTTTAAGGAAGAGATTATCAAGGGTGTCGAGAGGAAGTTATCAATAGTAAGGGAAGAGTTGACAAATATAGGTTACTCAGTGCAGTGGGCAAAATCAGGGGTCATAAACTCTTTTATACTTTCGACATACGAACTGAACATTACTAGAGAATATTTCAACGGACTGAATATGCCTTATGTAAACTTAATAGAAGGTTTAGAGTTCGGTGAGGTGAAAATAGGCGTGAACCGATCAACGATCCTTTATATTACCAACTTGCCACAAACCGAAAAGGAAACTTGTAAAAGCATTTTTGTTAAACCTGTAAAAAAGGAGAACGTATCAATTAGAATAGATAATGAAAATTTTGTATTGTGTAAAAACTCTGTCCTCGAGGTAAAATCATCATGCAGAACATTCAACGACGTAGCTGTTTGCAAAAGGGAAAATCTTGAAAATATCACCCACTTAAGTTGCTTACCCAGGTTACTGAATGGTATGCCATCCGAGTGTCCGACCTCCAACAATCAACATTTACCCATAGTGAATGAAATATCACCAGGCGTGATGCCCTTGAACGGATATAACGGAACAGTGCAAATACAAAATAAAGAGCTAACCTTATTTGGCACCTACGTGATAAAATATCATAATACCACAATCATCATAGGGAAGAGATCGTATTCTAACACAGAAATGACTATGATGAAACCATTGCCGGCAATGATCAATGCGCCTAACCTAGCGGCCAATTATGAGGAAATGTTATCCTTGGAGATGCTAAAGGAGCTGCACATTGATAATGCTGCTGAAATCGAGAAGTTAGCAACCAACTATAAAATCACCCTCGGTACTAGTATCGGAATACCAGGAGCACTGGTGATCGTAATGGTGTTGGCGCTGATTCTGCATTTTGTGAAAAGAAAAAGGAGCTTTGAGGTGAAGGTTCAGGAGAGATTAGAACATCCGGCCGAAACTCCAACTACCGATTATCTCTACCATCCCAACGCGGATGCTGGAATCTAAGAGGGGAAGAGTTAACACAAAAAGTTATTATTCTTTTATTTTTTTTTTTATTTGTATTTTTTGTCTAGTTAACACAAAAAGTTATTATTCTTTTATTTTTCTTTATTTGTATTTTTTTGTCTACGTAAGTTCTCCTAACCACGCGTCGCTCTCATGTTGTAGTTCTCTAAAATACTGCAACCTGGTTGCGACTCGTTTTCGTTGGAAATTTATGTTTTTTGTAATAAACTGCTGACGCTATGTCTGCAGTATTTAGCTAAGTAAAATTAAGTCAATCGATTGTAGTCAAGTACTCGAATTAACTTGTGTTTTAATTAAATATTAAAATAACTTATATATTAAGTGTAATATGTGGAAAGTTTCCCCTTCTTAGAATAAACGTAAGATGTCAACTTTTTAATCATTTACCAGTTTACGCCAGTTTTATAACCATGTCTCCACACGTGGAGATAAATAACTAGTTGTCTAGTTGCTATGTGTGGGTTTTTATGGCAAATGAGTATTGCTGTATCATCGCATATAAGCAAGTCGGAAGTGTAAATTAAATATAGGGTAGGTCCAAGAACACTTTCCTGTATGACACCTGCTTTTATCTCAATTTATTCTGTCACAAACTCATCATACCTTACTCTGAATATACGGTCAGATAGATAGCTGAACAATACTTTTTTAACTCCATAGATTTCCTCATATCTCAGATTAGATGATTTACCTGTTCAATAGTTCCGTGTTTTTCACGGAAAGCAAACTGGGGAACCGGGACTATATTTCTATCGTTCAAGAACGGCATAATTTTCTTTTCGAACAAGAAAGAAGGCTAATAGGTATATAAGAAGACGGTGTAGTTGAATCTTTTCCGGCCTTTGGTGGATGCAGCCGAAAAGTCGTCAAACTTTAGAAGCAGTAAACCTAAATCCAATAAGTCTAACTCTGATCATCGAAGTGGCGCTAAAAGGTGTTATAAGTGTTGAGAAGAAGGGCATATTTCTAGAAATTGCGAAATAACGAAGTAAAATGTTTTAGATTCAAGAGAACCGGTCATAAACCTTTTGAATGTTCTAAGTTTAAGAGGGAAAATTAAAGCTGATGATGTTCCACCCCCCTCGAGGAGAATTTTCAATGAGATAGTATTTGTAGATATGATACACTACTGACTTTGACAGATGTTCCATTAGAGCCAACGAAGGAGAGGTTAGTCGGTATTGATGGTAAGAGTATTACAGCGTTAGGATGCTTGAGAGCTCGAGTTAAGTTAGATGCGGTTGAGCTGGATATAACGTTTCATGTAGCCAGGGAGGGAGATATATTACATTCAACAGTTATTGGTAACAGCATTCTGAACCAGGTAGATTTGGTGATTGATTCAAACGGGGCTAGGTTCAGAAATATGATCCCTTATATGTGCGAATCTGAAGAGATTAAAAAGGATAAATCCGACAAGTCTGTTTTATCCCCAGGAACAGAATGATGACCCCATGCCAGCAGTAGATATTAATCCAATCGCTGAGCTAGAGAAAGATTTTGCAGATATGATTCATTCGATTTCATCCAGTAATAATAAGGTGATCGAGCCAGATTTGGAACATTTTAACGAGACTTACCGAGATGAGATCCAACGGGTGGTAGACAATTACAAACCGCAGAAACCAAGGTCATTTAAGGTGGAGATGAAGATAGTACTAACAGATGACATTCCAGTGGCAAGCAGACGAAGAAGAACGTCTTAAGCGGATCAACAGATCATTGAGAAGAGAATTGCTAGATGAGATGATTATCAAACCCAGTTATTCTGAATACTCTTCGCCAGTTGTGTTAGTTTCAAAAAAGAATAGCACTAAGAGACTTTCGTGCGAGTTTAGACGGTTGAACGAAAAAGTAGTTCGTGACAATTTCCCCACGGCTATAGTCGATGGTGTCATACTAAGATTACGGAAGGCTAAGGCTTTTACGACTATTGATTTGAAGAACGGGTTGCTGCACGTGCCGATAGCAGAAGAGTCACGTAAATATACATCCTTCGTTACAATATGAGTTCCAATTTGTGCCTTTCGGTATTAACAAGTCACCAGCTGTCTTTTGTCGGTATCGCCAAACTGCATAAGGTGTTGGATGCTGTGTCTGCAAATGGACTTCAAAACAAATGGAACAAGTGTCAGTTTTTACGCTGACGAATTGAGTTTCTGGGGTATGTTGTGGAGAAATCGTCCATATCACTATCAGAAGAGATAATACAGGCTATTAGTATGTTTCCGATACCTAATTATGTGAAGGCGGTTCTTGGGGATGACATCGTTTTTCCGTCGTTTATTAAAAATTTCGCCAGGGTCGCCAAACCATTGTCAGATATTTTGAGAAAAGGTACTAAATTTAAGATGGGCGATGAGGAGTTATTGGCTGTGCAACAATTGAAAAGTGATACGGTGCTGAGATTGTACAAGCCAAAAGTCGAAACGGAGATTCATGCCGATGCAAGCAAACATGAATATGGAGCCGTACTCCTTCAAAAGAATTGGGAAGATCTGAAGTTTCATCCAGTCGAATATATGAACAGAAAAAATATACCCGCTGAGGAAAAATACCACTCATATGAACTAAAAGTATTGGGTATGGTAGAGGCCTTAAAAAAGTGGAGAATATACGTTCTAGGTATGAAGTTCAAGATAATTACCTATTGCAAATCGTTTGCGATGAGAACGAAAGGGAATCCCAAGGTCAATTAACTTTTAGAAGAATTATCCATAGCGGAACTGTAAAATGAGAGAGATCAAATTCGAGATGAGGCGCGTGCACATATTGCAGAAATGACGTAAACACAGTTTTTTGGTTGTCACTTTATATTTAATGTTTTAGTTTATTTTTTTTTTACTTTGTGAACTCTAAATTAATAGTGAATTACCTTTTTCTTATTCCTGGTAACTAATGTAATACATTATTATTTTATAAATAAACAAATTTATGAATTACAAAATAATAAAAATAGTTTATTCAATTATCCTAACCCACACATATATGTATATATATGTCTCCGCATACAACACATACTGTACGCAAAGTACAATAATTTTTAGTTTGTCTAAACTCTTGGCAATTACCACATTGGAGAGGACAATTTCTTTTACGAGGTTCCTTTTTATTTTTATCCGGATCTAACTCAACCCTAAACATTTACTGTGGTTTCTTATCTTTATTAAAAATGCTGACAACAACTCTTACTTGGAAGCCCAATTCTTTCGGGCTTCCATGATTTCTGTTGGTTCTACACTGGACTCTATACCTTTAATAAACACTATTAACCCTTTGCTATTTTTAAGTTCATAGGTATAAAAGTCTTTATTACTATCGTTTAGATAACTAGAGATTTTTCTATAAGAATCCTCAGTATAGACAACTATTTTTGTCTCTTAAATACCACCTTTTCTTATTATGCAAATTATATTTCCCAATAAATGATTTGACTAAATTATTTCATCTGGGCTCACGAATATATATTGATAGGGTTTTGATGGTTTCTGAGTAGAAGCACTATCCTTTCTATGATGATTATTTACATCATCACTCAATAGTGCAAAGCGATTGCCCATCAAGGGGTTGTCACTTTTTATTTTTTTGACTTTTTTGGGGACCTAAATTTCTTTTATTAATACTACCATAACAAAGCATTGTATTACGGGGGAACAAGAGCGTGCTCTCTCAACTGGTTTGGTGGTTAAATAATTTTTGTTATATTGCACAGTGGGGCAGAATCAAAATTTTTTGGAAATAAATCTGTAACTTCTGATCGGCTGGTTGGATTTTCATGAAATTTGGTATAGGCGTAGCAGAGGAATGTTAGGGTAAAATGTAAAGTTTGGAAGAGGAGCACAACAAACCCCTCAGGGGCGGATCTAAGGGGGGTCAAAGTTAGGTACCTTTGACATAAAAATTTTTAATCTCTTGCCAAATTTTTATTTCTCGCCCGATTTCAAATATTTTTATATATTGTTGTAGACTCTTATAAGACCTATAAAAAACGTGCTCACGTGACCTAATTATCTCTTATACTTTTCGAGTTATTTGCGTTTGAATTTTTGCATTTTCTTGGTCCAATTTTTTTCATATATATCCTAATATTTCATACCGATTTTATCAATTTTTTTCTTAACTAGTTAAAGAATAAAATTATCTATTGAATAAAAAAACTTGAAGTCGATATCTTTACCGAGTCCAAAATTAAGCGACTTTGAATTTGAAAATTGCAAAAAAGACGACTTTTTGTGTTTTCTTTTTAGCGAAAAAGTATCTACACTCTTTTTTATCTAAAATAAAATTTTCTTTAGCAACATATAATAATTTTGCACTTTCCTGAAATGCAACTTCACAGAGATGACTCAATTGGTCATTGTACCTACCCTCCCGAATTCGACTCATTTTATATGAATGTTTTGATCTTAGACCATATTATCTCAAATCCCAAAACACAAATCGACAAGCGGAATATATTTTAAGAATCTTCAATATGTTGTTAAAAGTTTTAAATCAAAATCTACGGGACTTCGGAAAAATGTGGATTCTATAGCCTAAAATGTAAAAAATCCCATTTTTGAGAATTTTCATTAGTTTTTTTGAGAATTCAGGAAAACCCTACCCCAGATTAAAATTAGGTTGTTTTTTTTAATTAATAAGATCCACATTTCCTTATAAATAAATATGTTATTACAATTAAAAAATTTGTATTTCTCCAAAAACCCCAAATTGAGCCTTTTGTTTGATTTATTTCTAAATAGCGAAAGAAATTTTAAAAATATGTATTCCAAATTAAGCTTATCATTTACCATATATAATTTCAAGTCAATATCATGTCTCATTTCAGAAATATGCGCCTTTTATATTTCCAATTTATTGTATATATGACAATATTTTTACAAACTTGCAACTTTTGCCTTTAGCTTAGCGCGAATAATTACTTAGAAAATTATGAATATTTCTGTATACTTTTAATAATATCTATACGCAAAATATTTTTATAAAAATAATTAATAAATATTTTTTATTTTTAGTAGGGTTGCCACATTTCCCAAATTTAAGTAAATCTTTATCCTTTTCTAAGCATTCATATATTTCTATTAATGAATTAAAAAATAAAAATAAAAAATAAAAAAAAAACAAACAAAAAGTGTATTTTAACTTAGTGAGTATTATTATTTTTGGTATTTATCATCTTCCTTAATAAATATTCTATTTCTAATATGATTTTTTATTACTTATTTACAATAAATTTATGTAGACAATTTTTCTAATATTTTAAACTTATACGTCTTATTTTCTATAAAATAATCAGTTGTAATCTGTATACATATCTAAAAGATAATAAAGGTTCTTAAATTCTTCAGTATTTTTAGCTGATAAAGGCTCATAATAAATCCAACGTTTTCTCATTGATTATAGTACAGGGTCTGATGATAACAATAGGCTATTAAAAATATCCTCGTTTTGTGACACTCTGGAGCATATCCTGGAGCTGCTTAAATCTCTGTTTCTTGCTTTTTGAGGCTCTTCTGTAAGTTATCCAAGTGGAAGAATATTTCGTTCAATTATAATTTCGCCATGGCACAATACTTTATGTACTGTTGGTGTCATTTCTTTCCATGGATATAAACAAGTAGTTTAGATATTTCCGTTGCATATTCTCCAAATCGAGCAGAGTTAATTTTGTGCTTACTATTAATTGCTATTAATACTATGTTAGTCCTTTAAAGTAACTCTTTATTAATACCAGTAATTTTTAATGTAGCTTCGAAATTTCCGAAAAACCTTCTTGCTGTGTTTCCATCATTTGTACCACCACCAGTCGGCAGAGGTTTGTCGATGTTTAATCCCGTCTCTTCTCTGAATTCATCCTGGATTATACTTTTCTAAGATATTCTAAATGTTTTTAAATCCTCGTTGTTTTTGGTTGGTTTTGTTAAATTTTCTGGCACACTTCTATACTTAAAATCATATGCTGTGTGCAGAAAATGCTCCATGAACCGTATACTGGTGTGAAGTGGAGATATTCCGAAGGACAGACATTCTTCATTAATACTCCTTGCTTTACCAATATCCGAAAATTGTGATTTCGTCTCATCACACAGCGAGCATTTCCAAAAAGAAAATGTTTCCGTAATGGCATTATTAACCTTTCCATCAATCATTGTTAGACTAATTTGAAAAGAAAAGTCGAATGTATATTGGTTTATGGTTATTAATAGAGGTTGTATATCATTCATCCTTAATATATTCCACTAAATCCTTTGTTGTTGTCTTCGACTCCCTTGTGTATTCGAACAAAATAGGTCTGCAAAAATGTTTTGATCCTGGAGTGGTGTTAAGCTATATATCTTCAAAAGAGTTTTTACACTTTGATTGCTTTAAGGAATAAGATCGCATTCTTAATGGCACCAAATATGCTATAAGTACGATTTTATAATCACATCCCCACTTTCTTTTTCGAACTGATCTGCACAAAAAAATGCAACTATCCTGGTAGCTGTATCCTCCAGCAAAGAAGATAGCTCTATATTTGTTTCGGATGATGACTAGTTCAAGCATTAAAGTAATTGCTTTTTCCTCTGTAAAACTGAATTGTGATGTTGGAGTATTTCTATATCAGTATCTATCCAATCGGAGTGTTTAATTTTTATAGGGCTTCATTTTTACGTCATACAACTTTAAAAAGCTCTCTGAGATTTAGCAATGACGTCGACTTTTTCATGATATGTAGTTTTTGTGAATTCCACTATAGCTTCTAAACGATTAAGATCGTTTTTAGATAAACTCCACAGAACACAACACAATTGTTCATTCTTCAATGTAATCACCATGGTAATCAACTTCGTCATGGTGTTGATAAGGATTAGCTGCGCATTTATATATATCTATTAGATATATCGAATATACCGAATTCAGTGATATTATATGTTGCTGTTAGGTAACACTGGAAAGGATATTACTTGTGCATTGTCACTAGCTCATAAAAATATAGATTTTGAACCATCAATAATAGATAAATGCTGCAGCTAGGTATCACCGGAAAGGATACCTGTACATTGCCACTAGATCATAAATATATAAATTTTTAACCATCACCAATAGATAAGTACATTTGTTAAATTTAGGTAAACACCATAAATGTAAACTAATAAAATACTTATTGATTAAAATAGATATTTTTTGTTCGTTTTTTATTTTAAATTCATTAATAGAAATATATGAATGCTTTGAAAAGGATAAAGATTTACTTTAATTTGGGAAATGTGGCAGCCCTATTAAAAATAAAAAAATATTTACTAATTATTTTTATAAAAATATAATATAATTTTGAATACATATTTTTAAAATTTCTTTCGCTATTTAGAAATAAACCAAACAAAAGGCCGAATTCCACTATAGCCCAATTTGGGGTTTTTGAAGAAAATACAAATTTTTTATTGTAATAACATATTTGTTTATAAAGATATCTTAATGAAATTTGCAGGAAATATGGACCTTATCAATATAAATAAAAGCGCGTTAACCAAATTTCAATCAGGGGTAGGGTTTTCCTGAATTCCCAAATAAACTTATCAAAATTCCCAAAAATGGGATTTTTTACATTTTTGGCTATAGAATCCACATTTTTCCCACTTCCGTAGATTTTGATTTAAGACTTTTAACAACATATTGGAGATTCTTAAAATATATTCCGCTTGTCGATTCGTGCTTTGGGATTTGAGAAACTATGGTCTAAAATCAAAACTTTCATATAAAATGAATTGAATTCGATTTTCAAAGTTGTGTAAAATTAAAAATTGATAAACAAGATTTCATTGAGGTTTAACTCTTTTTTAGACATTTTGAATTGGAATCTTAAAATATCGAAATCAATCAAAATCTTTTACAGGCTGAAAAGGTTGAACTGTTGTTAAAAAATGTAGAGTGCATGTTCAAAATTAAACTTACACGCTTTCTTAAGGTCAGAATTCAAGTTCTTTAACAACATTTTTTAAAAAATTTAATATATGAAGTTTTTTTTGGGCAAAAAATTACAGTTTTTAAAACCAGTTTCAAAATTTTTAATTTAAACATTTTTTCTGGCTATTGATTTAAGATGATTAAGAAGTTTTTTTCAGATTAAATCAAAAAATTATAGAGAATTTCAACATATTTAAAAAAATACAATCTTTATTTTAGAAGTTATAGGACAAAAAAAAAAAAAAGACAAGGCCAAAAATGACAAATTCATAATTTAAAGTCAAATAAAAAGTTTATACCCTAAACATGTTTATACCCTACACCACCATAGGTGGTTGGGGTATTATGCGTTTGTGCTGATGTTTGTAACGCATAGAAAAAGTTATCCAATACCCACCTTAAGTATACCAATCGACCCAGAATCAAAATCGATCTAACCATGCCCGTCCGTCTGGCTGGCTGACCATGTAAACCTTGTGCACAAAGTATGGGTCGCAATTTTAAAGATAATTCAATGAAATTTGGCACGTGAGACTTTTGTGATATTAGGAAGACGCCTATTGAAATTGGATGTGATCGGTCTATTATTTTACCTAGCCTCCATATAAATGCTCTCAAAAATGCCTTAAAATAAGAATATTTTAATGAAATTCGTTGCAAGAAAGTTCTGTGCAAGTATCAATCTTTGTACTAAATCCCATACGAATGTTAGTATCAAGTTAATATTCGACACAAATAAGTTTTATGTAAGTGGAAACAACACTGATAAATTTTATGAGAATCTGTCCATAATTTACCATTTTTGAAATTTAGTTGAGGATCGAAAAGAATACCAAGATCAAGGACCTCAGATACTAATTCCAGTTGATATCTTCCCATCAAGAAGTTAACATCAATATTCCAATTTCTAAAGAAACGCATATGTTTACATTAATATTGCACCATACGAAAAAGTTGCCTAAATCATCTTGGACGGATCAATAAGTCCGTGACTTTTCGAACTTCCCTCGTATTCAAGTATCAGCTGTTAATAGACTACTGTCAAATTTTCAGCAAGTGTCGTCATTTACTTTGTGTAAAAAATACGATTTTTCGAGGTCCTCAATATAGGCATTTGTTTGATCAATAATTTCATCGTTGGAGCTGAATCTTTTTCCACCGAGCCATTTCTTTAGGTTTGGAAATAGGAAGTAGTCACTAGGGGCTAAATCCGGAGAATATGGCGGATGAGGTACCAATTCGTAGCACAATTCATAGAGTTTTGCCATTGAGACTGCACACGTGTACACCCGTGCATTATCTTGATGAAAAATAACTTTTTTCTTTGTCATATGGGGTCGTTTTCTTTTTAAATCCTCATTAAATCGGTCTAATAATTTGGCATAATATTCGCCGTTTATTGTTTTTCCCTTTTGAAGGTAATAGATGTGATTATCTCGCGTGCATCCCAAAAAACTGTTGCCATCACCTTATTGGCCGACAAACTTACCTTAGCCTTCTTCGGAGCAGGTTCATCCGGAGAAATCCATTGTTTGGACTGCTGCTTGGTCCCCGGAGTACAGTAATTGATCCATATTTCATCAACAAAACGCCGCAAAAACTCATTTGGATTGCGGTTAAATACACGTTTACGTTTATGGTCAATAGAGAGCAAACGCGGCACCCATCCTGTAGACAACTTTCTTAAACCCAGCTGATCATTTAAAATCAAAATCACACTGCCATATGAAATACCTGTGTCATTAACAATATCATGCACTTTTACTCTTCGGTCGGCCAACACCATATCGTGGATTTTTTCGACATTTTCGGGGGTACTGACTTCAATTGGCCGTCCAGAACGTTCAGCGTCATTTGTACTTGTGCGACCACAACGAAAGTCAGTAAACCACTTTTTTACCATTGAAATCGGTGGTGCCGAATCCCCATAGCATTTATCAACCGTTTCCTTGGTTTGATTGACGTTTTTTTTTCGCAAAAAATAATGTTTAATGAGCACTTAATTCACTTTTTTCCATTTTTGGAAAAATACACGAGGTTGTATGTTAAACGCAAAGTAAATGACGACACTTACTCAAAATTTGACAGTAGTCTATTAACAGGTGGCACTTGATGGGAATAGTGTTGCATTTCATATAACTACGAGGGAAGATCGAAAAGTCACGGACTTATTGATCCGCCCTCGTATATATCAGCAGCATTATTATAGCTTAAGCAGATGTTTACGTCGTCTGCGTACATTAAAATTTTACAATATTCAATTACACATGGCAAATCATTTATAAATAAGGAAAATAAGATAAGACCTAAGTGACAACACACTGCTTACGACATGTTAAATAAGATTGTAGCCAGTTTAAGCTATTGGTTGAGAAGCCCATACAATTTAGTTTGTTAAACGCCTTGCTAAAGTCTGTATATATGACATCAGTTAGTTTTTGTCGTTAAATCCACGATTAACTATAGTGGTAAACTGCAAAAGATTAGTTACTGTTGAATAGCCTTTCCTGAATCAATGTTTATAAGATGTAAAGAAATTTGTCGTGTAACATCATCGGTTATGTATTTTGCAAATAGTTTTGGAGTTACACTTAACTTTGCAATTAATAACCGTATTTTATAGAGGTGTTAAAAATTATGGTTAACAGAGCAGTAAGATCATTTACTCAATTAACTAATAAACAATTGGGTATACTATCAGAACCACTCAGGAAAGACAATTTCATGTTTTCTTATGCATAACTATTGGTTGATATTGCAAAATTGGATAAATATATATAGTGTTGTTATATTGTAGATCGGAATATGTGGTGGAGAAGAATTCAGCAAACAAATTGCATATTTTCAAATCATTACTAGATGCATGTGTTAAGTAGTTCATAGTAGTAGTGAAAATATTAGTTTTTCTTTTCGAGTTCACAAACTTATAAAATGATTCTGGATCAATACTTTAAGTTTTGTTTTGTGGTATTTTGTAAATTTTATAAAGAACAGCGTTGAGTTATCAAAAGATACAATTTTCTATAGAAAATTTATCAAAAGATACAATTTTTAATCAAAATGCATAAAAAGATAAAACTTTCTATAAAAAATTTATCAAAAGATATTTTTTTATCATTAGATATAATTTTCAATCGAAAGTTTATCAATAGATACAATTTTCTACAGAAAATGTATCAAGAGGTAAATTTTTTTAGAAAATTTATTAAGAGATAAAAGTTTCTTTAGAAAATTTATCAAAAGTTAATTTTCTTTAGAAAATGTATCAAGAGATACAATTTTCTATAAAAAATTTATCAAAGGATATAATTTTCTAAAGAAAATTTACAGAAATTTAGCACAGCAAACTCGCCAATATCAGAGAGTAGACCAAATTTTTTGTACCTTTTGATGTGTATATTTTTCAAATTTTTTTAGCCTTTGCAATTCTTTTGAGCTCCATGGAGGACCAAATTTTAGAGGTAGTTTTATTTTGGGGAACACATTCGTTAACATATTTAATGATTTTCTTGTAGAATTTGTAAACAATATGATCAATGACTATTGGGGTGCAATTTGATAAGGTTAAGAGCTCCATTCAAATTTTATTAAGTAGAAGATGATTTAACTCGTCGAAGTTGGCTCTTTTGAAACAGAAGACTTTTTAATTTTTTATTTTTGATGATGATGTACAATTAAGAGGTATGTTTAGACTAATTTACAGATCACAAATACTAAATCAAGTAATTTACTTGATTATAAATTCCATTTATTTGAAAAAGACATAAATCAAACAAGTTAAACAATTTTCCAATATTTCTCGCTAATTCTTTGTTCTTAGGTTAGGTTATTAGGGCAGCTGTACTTCAAGCAGTTGGTCCGTATCTTCACCTCGAAGAAGGGATTCATCTCTGGCTAGTGCATCCGCAATAAAATTCTTTAATGACCCCTAATCCAGACCAGCTCCAGCTTAGAATGTCTCGCCATCTTGTTCAGAGATGTCCGGCATTCATGTACCAATCTAGATGTCAAAAAGGCACACAAGAGCGTTTTGATCGCGGCCTTACTGTCTATACAGATTTGGATATCCGAATACCCTATAGTACATTAACCAGTTCACCGCTCTCATTATGGCCGAGATCTCTGCTTGAAGAATGCTGCAGTGATATGGCAATTTAAAGGAAATGTTTTTCCTATAAGCGGGAATATAGACACGTTCCCAACCTCTTCAGCAGATTTGGACCCATCAGTATAAACCTCAACTGAACCAGCCCTTAATTCTGGGTTAGTTGAGATTGATACTGAGAAGTCTCTGCAAAAAAAGGGTATGGAGATACAATAATCGATATTGCTAGGAATGCTGTTAAGGAATCCCAGAATGGTCGCACGGCCGAACCTGCTATCGTTCCATGCATCTATAGCCTCGAGCTTTACCACATAATAGCGATCTGTTTGGCCATAAGATCCACCGGTAGCCAGTTTATTAGAACAAATAAGGCTTTCGTTGGAGTTCATACAAAATTCGGCTCATGCATAGCTGGGGTTGTGGTTTTTTGAAATGTGAAATGTGTATGTGTTGTGTGGTATTGAGGTGGTATATCTGTGTTGTGATATGTGTGTGTTGTGAGAGTGAGAGAGAATAGTTATTTGGTGTGAGAGAGTATTGTCAGGTGAATTTGTGTGTTAAGGTTTTGAGGATTGATTTTGTGTGTGATGGAAGAAAACCAGTTTTAGTGTATATAGATAACTGTTGTGTTTTTAAAGATCAAGGTGGTTGAAATGTGTATTTTCCTCGTTCGTGATTGATGGTTGGTTTTATGTTGGCTATGACGGAGGTAGATATTTATATTTTTGGTGTTTTGTTGTGTTAATTTTTCTATGATTGTTTACTATCTATAGATCTTCCTGGATGGGATTTTGTAACCTAAAATATTTGTATTTGTTGTGAGAGAGAGAGGAAGTGTGGGTTGTGAGAGAGAGGGGAAGTGTGGGTTGTGAGACATGAGAGAGAGGGAATAGTTATTTGGTGTGAGACAGTGTTGCCAGATAGATTTGTGTGTGTTAGGTTTTGAGTTTTGATTTTGTGGATGATGGAAGAAACCCAGTTTTAGTGTAGAGAGAAAATGCTTGCCCGTTATGTTTTTAAAGATCAGTATGATTGAAATGTATGTTGTTTATGTTTTGCATCCCTGGTTAGTAATGTGTTTGTAAGAGAAATGAATAGCATTTGCAGAAAGAGTTTTGTAACTTAAAAAAAAGACAATGAGTTTTAGTTTTATTTATTTTATTGATAAAAAATTAGTATAGTATTCCCCAGAGAATATGTTTCTATTAGATGTATTACATTATCTTTTTTTAATTCAAATTTAATACAATCACACAAAATGTTTGACCTACAATCGCAAATGTTGCATATCGTAGGGCAGTTGATAAAATGTTTTCCAAGAACAGAGGTAATTAGCTCCATATTTTCATATTCGTCTACAAACTCCGTACCAGAAACAAGACCTATTCCCTACTTTGTGGTCTTCACAATTACGATAGAGTTCATTAACTCTATGGCTAAATATATTCATATTTTCACCGATTGCATTGTAAACTATTATCATAACAGTTTATTCTTTACATTTTATACATACTCTATACTTTATGCCTTATAATTTATACCTTACACATTAGTCTCTATAGTATATACCTGATACTTTTACTCTATACTTTATACATTATATTATTTATACCCTATAACATATATTTTAAGCCCTACACTTTATAAATTATTCTTTATGCCTTATACCTTGTACTTTATAATCTATAATTTATGATATATATTTTATATTCTATACTGTTTATTCTATACTTTATACCTTATACTTTATATCTTATACTTTTTATGCCTTATACCTTGTACTTCATAATCTATAATTTATGATATATATTTTATATTCTATACTGTTTACTCTATACTTTGTACCTTATACTTTATATCTTATACTTTTTATACCTTATACTTTATACCATATAATTTATACTCTTTACTTTATACTTTATATTTTTTACTTTATACCCTATACTTTACACCTTCTTCTTTATACTCTATACTATGTACTATTTCATATCTTATACATTATACTCTATACTTTATACCTTATATTCTTTATACCTTATACATTATGCGTTATACCTTATAATTTATACTCTATACCTTATACCTTAAATATTATACTCAACACTTTATACACTATACTTAATACCCTATACTTTATACCTTATACTTTATAATCTATATTTTATTCATAATATTTTATACATTATCTTTTATGCCTTTTACCTTATACTCTATACTTCATAACCTATACTTTACACTTTATTCTTTATACTTAATACTATATTTATTAATACTATATTTTATACTCAGTATCTTATATCTTATACTTTATACTCTATAATTTAGATTGATTGATAATTTATACCTTATACTTTATAATCTATACTTTATTCATTATTCTTTATGTCTTATATCTTATACCTTATACTCTATACTTTGCACCTTATACTTTATACCTTATACATTATACTCTATGCTTTATACCTTATAAAGTTGTGAAAAAGTCACTAATAGAAAATGTAATGATCTACTCCAATTATCATTTAAGTTACAGTATACCATGAATATAATATTCCCCAGAGAATATGAACGTGTAAAGACATTTGATTGGTTGGATAAGAACCAATTGACTATGACGAGAATGTTTTATACCAGCAAAAGAGATAGAACGAGATGTTATTTTTGTGTGTTGAGAACATGTTGATCTGCCTATATCTGAGCATCTGCGCTGATCATCAAATTGTCCTCTATTAAGAAGACGTGGTATCAACAATATATCAATACATTTTGAGTATTTGAAAAAAGTCTTACTACCAACTAGCTATGATACATATGGTCTAAGTAAAGGTATTGAAAAGAATTACAATGATTTTCCTGAGGGTATAATCCTATCTGAAAAACAAATTTTGTTACCATCACCAGCAAATATAATATTAGTACTAAAAATCAAAATCTCAATTCATGTCATCCGAAATATGTGGAATATGAAATTGAATCACCACACCTAATTATATTTACTGCTGTGTCCAGAAAGTCTAAAAGAACTCTATACCAATTAATAGATTTTGAAAAATACATGTTTATAATTATTTTTTTTCAATTCATATTGTTCTTACTTGTTTGTATATTCTTTATTTTTACATAAATATCTTTAATATTTTCTGTTAATTTTTTTTCTTTTATACAAAATCTTTCGATTTTATAGTATGAATCATTATTTCTTTACTATCAATATTTCTTATAAATGATGAAATTAAAACATTAAACATTTTAAATTTACACTAAATGCCATGTTTTATTTTATTTTTTATTTTTATAATAGATACATGCATATAAACACATTTTTTTTGTTTCATTATTTTATATTCAGTATTCATTTGTATCACAAATTTAATTACGTTTACATCTCTTTCTAAACATAATATATTTTATAGTGGAGAATTAGACAAAGTTATGAACATATCTGGTAAAATTCAGTATATTACCAATAAATTAAAGGTCTTTTTAGTTAGTTTGGAAATACGTTGTAGCTTGGAATCAGATAATAAAATATAAATGGTGTATTAAAATTTATATCAGTAAGAAATATATTCAATCATTATAACAAACCTTCACATCTAAATATTTCAAAAGTCACACTTAATTTTAATTACAATTAATTTCAATTATTTTAATATTTTTGTCTTTTGCAAACATACATTTATATTATTTTTCATCATTCCCTTAGACATCTAAAAGTACAGGGATGAAATATTATCCATAGACTTACTCTTACAATATTTATTCTTAATGAAAATAGAACATAAAACTAGAATACAAATCGAAATAACAAAAAGTGATATGTCTCCTGGCATAGTTTTAACCCTTAAATTCTTTAAATTCTTTATCAGTATGTGGTTTCTCAATATATTTGATATTGTTTAAAATGTTTATAGTAACTGATTTTACAACTCTAATATTTATTTTATTGTAATCTATCAGCCATGACGATGTTTGAATAGATGATTTTTGTTTTGAAGTAAAATATGCCGAAGAATATAAGGTGATTCCTTCATGTTCAGCAACACATCCTGATTGTAAAGTTAAGAAACCTTTTGAAGGTAGCATTATCGAACTGCGATTATGATTATCACAGTCTACCCTTAGTGTAAATGTATCAGAAACAGCAAATAACCACTGATTTTCTGTTGATAATTTAATCCAAACACTTTTCTTTTCAACTTCTTTAAAATTACATTCAGCATGCCTCGACTGTTTTAGTGCTGAAATTTCACATGTTCGTTCAACAGCTGATTTCCATGAAAGATTATTTCTACAATTAAATTGATCATCATTGTTTTTAGTACATGCATTAAGTTGTAATTGAGGCATCAAAAAATACAAATTATTTGCAAAGTTATACACTATGTAATCATCATCTACCAAAGATATCACTGTACTATTGTCTACTTTAACTGGTAGTTGAATTATTTTGTAAACTTCAGAGCTATGATTGGTAACTAATGATATTTCAGCTTGTATTAAAAATCGATTTTCTATCATAAATCCATTTACTTTAATAGAGTTAAAAATTTTCTTTAATTTAGTATCGGTGAGTTGTCCAGGAAAAATCAAATCATTTGGTAAGAATTATTCAATATGTAATAACTCGTCTTGTAATTGGTTAAATGTAAGAAGATCTGGATTAACATTTCCATGATTTATGTCAATTAATAGATTTGTAAAGGATGATTGAACTTTATTACAGGTATCTACTATTAAATGTAGTTGTCCTATCATAACTTGAAACAACCATTCTGCATTTGTTCTATTTTTATCTTCATCGATATTAATCAGCTTCAGTAGTTCATAAATTTTATTAAAGCTTGCATTTAATTCGTTACTAGTGTTTTTAATATGTTCTTTGTAGAATCTAAAACTGATATTTGTTGAATCATAAGCTCATTCAAATCTTGCTGGTTGTTAAAATAGTTTTTTATTTTTGTTTGCAGAGTTTGTTGATCTTTGTTAGTCACGTCTACTGAGAACGTTTTCGATTTTAGAAATAAATTGTCTTGCTGCAATGAATAATATATTTTATCGAACCTTCGTTTCAGCAATTCACATATCTCTTTACCATATTTATTAATTAATAATTCATTTTGTATAACTTCTGTCATGATTTTTATTTTCTTAAGTTCATCGTGAAATTCATAGAAGTCATAGTAAATAAATAGATTTCATCTTGAATTAATCATGTTTATTGATCCTATATTATCAAAATATAATGCAGTATTTGATGGTATTTCTTGAACTTTAATATTATTATTATATTCTAACAATGCAGCATTTAGTCTTACAGTTGTCACGAGATGTGTCAAAAAGCGAAGTAAGTTATAATTTATAAAATTCATAATATTTAGTTATTGTTTATTTATTAAGCTTGATGTCTTATGTTTATAAGTAAGTTATAATTTATAAAATTCATAATGTTTATTTATTGTTTATTTATTAAGCTTGATGTCTTATGTTTATATATTTACTCTTGGAATATGCTATATCGTGATCTTTGCATGCAGCGTCCAAAAGGTTAATTCCTTTATCTCCTTTATAACTGATAACGAACTGGTTCTAATCTGCTTTATAACAGATAACGAACTGATTCTTATCTGTTTTATAACTGCTAACCAACTGGTTCTGATCTGCTTTATAACTGATTACGAACTGGTTCTGATCTGCTTTATATCTTTCATCACTTATTTACAATTGAATAAAATTATCGAATCCCTTTCTATATCGACCTTTATTAACTAGATCATCCTTACTAATAACAAAACATGTAGATTTTATTATTAACCAACTGTGTTGTAGGAATTAATTCTAATTTCATTTTCATGGCTTTTATATCTCCGATTTGGATTACTAGTGCGTGGACTTCGCATGTAATATTTATCCATAATCTTCGTAATATATTTCTTTTCCTCATTTAAATGAAAGCAGCGGCATGAAACTGCATTTCCATATCTTCTTTTGAACGATTGAATTTTCTGTAAAGATTCTTAAGAAATCATGTTCTCAAAACTCAACAAAAATACACCAATATCAAATATCTTGTAAGCTTCAGATCACTTAAATCACTATAAGCAAAAGCTAAAAAGTGAACCATCCCTAACACCATAGTAAATAAATGATTTTTCTTTTTTAATTTTATGTAGATAATTATTAACTTTAATATGAAAAAAAAAAAAATATGTATCGTTAAAAGATTTCATTTATACCTTTAAAATTACAGGAGATGAAATATTAGCCATAGACGTACTATTACAATACACAGTTTTAATCTTTAAATTCTTTAACTCAGTTTTAATTATATCAACATCAATATGTAGTTTATCAATATATTTGCTATTGTTTAAAATGTTTACAGTAACTGGTTTTATAACTCTAATATTAATTTTATTGTAATCTATCAATTTCAAGTGGTGGTTGTAAATCTCCAAAACTGTCAAAATATTCCTTATAGTTGTGATTTTTATAATATGCTACCCAATGTGTTCCAGGTCCATGTTCATTATCTAAATTAACAATACCACATTCTTGAGTAAGTGGGTTTTTAGGTAAACCATCACACATGAAAACACCTCTAAAATATCTGAGTTGTCTTCCACATTTCTGTAGATCCATATCAGTTAGGGGACGATTGGGTATATTTTTTAAAAGTTTTTTGAATCTGGTCTATAATACAATCCATATCCAGTTTTATAAGGTTTAAGATATAAACCTTTTCCCATAGCTATTGCTTTCATATTTTTATTATAACGTGTAGCTTCTGCTAGTTGTTCTTTTCCATTCTTTATACTGTTCACAGCTTTAACTATAGCTGATCCACCTGTAGCTAAACCTCCCAAAGCTGATAATGCTGTTAAAACAGGAATTAGTGGTAGAAATCCACCAATTTTAGGTACTGGAATTACTCTTTGTATTTTTATATTAGCTCTCCTTTTGCTTTTAAAATTATTATGAACGACTTTTTGAGCAATTTTAACAGCGTCATGTATATTATCTGGTTTTTCTTTTTTCAAAAGTTTTAAGGTATTTCTAACAGTGTTGGTAAATAATTTTCTATTACAAACTTTTCTAATTCTTTTTTTCATTGTTTTTCTCGATTTACGATGTTTTTTAATATTTTTAATATTCTTCATACCTAATCCAAATTTCACTTTTGTCTTCATTGCATTCGTAACAAACCAAGCATTAGCTCGTTCTTTAAAATCACTATCTTTAGATTATACTCGTTGTCAAGCTTTTTCAGCTAATATTTGATCAGCTTGATGTCGGCTATTTAAATCTTTTGATTGTGAGTATGCAATATCGTGTTCTTTACATGCAGCGTCTAATAAATTTATTCCTTTATCTCCTCTTGCTAAGCGTTCTTTAAGTTTTGTACCAGGTCCACAGAATTGATAACCAGGTAATAATGCAGTATTTGATGGTATTTCTTGAAATCTAATATTAGTATTATAATTTGAAAATGCAGCATTTAGTCTTACAGTTGTCACGAGATGTGTCAAAAAGCAAAGTAAGTTATAATTTATTAAATTCATAATATTTAGGTGTTGTTTATTTATTAAGCTTGATGTCTTATGTTTATATCTTTACTTTTGGAATATGCTATATCGTGATCTTCGCATGCTGCATTCAAAGGTTAATTCCTTTATCTACTCGTTCCAAATGTTTTTATAATTTTTATCCAGGACCGCAAAATATGTAACCAGGAAGATGTATTTTGTGTGAGTAGACATAAAAATGCTAATTCTTTCTATTTACGTCAAACTTATACAAGAATCCCAAAAAATATTGTTATATATAATGCTAATAAGATTATTATATTTAAGCAAGTGAGACATATATATGGAGATCATGTGATATGAATTATGAAAAGTTTCATAAAATCTGTCGAGAATGATGGAAAGACAAGTACGGATTTCTGGTTGTAAGTAAAGATGATGATTTAAATAAATATTTAATTACCAGTATATTATTGGATATTAAACGTATTAGACCAGTATACACTACATCGATCTGGTATCAGCTATCAGGTCTGGTATCAGCTATCACGTCTGGTATCAGGTCTGATATCAGCTGTCAGGTCTGGTATCAGGTCTGATATCAGCTATCAGGTCTGGTATCAGCTATCAGGTCTGGTATCAGGTCTGATATCAGATATCAGGTCTGGTATCAGCTATCAGGTCTGGTATCAGGTCTGATATCAGATCAGACCTGATATCATCTTCCTGGTTACATATTTTGCGGTCCTGGATAAAAATTATAAAAACATTTGGAACGAGTAGATAAAGGAATTAACCTTTGAATGCAGCATGCGAAGATCACGATATAGCATATTCCAAAAGTAAAGATATAAACATAAGACATCAAGCTTAATAAATAAACAACACCTAAATATTATGAATTTAATAAATTATAACTTACTTTGCTTTTTGACACATCTCGTGACAACTGTAAGACTAAATGCTGCATTTTCAAATTATAATACTAATATTAGATTTCAAGAAATACCATCAAATACTGCATTATTACCTGGTTATCAATTCTGTGGACCTGGTACAAAACTTAAAGAACGCTTAGCAAGAGGAGATAAAGGAATAAATTTATTAGACGCTGCATGTAAAGAACACGATATTGCATACTCACAATCAAAAGATTTAAATAGCCGACATCAAGCTGATCAAATATTAGCTGAAAAAGCTTGACAACGAGTATAATCTAAAGATAGTGATTTTAAAGAACGAGCTAATGCTTGGTTTGTTACGAATGCAATGAAGACAAAAGTGAAATTTGGATTAGGTATGAAGAATATTAAAAATATTGAAAAACATCGTAAATCGAGAAAAACAATGAAAAAAAGAATGAGAAAAGTTTGTAATAGAAAATTATTTACCAACACTGTTAGAAATACCTTAAAACTTTTGAAAAAAGAAAAACCAGATAATATACATGACGCTGTTAAAATTGCTCAAAAAGTCGTTCATAATAATTTTAAAAGCAAAAGGAGAGCTAATATAAAAATACAAAGAGTAATTCCAGTACCTAAAATTGGTGGATTTCTACCACTAATTCCTGTTTTAACAGCTTTATCAGCTTTGGGAGGTTTAGCTACAGGTGGATCAGCTATAGTTAAAGCTGTGAACAGTATAAAGAATGGAAAAGAACAACTAGCAGAAGCTACACGTTATAATAAAAATATGAAAGCAATAGCTATGGGAAAAGGTTTATATCTTAAACCTTATAAAACTGGATATGGATTGTATTATAGACCAGATTCAAAAAACTTTTAAAAAATCTACCCAATCGTCCCCTAACTGATATAGATCTACAGAAATGTGGAAGACAACTCAGATATTTTAGAGGTGTTTTCATGTGTGATGGTTTACCTAAAAACCCACTTACTCAAGAATGTGGTATTGTTAATTTAGATGATGAACATGGACCTGGAACACATTGGGTAGCATATTATAAAAATCACAACTATAAGGAATATTTTGACAGTTTTGGAGATTTACAACCACCACTTGAAATTGATAGATTACAATAAAATTAATATTAGAGTTATAAAACCAGTTACTGTAAACATTTTAAACAATAGCAAATATATTGATAAACTACATATTGATGTTGATATAATTAAAACTGAGTTAAAGAATTTAAAGATTAAAACTGTGTCAGGAGACATATCACTTTTTGTTATTTCGATTTGTATTCTAGTTTTATGTTCTATTTACATTAAGAATAAATATTGTAATAGTACGTCTATGGCTAATATTTCATCTCCTGTAATTTTAAAGGTATAAATGGAATCTTTTAACGATACATATTTTTTTTTTCATATTAAAGTTAATAATTATCTACATAAAATTAAAAAAGAAAAATCATTTATTTACTATGGTGTTAGGGATGGTTCACTTTTTAGCTTTTGCTTATAGTGATTTAAGTGATCTGAAGCTTACAAGATATTTGATATTGGTGTATTTTTGTTGAGTTTTGAGAACATGATTTTTTAAGAATCTTTACAGAAAATTCAATCGTTCAAAAGAAGATATGGAAATGCAGTTTCATGCCACTGCTTTCATTTAAATGAGGAAAAGAAATATATTACGAAGATTATGGATAAATATTACATGCGAAGTCCACGCACTAGTAATCCAAATCCGAGATATAAAAGCCATGAAAATGAAATTAGAATTAATTCCTACAACACAGTTGGTTAATAATAAAATCTACATGTTTTGTTATTAGTAAGGACGATCTAGTTAATAAAGGTCGATATAGAAAGGGATTCGATAATTTTATTCAATTGTAAATAAGTGATGAAAGATATAAAGCAGATCAGAACCAGTTCGTAATCAGTTATAAAGCAGATCAGAACCAGTTGGTTAGCAGTTATAAAACAGATAAGAATCAGTTCGTTATCTGTTATAAAGCAGATTAGAACCAGTTCGTTATCAGTTATAAAGGAGATAAAGGAATTAACCTTTTGGACGCTGCATGCAAAGATCACGATATAGCATATTCCAAGAGTAAATATATAAACATAAGACATCAAGCTTAATAAATAAACAATAAATAAATATTATGAATTTTATAAATTATAACTTACTTATAAACATAAGACATCAAGCTTAATAAATAAACAATAACTAAATATTATGAATTTTATAAATTATAACTTACTTCGCTTTTTGACACATCTCGTGACAACTGTAAGACTAAATGCTGCATTGTTAGAATATAATAATAATATTAAAGTTCAAGAAATACCATCAAATACTGCATTATATTTTGATAATATAGGATCAATAAACATGATTAATTCAAGATGAAATCTATTTATTTACTATGACTTCTATGAATTTCACGATGAACTTAAGAAAATAAAAATCATGACAGAAGTTATACAAAATGAATTATTAATTAATAAATATGGTAAAGAGATATGTGAATTGCTGAAACGAAGGTTCGATAAAATATATTATTCATTGCAGCAAGACAATTTATTTCTAAAATCGAAAACGTTCTCAGTAGACGTGACTAACAAAGATCAACAAACTCTGCAAACAAAAATAAAAAACTATTTTAACAACCAGCAAGATTTGAATGAGCTTATGATTCAACAAATATCAGTTTTAGATTCTACAAAGAACATATTAAAAACACTAGTAACGAATTAAATGCAAGCTTTAATAAAATTTATGAACTACTGAAGCTGATTAATATCGATGAAGATAAAAATAGAACAAATGCAGAATGGTTGTTTCAAGTTATGATAGGACAACTACATTTAATAGTAGATACCTGTAATAAAGTTCAATCATCCTTTACAAATCTATTAATTGACATAAATCATGGAAATGTTAATCCAGATCTTCTTACATTTAACCAATTACAAGACGAGTTATTACATATTGAATAATTCTTACCAAATGATTTGATTTTTCCTGGACAACTCACCGATACTAAATTAAAGAAAATTTTTAACTCTATTAAAGTAAATGGATTTATGATAGAAAATCGATTTTTAATACAAGCTGAAATATCATTAGTTACCAATCATAGCTCTGAAGTTTACAAAATAATTCAACTACCAGTTAAAGTAGACAATAGTACAGTGATATCTTTGGTAGATGATGATTACATAGTGTATAACTTTGCAAATAATTTGTATTTTTTGATGCCTCAATTACAACTTAATGCATGTACTAAAAACAATGATGATCAATTTAATTGTAGAAATAATCTTTCATGGAAATCAGCTGTTGAACGAACATGTGAAATTTCAGCACTAAAACAGTCGAGGCATGCTGAATGTAATTTTAAAGAAGTTGAAAAGAAAAGTGTTTGGATTAAATTATCAACAGAAAATCAGTGGTTATTTGCTGTTTCTGATACATTTACACTAAGGGTAGACTGTGATAATCATAATCGCAGTTCGATAATGCTACCTTCAAAAGGTTTCTTAACTTTACAATCAGGATGTGTTGCTGAACATGAAGGAATCACCTTATATTCTTCGGCATATTTTACTTCAAAACAAAAATCATCTATTCAAACATCGTCATGGCTGATAGATTACAATAAAATAAATATTAGAGTTGTAAAATCAGTTACTATAAACATTTTAAACAATATCAAATATATTGAGAAACCACATACTGATAAAGAATTTAAAGAATTTAAGGGTTAAAACTATGCCAGGAGACATATCACTTTTTGTTATTTCGATTTGTATTCTAGTTTTATGTTCTATTTTCATTAAGAATAAATATTGTAAGAGTAAGTCTATGGATAATATTTCATCCCTGTACTTTTAGATGTCTAAGGGAATGATGAAAAATAATATAAATGTATGTTTGCAAAAGACAAAAATATTAAAATAATTGAAATTAATTGTAATTAAAATTAAGTGTGACTTTTGAAATATTTAGATGTGAAGGTTTGTTATAATGATTGAATATATTTCTTACTGATATAAATTTTAATACACCATTTATATTTTATTATCTGATTCCAAGCTACAACGTATTTCCAAACTAACTAAAAAGACCTTTAATTTATTGGTAATATACTGAATTTTACCAGATATGTTCATAACTTTGTCTAATTCTCCACTATAAAATATATTATGTTTAGAAAGAGATGTAAACGTAATTAAATTTGTGATACAAATGAATACTGAATATAAAATAATGAAACAAAAAAAATGTGTTTATATGCATGTATCTATTATAAAAATAAAAAATAAAATAAAACATGGCATTTAGTGTAAATTTAAAATGTTTAATGTTTTAATTTCATCATTTATAAGAAATATTGATAGTAAAGAAATAATGAACTTTTATTAAATAATCACATATATGGGATAGAATATAATTCATACTATAAAATCGAAAGATTTTGTATAAAAGAAAAAAAATTAACAGAAAATATTAAAGATATTTATGTAAAAATAAAGAATATACAAACAAGTAAGAACAATATGAATTGAAAAAAATAATTATAAACATGTATTTTTCAAAATCTATTAATTGGTATAGAGTTCTTTTAGACTTTCTGGACACAGCAGTAAATATAATTAGGTGTGGTGATTCAATTTCATATTCCACATATTTCGGATGACATGAATTGAGATTTTGATTTTTAGTACTAATATTATATTTGCTGGTGATGGTAACAAAATTTGTTTTTCAGATAGGATTATACCCTCAGGAAAATCATTGTAATTCTTTTCAATACCTTTACTTAGACCATATGTATCTTAGCTAGTTGGTAGTAAGACTTTTTTCAAATACTCAAAATGTATTGATATATTGTTGATACCACGTCTTCTTAATAGAGGACAATTTGATGATCAGCGCAGATGCTCAGATATAGGCAGATCAACATGTTCTCAACACACAAAAATAACATCTCGTTCTATCTCTTTTGCTGGTATAAAACATTCTCGTCATAGTCAATTGGTTCTTATCCAACCAATCAAATGTCTTTACACGTTCATATTCTCTGGGGAATATTATATTCATGGTATACTGTAACTTAAATAATAATTGGAGTAGATCATTACATTTTCTATTAGTGACTTTTTCACAACTTTATAAGGTATAAAGCATAGAGTATAATGTATAAGGTATAAAGTATAAGGTGCAAAGTATAGAGTATAAAGTATAAGGTATAAGATATAAGACATAAAGAATAATGAATAAAGTATAGATTATAAAGTATAAGGTATAAATTATCAATCAATCTAAATTATAGAGTATATAAGATATAAGATACTGAGTATAAAATATAGTATTAATAAATATAGTATTAAGTATAAAGAATAAAGTGTAAAGTATAGGTTATGAAGTATAGAGTATAAGGTAAAAGGCATAAAAGATAATGTATAAAATATTATGAATAAAATATAGATTATAAAGTATAAGGTATAAAGTATAGGGTATGAAGTATAGTGTATAAAGTGTTGAGTATAATATTTAAGGTATAAGGTATAGAGTATAAATTATAAGGTATAACGCATAATGTATAAGGTATAAAGAATATAAGGTATAAAGTATAGAGTATAATGTATAAGATATGAAATAGTACATAGTATAGAGTATAAAGAAGAAGGTGTAAAGTATAGGGTATAAAGTAAAAAATATAAAGTATAAAGTAAAGAGTATAAATTATATGGTATAAAGTATAAGGTATAAAAAGTATAAGATATAAAGTATAAGGTACAAAGTATAGAGTAAACAGTATAGAATATAAAATATATATCATAAATTATAGATTATGAAGTACAAGGTATAAGGCATAAAAAGTATAAGATATAAAGTATAAGGTATAAAGTATAGAATAAACAGTATAGAATATAAAATATATATCATAAATTATAGATTATAAAGTACAAGGTATAAGGCATAAAGAATAATTTATAAAGTGTAGGGCCTAAAATATATGTTATAGGGTATAAATAATATAATGTATAATGTATAGAGTAAAAGTATCAGGTATATACTATAGAGACTAATGTGTAAGGTATAAATTATAAGGCATAAAGTATAGAGTATGTATAAAATGTAAAGAATAAACTGTTATGATAATAGTTTACAATGCAATCGGTGAAAATATGAATATATTTAGCCATAGAGTTAATGAACTCTATCGTAATTGTGAAGACCACAAAGTAGGGAATAGGTCTTGTTTCTGGTACGGAGTTTGTAGACGAATATGAAAATATGGAGCTAATTACCTCTGTTCTTGGAAAACATTTTATCAACTGCCCTACGATAAGCAACATTTGCGATTGGATTTACGCTAAGGTCACTAATTGTACTCCATGTACTAATTAGACCCTTGAGCATTGAGGATATTCCAGAGGAGTATTCCTTGTGGACTACCCCTGTTTGTACGCACCCATACTGGATATTATAACCCTATTGGTTAGAAGACTCCATATGAGGCTGATGATCGACTGATGAATGTCCAGTCTTTCCAGGGACAATTTGATTGCCTCGGGGTCACATTATTAAAGGCCCCTTCTATTTCAAGGAAGGCCACTATTGCATATTCCTTACACTCGAGAGCTTTTTCAATATATATATATATTTGCCCTTCATATAGGAATGTTGAAATGCTGATAATTGGCAAGGGTTGATCGTTCTACGTAGGTCGATTAACTTTTCCAATGTCTTCAAGAGAAAGCACGTCAGACTGACAGGTCTGAAGTCCTTCGGTCTTGTGTGTGAGGTTTTGCCCCCATTAGGGATAAAGACTACTGTATATCTAGTCCATGACTCAGGTATATACGCACATGACAAGCATGCTGAGTAAATCCAAGTTAGCAAGGAAGCTATTAAATCTGCACTATACTGCAGTAGGTATAATGCCATCGGGGCCCGGAGATTTAAATGGAGCGAAACTCTTCAGATCCCATCTCAGTTCACTATCCCTTATGGGAATGGGAACATCATTGTTGACCTCTGAAGATATTGCAGAGCATCCCGTTAAAGGGAGACTACCAGGAAAGTACGCTTCCATTAAGAAATCTAAGGTCTCTTGACCCTTATTGTCCAACTGCTACATGGTTTCTGGGTGAAACTTGAATAGTAAATGATGATCAGAATGATGCCAGCATTTCACGAAATCGACTGGTCTCGGAGTGGCTTTCTACGCCGCTACAAAAAGACCTCCAGGATTTACGTTTCGCATTTCTTATCTGGTTTTTAAACTTGTTTACTGAGGATTTGTTGGTAGGCCAGTCTCCTAGTTTCTTGCCCTCATTAAATTGACGGTGACATTCTTTACGAGTCTCGCCTAACTCGGAGTTCCACCAGCGTAGTTAACTCCTACCCCTGCGGATTACGGGTTTGCATTCAACAGGACTCAATATCATCGTAACCGTTGATAGCCGGGGGATTTGGGAGGAGTTGGACAGGATGTCATGTTGTACTGTTCAGTTTGTCTTCCTTAACCTTAGGTAAACAAACTTTAAAATTGAAGTCAATGTACAAGTGATCAAAGAATGAACAGTCATTGTAGACTCTCCAATCCCTAATCATATTAGAGTGCCTAGTACTAACTAGCGCAATATCAAGAATCTCCCTTCTATTAGTTACTACAATGGTCGCTTCCTTACTAATGTTTAGAATATCTAAACTGCTACAAATAATAGAATCATATAAAGTCTCACCCCTTGTATTTGTATCGGAACTTCCCCAAATGGCATGATTTGCATTAGCGTCAGCTCCAATTATGAGCGGTATGTTGTTTGCTATAGCCGCCTTTGTTATCGCGCCAACCTTAGTTGATGGTGGTTCGCATTCTTCATGGGCCATATAACTGGAGAAAATGTAGATAGTACTAGAGCTTGTCTCTCAGGCCGCTGCTACAGTGTCCTCATCACTGAAATCAGAAAGAATAAAGATACTGAGTTTCTTTTATACAAGATCGTATTCTACTGGATCCTGTAGCGTATAGCAGCTTAAAGTTGTCCGCACGTAGTCTGCAAACCTTATAGCCAACGATCCATGGTTACTGGACTAGTGCTAGCTCCTCTCCTCTTTCTAACATTCGGAGGAGCAGCGCAGCAGAGGCTGCTTTACAATAGTGAAGATTAACTTGAATTATCTTCACCATGTGTGTCCTTTGGGATGATTGTGACGTTGACGTCATCTTGGTCGAAGTCCAAGAGGGCGTCCTCGTCAACTTCTTCGTCCAATCGCTCAAACAAATTCACCCACAAAACTCAGAGTTTGAGTGAATGTTCTCTTGGACAAGAGAACTGGTAGTCTCCTCACAAGACATTACTTCCGGAGTTTGATCATCATAAACCGGTCTGTCTCTGTCATCCCCTCGGCAGACCTATAAGAAAACTCCCATCAGCTTCTTGCGCACTATATCCCAGTTTGTGTGGAATATAGCGCAATCTGGATCGCTTTGGTCCGCGGGCAGTGATTAGACACGGCCTAATCTCTTGTCATTACTTAGGTCTGACAATATATTATGTCAAACCTCAATAATGACAAAGCTCCCCTTATCCGCCACCTGTTGATGCGCTCGATGGAGGTATGTCAAATCCACACAAGTTCTTAAATTCATGGCAATTTTCTCTATTAAATTTTTCAACTCCATCAATTTGATCAATATTTATTTTATTATGCAACGTTTCCCAAATAGATTTATCGACTTTATTATGAAGAAAATCATTAGGTTTATATGAAATTGTTGAGTGCATTGAACAGATTTATAAACAAGGGGTCATCTAACTCTTTATCTTTTTGTTCTAATTTAAACAGCATAATATGTTCATTAAGTGTTAAACTAAATCTTTCAATATCTGCGTTTCCAGTATGTGTATTTGGGGATGAAAAATTATAATCAATTTCCTCCGAGTTTAGATAATCTCTAATAAATGCTGTATTAAATTCGTCGTCTGCTATACTTTTATTTGGTTTTCCCAAAATCGCGAACCTTTCTCTAAATTTTTCTACAATTGAGACTGGATTTCTTTCAGTCAAGTGATGTATTGAGACGTGTTTGTTTATTCAGAAACCAAATATCTATATGAATTGTTTCATTTCATTGTATTGGTGTTTCTGTAATACACATTATTGCCTTTATAGTACGTCTGTCATATTTACGCATATTAAAAACAGTACAATTATTGATGAATTTATGTATTTCTATACTAAGATTAGAGTAATATATATTATCCTTCAATTCTAAATAAGTTTCTTCTATACCTCTATGATTTTTATCGTTATGACATTTTCCTAAAATTTGTAGGAAATTTTCTTTCTCAAAAATATCTTTTACCGTTTTAGAACATCGTAAAGACTTCATTTGAAAAGTAATGTTTATTGCAGTTTCTTAAATATATCAAAATTTTCACAGAAAATTGCTATAGGAAATAATTGTCTTAAAATTCTAATACTTTCTCTTCAAAGTACTCTTTCAGTGTTATTACGTGCCAAACTTCCTCTCGCTTCTTAATGTTTGACTTCTAAACTAAAAAGTCTGCCACTTGACTTATTCTTCCCTTATTATATTCAATATCAAAGTCATATTCATCTCCACCGCTGTAATTTAATATTAGGTTCCCTTAATGAATTTAGCTATACAAGTAGTCTATGATCAGTTTTTATTTAAAATTTTCGACCGTACAAATAAGGCCTAAAATATTTAACTGACCACACAATTCCTTCACAATTGCACTATAATTACGTTAATTTTGGTTTAAAGTTCTGGACGAAAACGCAATTGGGTGTTTATTTTCATTGCTGGCATCTGTAGTTAAAACAAACAATCTGTCAAATTTTGGATATGCCAAAACTAGGGCTGTACATAAAATTGTCTTAAAGGAATCAGTATAACTAGAGCTATTCAAACCTTTCTTTAAATATGAAATCATTGGTAGTGAGTAGTAGGGAAATGGGAAGGCAATAGTTGTTTTTGTTTTTAATGAGGAGTAATAGCAATTTTAAAGAACAAATTGTTTGAAAATTTTGTTTTGAAAACCAATGAATTTGTTTTTGTAATTTTTTTCATGTATATGCATTAATAGGCGGAAAAATTGTTTTGCATCTTATGAAATTGGAAACCAATGTATTTATTTTGTATATAACATATTAAAAGTACATACAAACAATTTAACAGGGAGAAAATTTTTTTGCACTTTAAATTGTGATGAAATTAAAACTGATAATTTGTATAAATAGCGTTTGAGTATTTTTGGTTTATTCATCTACATATTTTTATATGGTTATTTTTGTGTTTGTAGGGTGGAAAATAAACTTGAGAATTATTTTGTATATATGGAAAAAATAACCCTGTGTAAGGTTTTTGACATTATTGAAGATATATTTTATGTTGTTGAGTATGATCATGATTAATTTTGAATATTCTAATAACGAATTAAGAGGGAGTATATTTTATTTACATAATTAGTATATAACTCAATATTTCTATATGAAAGCTAAAGTAATATTTTTCTCTATTTGAAATATAAAAAAAAATACTCAAAGTATTAATTTACTTATTCAAATATAAAAGAATATTTTTTAAATTTGTATAAAAAGAGGAATCACATCATATTTTTTACTATCTGAGGATTACTTCAAAGTAAAGTTAAATGAAAGGTAAGCTATCACTATTGGAAAATGCATTTTAGATTTCATGTATTTATAAATTTCTTATTTTTATTTTTTTAGATTTATGAACAAATTATTAAATTGGCTGTTGGTACTCGTATTAAGGCGGTGTATACAAAAATTGATGATAGTTTCTTACATCAGCCATTAAAAATTTTAAAATTTGAGTGGAAAGAAACACAACATGGATCAAAGGTTATCACATATTTAAATAACAATAAATAGTTTCATCTTCCGCAAGGATTCGTGGAATTTTTAAACAAGGAAGATCCCTATTTAACACAATTGAATGATAAAAACTTTACTATTATTTACAAAGGTCGTCAATATTCAAATGGGCTTGCAATGTTTGAATTTAGTTATTTAATAAAACTTATTAAACTTATATAATGTTTATTATTATTTATATTATACTTTAAAATTATTGAGAAGAAGATCCTCGTTTTCGTCCATTTATTTTTTATATTCCTCTGGAAATGAGTATGCTGTGACATGCAGATTTAGTATAAGATTCTCATCTACCTCCATTAGTTCCTTATACTCCGGAACTAAATTCAGTGTTGTGCCCCCTGAATGAGTTTGAAAAATCTTTCGCTTTATTTTTATGGAAATTTGTTGTTTCATAAAATGTCTTTTTATTCCACACTTTGGAAAGGTCTCATTAACACAAAATTCACTTGTAAGCTTCTGTCTGTCTATGTTTGGAATAATTTTTAATTAAAAATTACTTTATTAATACACCTCTGCATTAAGAATTATTCTTTTAATTTAATAATTACTTGTAAATTAAAAGTGTTTAACGAAGCAACATACTTTTTCCGTTTAAAAAATAAAAACATAACCTATAAAAATGTCAAACCTTTGATCAGTATTTAAATATATTTTTTTTCATTATCAATTTTTGTGGAAAAAGAGATGCTTGGAGGACATAAGATCCTTCATTGTTCGTTGGAAATGGTTCTCAAAAGAAAAACATCTAAAGGAGCCATTCCACATCCCATGTCAGTGGTAGAACGGAGCCTTTCACTTCTAATAAATTTACTTGTATAAAAGTGCTTAAAAAAAAGAATTCTGACATACCTGTACCAAAAAAGAGCAAATTCTGCATCCTCAAGATTTTTGAAGATGAAAGCCACGATATTTTTGAAATTTTGGAGAATGCTATTAATAAAAACAAAGCATTGAAATACCATTTAGAAGTAGAGTGCGAATACATTAAAATTATATGAAGATGAAATAATGCTAACCACGATAATGATAAGCTATAGTATTGAAGAAAGCAAAATACACATATATGTGTAAAAAAAGTCAGAATTCCAGGAGAGGGATAGTGGATAGTCCCTAATACGAATGAAACATTTGGAAATAAATATAAATAAGGCTTCATTCATTATATACCATTACCACATTGGATAAAGAAAAATATGCCTGTTTCAACTATCCAAATGATGAATATTTTATTTCAAGTGGTGTATCATTGCTTCATTCCTATAAAATGAAGTAAATGGATTATTGAATTACAATGGATTTGTAAATATTCACATAAATGAGGATAAAATGTGTGTGGAAAATCAACTGTTAAATTTTGAAAAACTAGAATTCCCAATGAAATTAAAAGACGTAAAGATATTTAAAACTAAGAATGAAAATATTAGCATTAGTGTATTTGGCTGCGAAGGTAATATTATAGTTGGACTATTACCTCACATGTGCGGTAAAGAATCATCACATAAATCTTCTCATGGTCGAAGAATGGTGTCACTACGTTTTTATTAAAAATATCGAGATATAATTTAAATAAAAAAATAACCATAACGAGTTTACATTTGTAATGCATGTCTTCAGTATTCTCCAAATTAGAAGATAATGGAAGACCATGATCCTAATTGAAAAAAAGTTTTACCGAAAATGCCAGAGGGTTATGATAATATTCTATATTTTAAAAACTATCAGAAGCAGTTAGATTCGTTATATATACTGATTTTGAGACATATTTGGGAAAAATTGATAACGAGCAAGTAAATATACAAAAACATATAGCTTGTTAATTATTATATTGTTTAGTTATTATATTAAGTATAGTTTTAATGATAACTTAGATAAGTTTAATATTTATTTTGGTAATGATGCTCCTACATTATATACAATTTAATTAATGATGCTAAAGAAATTTATGGAAACTATTTAAATAAATTTTAGGAGCGAAATAGCTTATGTAATATTAGTTATAAAATAGCAAAATACATACCAGTATTCTTTCATAATTTTTCCTCTTTTGATTGTTATTTATTTATAAAAGTAGTTTCACAATTTGAGGGAGATATAAAGGTAATTTCTCTTAATAAAGAACTATATATATCATTATCAAAGTTTATAACAGTTTTATGGCCTCCAACTTAGAATCTTTAGAAATAAAATTTAAATGATAGCGATTTTCAAATTCTAAATAAAACTTACAATCAAAAACAACATTTTGGTTTACTAAGAAGAAAAGGAGTATTTCCTTATTATATTGATTCGTTGGAGCGCTTTAATGAAACTAATCTTCCTGCTAAAGAAAAATTTATATTTTTCTTATATATAATATTTTAAATAATTCGCATTGTACCGATGAAGCTTATGATCATGCTATATCAATTTGGACAACTTTTAAACATAATTACTTGTTAGACTACACTGAATTGTATTCAAAACACACATTTTTCAAAATTTTAGAAGTAATGGGTGATCCATTTCAAGGTTCCCTACTTTTTTAAAGAAAAAACACAGAAAATTCAAATTTAATGGGGAATGTTTATTATCGTTAGAAATTTATCTTTTGAAGATTATGTCTACCAAATGTTGGCCATTGCTACATCGCAGATGGTCCATCCGTTGAGTCCAATTTTCGACGACTCGTTCCAGCATTTCTACTGGTAACGCGCGAGTTACGTCAGAGACAACTCCGACTCCACAAAAAATAAAAGTTGATTGGCTAAAGTAACAAAGAGGTCAATTGCCCAACCAAAATTGTGCAATTGACACACTTTGCAAATTCAATACTTTTTATTAAGAAACCAAAAGCCACTGAACTGTCGGTTAATAACACAATTATAATGTAACCTAATACTTCCTTAGTTTTAGGCAATATGAACAAAAACAAAATAATAAAAATAGATTAAGCATTTTTAATTTTAAAACCAATTTTACAAAAACAAAATATAGACTAAGCATTTTTAATTTTAAGAATCAATTTTAAATTAAAACATTTTTGTAAAGTAACAGTTAGTTGTAAATCAGAATTGAAGAAATAAAGTAAGGAAAACTCAAAGCAAAAGTTTTGTTTTTTTTTTTGAACAATACATTTTATTGTATTTAATTGGCGCAGTCGGTAGGATCTAACCCCGAAGGATTAGATCGACTACAAAATGCTTTCGAAAAAGGACTTAAAAAAAAGTATAATAATAATATTTTTTTTTAACTAATTAATTGCTGAATCCTTTCGAAAAAGGACTTTAAAAAAAGTATAATAATATATTTTAAACTAATTAATTGCTAAATCCTTTCGAAAAAGGACTTGAAAAAAATAAATATAATAATATTTTATTTAACTAATAAGTGATCGTTAAATCCTATATAAAAAAGAAGAAAAAATAATAAAACAAAAAAGGACTTTTGAAGTATCTTAAATTGCAATAAATAAATAATAATGCGACGGACATAACATATTTTAACTAAACAAAAAGTGAACATCTTTGCTACATTCATCACAACTACAATCAAGAAGGAAGAAGGTGAGAAGTGAAAACTGATTAAAGATGGAAGCAGAACAACAGACACCCACAACAACCAATTCTTCTACGGAATCACCTATCCCGGTAACCGAGATCCTTAAAGAGGAACCAGAGATTATGCCCTGTCCTCATTTCTAAGGGAAATGGAGCTTTTCCTTCCGGTTTTTGAAAACACCAGACTACAAGGATATGTGTTCCAACGGTGCGTAATTAATAAGATACAGGGTGCAGCTTTAGACGTTATAAGAACATTAGGACCAGATGCTTCGTGGGAACAAATCCAGAAGGAGCTCATCTATAATTTCGGGGTACGAGAAACATATCACCAGTTATACCACAATGCTCTATCCCTGAAAAATCACAATGAAATTTGGACCTTACTCGTTATGCTGATGATGCTAATACTAATGGCAATAGCATCCCTGACAATACAGCCAATCAATAGTTCAGACGGATTTGCCGAAATTAAATTAGACGACGTAAAAATAATCTTAGAATATAATAAAATCATTCATATAATTGATATCCAACAAATAACAGAGGTAATCGACAATCTAGAAAAGGAAATAAGCCAGTATCAATCTATCAAGAACAAAATACTTCTCGAGCACGAATTATAAGAACTCAAAGTAAAAGCACAAACCTGACGCCAAAACAGACATAAAAGAGGTTTATTTAACGCAATAGGCTCAGACTTAAAGTGGTTAGCAGGAACAATGAGCGACGATGACCGAATAGATATTGAAGACCATTTAAAAATTATAGATGAAAATAATCCCAAAACAATAGACGATCTTAATAAAAATATATACGTAAATAATCATTTCAATCAGACATTAAAAAAACTCAAGGCAACAATAGACTCGGACAGGAAAAGTATCTCAAACCAGTTCAAAGTGATAAAAAAGAATGATGATAAAATAATTAACGAAATATACTATTTAGATACTTTGCTCAAATTAAAAGTTTTCGCAAATGAAGCTTATTTTCTTAATTAAACTCTTATTTACTGAAATATCGAGGTTTAAAAATTTTTATAAAATTTTCATCCAAAAATTGATTTTTGGTCAGATGTAAAAATTATTATTTACTGAAATATCGAGTTTTAAAGATTTTTATAAAATCTTCATCCAAAAAACGATTTATTTTCAGATATAAAAGTTTTCGCAATTGAAGCTTATTTTCTCAAATAAACGCTTATTTACTGAAATATCGAGGTTTAAAAATTTTTATAAAATCTTCATCCAAAAATATATTTTTGGACATATGTAGAAATGTTCACAGATGAAGCTTATTTTCCCAATTAAACGCTTATTTACTGAAATATCGAGGTTTAAAAATTTTTATAAAATCTTCATCCAAAAATCGATTTTTGGACAGATATAAAAGTGATAACAAATGTAGCTTATTTTCTCAATTAAACGCTTATTTACTGAAATGTCGAGGTTTAAAGATTTTTGTAAAATTTACACCCAAAAATCGATTTATTTTTCAGATATAAAAGTTTTCGCAAATGAAGCTTATTTTCCTAATTAAACGCTTATTTACTGAAATATCGAGGTTTAAAGATTTTTATAAAATTTTCATCCAAAAATCGTTTTTTGGTCAGATATAAAAGTGAGCATAGATGAAGTTTATTTTCTCACTTAAATGCTTATTTACCAAAATATCGAGATTTAAAAATTTTTATAAAATTTTCATCCAAAAATCGATTTTTGGTGAGATATAAAAGTGATCACAAATGTAGCTTATTTTCTCAATTAAACGCTTATATACTGAAATATCGAGGTTTAAAAATTTTTATAAAATCTTCATTTCCTAATTAAACGCTTATTTACTGAAATATCGAGGTTTAAAGAGATTTTTATAAAATTTTCATCCAAAAATCGATTTATTTTTCAGATATAAAAGTTTTTGCAAGTGAAGCTTATTTTCTTAATTAAACGATTATTTACTGAAATATCGAGGTTTAAAAATTTTTATAAAATTTTCATCCAAAAATCTATTTTTGGACAGATGTAGGAATATTTACAGATGAAACTTATTTTCTCAATTAAACTCTTATTTACCGAAATAGCGAGGTATAAAAATTTTTATAAAATTTTCATCCAAAAATCTATTTTTGGTGAGATATAAAAGTGATCACAAATGAAGCTTATTTTCTCAATTAAACGCTTATTTACTGAAATATCGAGGTTTAAAAATTTTTATAAAATTTTCATCCAAAAATCGTTTTTTGGTCAGATATAATAGATGAAGCTTATTTTCTCACTTAAGTGCTTATTTACCGCAATATCGAGTTTAAAATTTTTTTTTAAATTTTCATCCAAAAATCGATTTTTGGTCAGATATAAAAGTGACCATAGATGAAGCTTATTTTCTCAATTAAACGCTTATTTACTGAAATATCGAGGTTTAAAAATTTTTATAAAATCTTCATCCAAAAATCGATTTTTGGTCAGATATAAAAGTGATCACAAATGTAGCTTATTTTCTCAATTAAAAGCTTATATACTGAAATATCGAGGTTTAAAAATTTTTATAAAATCTTCATCCAAAAATCGATTTTTGGTCAGATGTAAAAGTGATCAAAATTAAACTTATTTTCTCAATTAAACGCTTATTTACTGAAATATCGAGGTTTAAAAATTTTTATAAAATTTTCATCCAAAAATCTATTTTTGGACAGATGTAGAAATATTCACAATAAATATTCACGCCAAAACAGACATAAAAGAGGTTTATTTAACGCAATAGGCTCAGACTTAAAGTGGTTAGCAGGAACAATGAGCGACGATGACCGAATAGATATTGAAGACCATTTAAAAATTATAGATGAAAATAATCCCAAAACAATAGATCTTAATAAAAATATATACGTAAATAATCATTTCAATCAGACATTAAAGAAACTCAAGGCAACAATAGACTCGGACAGGAAAAGTATCTCAAACCAGTTCAAAGTGATAAAAAAGAATGATGATAAAATAATTAACGAGATATACTATTTAGATACTTTGCTCAAATTAAAAGTTTTCGCAAATGAAGCTTATTTTCTTAATTAAACTCTTATTTACTGAAATATTGAGGTTTAAAAATTTTTATAAAATTTTCATCCAGAAATTGATTTTTGGTCAGATGTAAAAATTATTATTTACTTATCGAGTTTTAAAGATTTTTATAAAATCTTCATCCAAAAATCGATTTATTTTCAGATATAAAAGTTTTCGCAATTGAAGCTTATTTTCTCAAATAAACGCTTATTTACTGAAATATCGAGGTTTAAAAATTTTTATAAAATCTTCATCCAAAAATCTATTTTTGGACATATGTAGAAATGTTCACAGATGAAGCTTATTTTCCCAATTAAACGCTTATTTACTGAAATATCGAGGTTTAAAAATTTTTATAAAATCTTCATCCAAAAATCGATTTTTGGACAGATATAAAAGTGATCACAAATGTAGCTTATTTTCTCAATTAAACGCTTATTTACTGAAATATCGAGGTTTAAAGATTTTTGTAAAATTTACACCCAAAAATCGATTTATTTTTCAGATATAAAAGTTTTCGCAAATGAAGCTTATTTTCCTAATTAAACGCTTATTTTCTGAAATATCGAGGTTTAAAGATTTTTATAAAATTTTCATCCAAAAATCGTTTTTTGGTCAGATATAAAAGTGAGCATAGATGAAGTTTATTTTCTCACTTAAATGCTTATTTACCAAAATATCGAGATTTAAAAATTTTTATAAAATTTTCATCCAAAAATCGATTTTTGGTCAGATATAAAAGTGATCACAAATGAAGCTTATTTTCTCAAATAAACGCTAATTTACTGAAATATCGAGGTTTAAAAATTTTTATAAAATCTTCATCCAAAAATCGATATTTGGTCAGATATAAAAGTGATCACAAATGTAGCTTATTTTCTCAATTAAACGCTTATATACTGAAATATCGAGGTTTAAAAACAACCTCGTTTAAAAACAACAAATGTAGCTTATTTTCTCAATTAAAAGCTTATTTTCTGAAGTATTGAGGTTTAAAAATTTTTATAAAATTTTCATCCAAAAATCTATTTTTGGACAGATGTAGAAATATTCACAGATGAAGCTTATTTTCTCAATTAAACTCTTATTTACCGAAATAGCGAGGTATAAAAATTTTTATAAAATTTTCATCCAAAAATCGATTTTTGATCAGATATAAAAGTGATCACAAATGAAGCTTATTTTCTCAATTAAACGCTTATTTACTGAAATATCGAGGTTTAAAAATTTGTATAAAATTTTCATCCAAAAATCGTTTTTTGTTCAGATATAATAGATGAAGCTTATTCTCTCACTTAAAAGCTTATTTACCGAAATATCGAGTTTAAAAATTTTTATAAAAGTTTCATCCAAAATTGATCTTTGGTCAGATATAAAAGTGATCATAGATGAAACTTATTTTCTCAATTAAACGCTTATTTACCGAAATATCGAGATTTAAAGATTTTTATAAAATTTTCATCCAAAAATCGTTTTTTGGTCAGATATAAAGGTGATCATAGATGAAGCTTATTTTCTCACTTAAATGCTTATTTACCGAAATATCGAGTTTAAAAATTTTTATAAAATTTTCATCCAAAAATCGATTTTTGGTCAGATATAAAAGTGAGCATAGATGAAGCTTATTTTCTCAATTAAACGCTTATTTACCGAAATATCGAGGTTTAAAGATTTTTATAAAATTTTCATCCAAAAATCGATTTATTTTTCAGATATAAAAGTTTTAGCAAGTGAAGCTTATTTTCTTAATTAAACGATTATTTACTGAAATATCGAGGTTTAAAAATTTTTATAAAATCTTCTTCCAAAAATCGATTTTTGGTCAGATATAAAAGTGATCACAAATGTAGCTTATTTTCTCAATTAAACGCTTATTTACTGAAATATCGAGGTTTAAACATTTTTATAAAATCTTCATCCAAAAATCGATTTTTGGTCAGATATAAAAGTGATCACAAATGTAGCTTATTTTCTCAATTAAACGCTTATTTACTGAAATATCGAGATCTAAAAATTTTCATAAAATTTTCATCCAAAAATCGATTTTTGGTCAGATATAAAAGTGACCATAGATGAAGCTTATGTTCTCAATTAAACTCTTATTTACTGAAATAACAAGGTTTAAAAATTTTTATAAAAGTTTCATCCAAATTTGATTTTTGGTCAGATATAAAAGTGATCATAGATGAAATTTATTTTCTCAATTAAACGCTTATTTACCGAAATATCGAGGTTTAAAGATTTTTATAAAATTTTCATACAAAAATCGATTTATTTTTCAGATATAAAAGTTTTCGCAAGTGAAGCTTATTTTCTTAATTAAAAGATTATTTACTGAAATATCGAGGTTTAAAAATTTTTATAAAATTTTCATCCAAAAATTGATTTTTGGTCAGATGTAAAAATGATTATTTACTGAAATATCGAGTTTTAAAGATGTTTATAAAATTTTCATCCACAAATCGATTTTTTTCAGATATAAAAGTTTTCGCAAATGAAGCTTATTTTCTCAATTAAACGCTTATTTATTGAAATATCGTGGTTTAAAAATTTTTATAAAATCTTCATCCAAAAATCGATTTTTGGTCAGCTATAAAAGTGATCATAGATGAAATTTATTTTCTCAATTAAACGCTTATTTACTGAAATATCGAGGTTTAAAAATTTTTGTAAAATTTTCATCCAAAAATCTATTTTTTGACAGATGTAGGAATATTTACAGATGAAACTTATTTTCTCAATTTAACTCTTATTTACCGAAATAGCGAGGTATAACAATTTTTATAAAATTTTCATCCAAAAATCGATTTTTGGTCAGATATAAAAGTGATCACGAATGAAGCTTATTTTCTCAATTAAACGCTTATTTACTGAAATATCGAGGTTTAAAAATTTTTATAAAATTTTCATCCAAAAATCGTTTTTTGGTCAGATATAATAGATGAAGCTTATTTTCTCACTTAAGTGCTTATTTACCGCAATATCGAGTTTAAAAATTTTTTTAAAATTTTCATCCAAAAATCGATTTTTGGTCAGATATAAAAGTGACCATAGATGAAGCTTATTTTCTCAATTAAACGCTTATTTACTGAAATATCGTGGTTTAAAAATTTTTATAAAATTTTCATCCAAAAATCGTTTTTTGGTCAGATATAATAGATGAAGCTTATTTTCTCACTTAAGTGCTTATTTACCGCAATATCGAGTTTAAAAATTTTTATAAAATTTTCATCCAAAAATCGATTTTTGGTCAGATATAAGAGTGATCATAGATGAAATTTATTTTCTCAATTAAACGCTTATTTACTGAAATATCGAGGTTTAAAAATTTTTATAAAATTTTCATCCAAAAATCCATTTTTGGTCAGATATAAAAGTGACCATAGATGAAGCTTATTTTCTCAATTAAACGCTTATTTACTGAAATATCGAGGTTTAAAAATTTTTATAAAATCTTCATCCAAAAATCGATTTTTGGTCAGATATAAAAGTGATCACAAATGTAGCTTATTTTCTCAATTAAAAGCTTATATACTGAAATATCGAGGTTTAAAAATTTTTATAAAATCTTCATCCAAAAATCGTTTTTTGGTCAGATATAAAAGTGAGCATAGATGAAGTTTATTTTCTCACTTAAATGCTTATTTACCAAAATATCGAGATTTAAAAATTTTTATAAAATTTTCATCCAAAAATCGATTTTTGGTGAGATATAAAAGTGATCACAAACGAAGCTTTTTTTCTCAATTAAAAGCTTATATACTGAAATATCGAGGTTTAAAAATTTTTATAAAATTTTCATCCAAAAATCCATTTTTGGTCAGATATAAAAGTGACCATAGATGAAGCTTATTTTCTCAATTAAACGCTTATTTACTGAAATATCGAGGTTTAAAAATTTTTATAAAATCTTCATCCAAAAATCGATTTTTGGTCAGATATAAAAGTGATCACAAATGTAGCTTATTTTCTCAATTAAAAGCTTATATACTGAAATATCGAGGTTTAAAAATTTTTATAAAATCTTCATCCAAAAATCGTTTTTTGGTCAGATATAAAAGTGAGCATAGATGAAGTTTATTTTCTCACTTAAATGCTTATTTACCAAAATATCGAGGTTTAAAAATTTTTATAAAATCTTCATCCAAAAATCGTTTTTTGGTCAGATATAAAAGTGAGCATTGATGAAGTTTATTTTCTCAAATAAACGCTTATTTACTGAAATATCGAGGTTTAAAAATTTTTATAAAATCTTCATCCAAAAATCTATTTTTGGACATATGTAGAAATGTTCACAGATGAAGCTTATTTTCCCAATTAAACGCTTATTTACTGAAATATCGAGGTTTAAAAATTTTTATAAAATCTTCATCCAAAAATCGATTTTTGGACAGATATAAAAGTGATCACAAATGTAGCTTATTTTCTCAATTAAACGCTTATTTACTGAAATATCGAGGTTTAAAGATTTTTATAAAATCTTCATCCAAAAATCGATTTTTGGACAGATATAAAAGTGATCACAAATGTAGCTTATTTTCTCAATTAAACGCTTATTTACTGAAATATCGAGGTTTAAAAATTTTTATAAAATCTTCATCCAAAAATCGTTTTTTGGTCAGATATAAAAGTGAGCATAGATGAAGTTTATTTTCTCACTTAAATGCTTATTTACCAAAATATCGAGATTTAAAAATTTTTATAAAATTTTCATCCAAAAATCGATTTTTGGTGAGATATAAAAGTGATCACAAACGAAGCTTTTTTTCTCAAAGAAACTTTTATTTACTGAAATATCGAGGTTTAAAAATTTTTATAAAATCTTCATCCAAAAATCGATTTTTGGTCAGATATAAAAGTGATCACAAATGTAGCTTATTTTCTCAATTAAACGCTTATATACTGAAATATCGAGGTTTAAAAATTTTTATAAAATCTTCATTTCCTAATTAAACGCTTATTTACTGAAATATCGAGGTTTAAAGAGATTTTTATAAAATTTTCATCCAAAAATCGATTTATTTTTCAGATATAAAAGTTTTTGCAAGTGAAGCTTATTTTCTTAATTAAACGATTATTTACTGAAATATCGAGGTTTACAAATTTTTATAAAATTGTCATCCAAAAATTGATTTGTGGTCAGATGTAAAAATGATTATTTACTGAAATATCGAGTTTTAAATTTTAATCCAAAAATCGATTTTTGGTCAGATATAAAAGTGATCACAAATGTAGCTTATTTTCTCAATTAAAAGCTTATATACTGAAATATCGAGGTTTAAAAATTTTTATAAAATCTTCATCCAAAAATCGATTTTTGGTCAGATATAAAAGTGATCAAAATTAAACTTATTTTCTCAATTAAACGCTTATTTACTGAAATATCGAGGTTTAAAAATGTTTATAAAATTTTCATCCAAAAATCTATTTTTGGACAGATGTAGGAATATTTACAGATGAAACTTATTTTCTCAATTAAACTCTTATTTACCGAAATAGCGAGGTATAAAAATTTTTATAAAATTTTCATCCAAAAATCTATTTTTGGTGAGATATAAAAGTGATCACAAATGAAGCTTATTTTCTCAATTAAACGCTTATTTACTGAAATATCGAGGTTTAAAAATTTTTATAAAATTTTCATCCAAAAATCGTTTTTTGGTCAGATATAATAGATGAAGCTTATTTTCTCACTTAAGTGCTTATTTACCGCAATATCGAGTTTAAAAATTTTTTTAAAATTTTCATCCAAAAATCGATTTTTGGTCAGATATAAAAGTGACCATAGATGAAGCTTATTTTCTCAATTAAACGCTTATTTTCCGAAATATCGAGGTTTAAAAATTTTTATAAAATTTTCATCCAAAAATCGATTTTTGGTCAGATATAAAAGTGATCACAAATGTAGCTTATTTTCTCAATTAAAAGCTTATATACTGAAATATCGAGGTTTAAAAATTTTTATAAAATCTTCATCCAAAAATCGATTTTTGGTCAGATGTAAAAGTGATCAAAATTAAACTTATTTTCTCAATTAAACGCTTATTTACTGAAATATCGAGGTTTAAAAATTTTTATAAAATTTTCATCCAAAAATCTATTTTTGGACAGATGTAGAAATATTCACAATAAATATTCACGCCAAAACAGACATAAAAGAGGTTTATTTAACGCAATAGGCTCAGACTTAAAGTGGTTAGCAGGAACAATGAGCGACGATGACCGAATAGATATTGAAGACCATTTAAAAATTATAGATGAAAATAATCCCAAAACAATAGATCTTAATAAAAATATATACCTAAATAATCATTTCAATCAGACATTAAAGAAACTCAAGGCAACAATAGACTCGGACAGGAAAAGTATCTCAAACCAGTTCAAAGTGATAAAAAAGAATGATGATAAAATAATTAACGAGATATACTATTTAGATACTTTGCTCAAATTAAAAGTTTTCGCAAATGAATCTTATTTTCTTAATTAAACTCTTATTTACTGAAATATTGAGGTTTAAAAATTTTTATAAAATTTTCATCCAAAAATTGATTTTTGGTCAGATGTAAAAATTATTATTTACTTATCGAGTTTTAAAGATTTTTATAAAATCTTCATCCAAAAATCGATTTATTTTCAGATATAAAAGTTTTCGCAATTGAAGCTTATTTTCTCAAATAAACGCTTATTTACTGAAATATCGAGGTTTAAAAATTTTTATAAAATCTTCATCCAAAAATCTATTTTTGGACATATGTAGAAATGTTCACAGATGAAGCTTATTTTCCCAATTAAACGCTTATTTACTGAAATATCGAGGTTTAAAAATTTTTATAAAATCTTCATCCAAAAATCGATTTTTGGACAGATATAAAAGTGATCACAAATGTAGCTTATTTTCTCAATTAAACGCTTATATACTGAAATATCGAGGTTTAAAAACAACCTCGTTTAAAAACAACAAATGTAGCTTATTTTCTCAATTAAAAGCTTATTTTCTGAAGTATCGAGGTTTAAAAATTTTTATAAAATTTTCATCCAAAAATCTATTTTTGGACAGATGTAGAAACATTCACAGATGAAGCTTATTTTCTCAATTAAACTCTTATTTACCGAAATAGCGAGGTATAAAAATTTTTATAAAATTTTCATCCAAAAATCTATTTTTGGTCAGATATAAAAGTGAGCATAGATGAAGTTTATTTTCTCACTTAAATGCTTATTTACCAAAATATCGAGATTTAAAAATTTTTATAAAATTTTCATCCAAAAATCGATTTTTGGTCAGATATAAAAGTGATCACAAATGAAGCTTATTTTCTCAAATAAACGCTAATTTACTGAAATATCGAGGTTTAAAAATTTTTATAAAATCTTCATCCAAAAATCGATTTTTAGTCAGATATAAAAGTGATCACAAATGTAGCTTATTTTCTCAATTAAACGCTTATATACTGAAATATCGAGGTTTAAAAACAACCTCGTTTAAAAACAACAAATGTAGCTTATTTTCTCAATTAAAAGCTTATTTTCTGAAGTATCGAGGTTTAAAAATTTTTATAAAATTTTCATCCAAAAATCTATTTTTGGACAGATGTAGAAACATTCACAGATGAAGCTTATTTTCTCAATTAAACTCTTATTTACCGAAATAGCGAGGTATAAAAATTTTTATAAAATTTTCATCCAAAAATCGATTTTTGGTCAGATATAAAAGTGATCACAAATGAAGCTTATTTTCTCAATTAAACGCTTATTTACTGAAATATCGAGGTTTAAAAATTTGTATAAAATTTTCATCCAAAAATCTATTTTTGGACAGATGTAGAAATATTCACAGATGAAGCTTATTTTCTCAATTAAACGCTTATTTACTGAAATATCGAGGTTTAAAAATTTGTATAAAATTTTCATCCAAAAATCGATTTTTGGTCAGATATAAAAGTGATCACAAATGAAGCTTATTTTCTCAATTAAAAGCTTATTTTCTGAAGTATCGAGGTTTAAAAATTTTTATAAAATTTTCATCCAAAAATCTATTTTTGGACAGATGTAGAAATATTCACAGATGAAGCTTATTTTCTCAATTAAACTCTTATTTACCGAAATAGCGAGGTATAAAAATTTTTATAAAATTTTCATCCAAAAATCGATTTTTGGTCAGATATAAAACTGATCACAAATGAAGCTTATTTTCCTAATTAAACGCTTATTTACTGAAATATCGAGGTTTAAAGATTTTTATAAAATTTTCATCCAAAAATCGTTTTTTGGTCAGATATAAAAGTGAGCATAGATGAAGTTTATTTTCTCACTTAAATGCTTATTTACCAAAATATCGAGATTTAAAAATTTTTATAAAATTTTCATCCAAAAATCGATTTTTGGTCAGATATAAAAGTGATCACAAATGAAGCTTATTTTCTCAAATAAACGCTAATTTACTGAAATATCTAGGTTTAAAAATTTTTATAAAATCTTCATCCAAAAATCGATTTTTGGTCAGATATAAAAGTGATCACAAATGAAGCTTATTCTCTCACTTAAATGCTTATTTACCGAAATATCGAGTTTAAAAATTTTTATAAAAGTTTCATCCAAAATTGATCTTTGGTCAGATATAAAAGTGATCATAGATGAAACTTATTTTCTCAATTAAACGCTTATTTACCGAAATATCGAGATTTAAAGATTTTTATAAAATTTTCATCCAAAAATCGATTTTTGGTCAGATATAAGAGTGATCATAGATGAAATTTATTTTCTCAATTAAACGCTTATTTACTGAAAGTAGTGTGTTTATGTACCTTCTGGACCACTTTTTTCATACAAATGCATGTTCAATGGGCGTGGCATATTTGCTCCCGCCCACTTTTTTGTATTGACCAATCAGAAGCGAGGAAGTTCCCGCCCACTTTTTGTATTGACCAATCAGAAGCGAGGAGTTCCCGCCCACTTTTTGTTGTTGTGAGAGTGAGAGAATAGTTAGTTTGTGTGAGAGAGAGAGAATAGTTAGTTTGTGTGAGAGTGAGAGAGAGAGAGAATAGTTAGTTGGTGTGAGAGTGAGAGAGAGAGAGAATAGTTAGTTGGTGTGAGAGTGAGAGGGAGAGTCCCGCCATTTTGTATTTTTGTTGTTTTGTATTGACCAATCAGAAGCGAGGAGTTCCCGCCATTTTGTAGATGATTGTAGAAAACCAGATTTTATATTGACCAATCAGAAGCAAGCTTTAAGTAGATAAAGAAGGGAAGTGTGGGTTGTGAGTTAGAGGGAATAGTTAGTTGGTGTGAGAGTGAGAGAGAGGGGAAAAGTAGCTTGTGAGAGTGAGAGGGAGAGGAAGTGTGGGTTGTGAGAGTGAGAGAGAGAGAGAATAGTTAGTTGGTGTGAGAGTGAGAGGGAATATTTATTTGGTGTGAAAGAGTGTTGTCAGGTGGATTTGTGTGTGTTAAGGTTTTGAGGGTGTTGTCAGATAGATTAGTATGTGTGTTAAGTTTTTGAGGATTGATTTTGTGTGTGATGGAAGAAAACCAGATAGAAAATAGCTATCTGTTTTATTTTCAAAGATCAATATGATTGAAATGAGTATTTTCCTCGTTCGTGATTGATGGTTGGTTTTATGTTGGCTATGGCGGAGATAGATATTTATATTTTTGTTGGTGTTTTGTTGTGTTAATTTTTCTATGATTGTTTACTATCTATAGATCTTTCTGGATGGGATTTTGTAACCTAAAATATTTGTATTTGTTGTGAGAGAGTATTGTCAGGTGGATTTGTGTGTGTTAAGGTTTTGAGTTTTGATTTTGTGTGTGATGGAAGAAAACCAGTTTTAGTGTAGAGAGAAAATGCTTGTCTGTTATGTTTTTAAAGATCAGTATGATTGAAATGTATGTTGTTTATGTTTTGAATCCCTGGTTAGTAATGTGTTTGTAAGAGAAATGAATAGCATTTGCAGAAAGAGTTTTGTAACTTAAAAAAAAAGACAATGAGTTTTAGTTTCATTTATTTATTTTATTGATAAAAAATTTGTAATATGTTTCTATTAGATGTATTACATTATCTTTTTTTTAATTCAAATTTAATACAATCACACAAAATGTTTGATCTACAATCGCAAATGTTGCATATCGTAGGGCAGTTGATAAAATGTTTTCCATGAACAGAGGTAATTAACTCCATATTTTCATATTCGTCTACAAATTCCGTACCAGAAACAAGACCTATTCCCTACTTTGCGGTCTTCACAATTACGATAGAGTTCATTGAATCTATGGCTAAATATATTCATATTTTCACCGATTGCATTGTAAACTATTATCATAGCAGTTTATTCTTTACATTTTATACATACTCTATACTTTATGTCTTATAATTTATACCTTACACATTATTCTCTATAGTATATACCTGATACTTTTACTCTATACTTTATACATTATATTATTTATACCCTATAACATATATTTTAAGCCCTACACTTTATACATTATTCTTTATGCCTTATACCTTGTACTTTATAATCTATAATTTATGATATATATTTTATATTCTATACTGTTTAATCTATACTTTATACCTTATACTTTATATCTTATACTTTTTATGCCTTATACCTTGTACTTTATAATCTATAATTTATGATATATATTTTATATTCTATACTGGTTACTCTATACTTTGTACCTTATACTTTATATCTTATACTTTTTATACCTTATACTTTATACCATATAATTTATACTCTTTACTTTATACTTTATATTTTTTACTTTATACCCTATACTTTACACCTTCTTCCTTATACTCTATACTATGTACTATTTCATATCTTATACATTATACTCTATACTTTATACCTTATATTCTTTATACCTTATACATTATGCGTTATACCTTATAATTTATACTCTATACCTTATACCTTAAATATTATACTCAACACTTTATACACTATACTTAATACCTTATACTTTATAATCTATACTTTATAATATATATTTTATTCATAATATTTTATACATTATCTTTTATGCCTTTTACCTTATACTCTATACTTCATAACCTATACTTTACACTTTATTCTTTATACTTAATACTATATTTATTAATATTATATTTTATACTCAGTATCTTATATCTTATACTTTATACTCTATAATTTAGATTGATTGATAATTTATACCTTATACTTTATAATCTATACTTTATTCATAATTCTTTATGTCTTATATCTTATATCTTATACTTTATACTCTATACTTTGCACCTTATACTTTATACCTTATACATTATACTCTATGCTTTATACCTTATAAAGTTGTGAAAAAGTCACTAATAGAAAATCTAATGATCTACTCCAATTATCATTTAAGCTACAGTATACCATGAATATAATATTCCCCAGAGAATATGAACGTGTAAAGACATTTGATTGGTTGGATAAGAACCAATTGACTATGACGAGAATGTTTTATACCAGCAAAAGAGATAGAACGAGATGTTATTTTTGTGTGTTGAGAACATGTTGATCTGCCTATATCTGAGCATCTGCGCTGATCATCAAATTGTCCTCTATTAAGAAGACGTGGGATCAACAATATATCAATACATTTTGAGTATTTGAAAAAAGTCTTACTACCAACTAGCTATGATACATATGGTCTAAGTAAAGGTATTGCAAAGAATTACAATGATTTTCCTGAGGGTATAATCCTATCTGAAAAACAAATTTTATTACCATCACCAGCAAATATAATATTAGTACTAAAAATCAAAATCTCAATTCATATCATCCGGAATATGTGGAATATGAAATTGAATCACCACACCTAATTATATTTACTGCTGTGTCCAGAAAGTCTAAAAGAACTCTATACCAATTAATAGATTTTGAAAAATACATGTTTATAATTATTTTTTTTTCAATTCATATTGTTCTTACTTGTTTGTATATTCTTTATTTTTACATAAATATCTTTAATATTTTCTGTTAATTTTTTTCTTTTATACAAAATCTTTCGATTTCATAGTATGAATTATATTCTATCCCATATATGTGATTATTTAATAAAAGTTCATTATTTCTTTACTATCAATATTTCTTATAAATGATGAAATTAAAACATTAAACATTTTAAATTTACACTAAATGCCATGTTTTATTTTATTTTTTATTTTTATAATAGATACATACATATAAACACATTTTTTTTTTTTTTTTTTTTTATTATATTTATTTTATTTTATAGTGGATAATTAGACAAAGTTATGAACATATCTGGTAAAATTCAGTATATTATCAATAAATTAAAGGTATTTTTAGTTTAGTTTGGAAATACGTTGTTGCTTGGAATCAGATAATAAAATATAAATGGTGTATTAAAATTTATATCAGTAAGAAATATATTCAATCATTATAACAAACCTTCACATCTAAATATTTCAAAAGTCACACTTAATTTTAATTACAATTAATTTCAATTATTTTAATATTTTTGTCTTTTGCAAACATACATTTACATTATTTTTCATCATTCCCTTAGACATCTAAAAGTACAGGGATGAAATATTATCCATAGACTTACTCTTACAATATATATTCTTAATGAAAATAGAACATAAAACTAGAATACAAATCGAAATAACAAAAAGTGATACGTCTCCTGGCATAGTTTTAACCTTTAAATTCTTTATCAGTATGTGGTTTCTCAATACGTTTGATATTGTTTAAAATGTTTATAGTAACTGGTTTTACAACTCTAATATTTATTTTATTGTAATCTATCAGCCATGACGATGTTTGAATAGATGATTTTTGTTTTGAAGTAAAATATGCCGAAGAATATAAGGTGATTCCTTCATGTTCAGCAACACATCCTGATTGTAAAGTTAACAAACCTTTTGAAGGTAGCATTATCGAACTGCGATTACGATTATCACAGTCTACCCTTAGTGTAAATGTATCAGAAACAGCAAATAACCACTGATTTTCTGTTGATAATTTAATCCAAACACTTTTCTTTTCAACTTCTTTAAAATTACATTCAGCATGCCTCGACTGTTTTAGTGCTGAAATTTCACATGTTCGTTCAACAGCTGATTTCCATGAAAGATTATTTCTACAATTAAATTGGTCATCATTTTTTTTAGTACATGCATTAAGTTGTAATTGAGACATCAAAAAATACAAATTATTTGCAAAGTTATACACTATGTAATCATCATCTACCAAAGATATCACTGTACTATTGTCTACTTTAACTGGTAGTTGAATTATTTTGTAAACTTCAGAGCTATGATTGGTAACTATGGTATCTCAGCTTGTATTAAAAATCGATTTTCTATCATAAATCCATTTACTTTAATAGAGTTAAAAATTTTCTTTAATTTAGTATCGGTGAGTTGTCCAGGAAAAATCAAATCATTTGGTAAGAATTATTCAATATGTAATAACTCGTCTTGTAATTGGTTAAATGTAAGAAGATCTGGATTAACATTTCCATGATTTATGTCAATTAATAGATTTGTAAAGGATGATTGAACTTTATTACAGGTATCTACTATTAAATGTAGTTGTCCTATCATAACTTGAAACAACCATTCTGCATTTGTTCTATTTTTATCTTCATCGATATTAATCAGCTTCAGTAGTTCATAAATTTTATTAAAGCTTGCATTTAATTCGTTACTAGTGTTTTTAATATGTTCTTTGTAGAATCTAAAACTGATATTTGTTGAATCATAAGCTCATTCAAATCTTGCTGGTTGTTAAAATAGTTTTTTATTTTTGTTTGCAGAGTTTGTTGATCTTTGTTAGTCACGTCTACTGAGAACATTTTCGATTTTAGAAATAAATTGTCTTGCTGCAATGAATAATATATTTTATCGAACCTTCGTTTCAGCAATTCACATATCTCTCTTTACCATATTTATTAATTAATAATTCATTTTGTATAACTTCTGTCATGATTTTTATTTTCTTAAGTTCATCGTGAAATTCATAGAAGTCATAGTAAATAAATAGATTTCATCTTGAATTAATCATATTTATTGATCCTATATTATCAAAATATAATGCAGTATTTGATGGTATTTCTTGAACTTTAATATTATTATTATATTCTAACAATGCAGCATTTAGTCTTACAGTTGTCACGAGATGTGTCAAAAAGCGAAGTAAGTTATAATTTATAAAATTCATAATATTTAGTTATTGTTTATTTATTAAGCTTGATGTCTTATGTTTATATCTTTACTTTTGGAATATGCTATATCGTGATCTTTGCATGCAGCGTCCAAAAGGTTAATTCCTTTATCTCCTTTATAACTGATAACGAACTGGTTCTAATCTGCTTTATAACAGATAACGAACTGATTCTGATCTGTTTTATAACTGCTAACCAACTGGTTCTGATCTGCTTTATAACTGATTACGAACTGGTTCTGATCTGCTTTATATCTTTCATCACTTATTTACAATTGACTGGTTCTGATCTGCTTTATAACTGATTACGAACTGGTTCTGATCTGCTTTATATCTTTCATCACTTATTTACAATTGAATAAAATTATCGAATCCCTTTCTATATCGACCTTTATTAACTAGATCATCCTTACTAACAACAAAACATGTAGATTTTATTATTAACCAACTGTGTTGTAGGAATTAATTCTAATTTCATTTTCATGGCTTTTATATTTCGGATTTGGATTACTAGTGCGTGGACTTCGCATGTAATATTTATCCATAATCTTCGTAATATATTTCTTTTCCTCATTTAAATGAAAGCAGCGGCATGAAACTGCATTTCCATATCTTCTTTTGAACGATTGAATTTTCTGTAAAGATTCTTAAAAAATCATGTTCTCAAAACTCAACAAAAATACACCAATATCAAATATCTTGTAAGCTTCAGATCACTTAAATCACTATAAGCAAAAGCTAAAAAGTGAACCATCCCTAACACCATAGTAAATAAATGATTTTTCTTATTTAATTTTATGTAGATAATTATTAACTTTAATATGAAAAAAAAATATGTATCGTTAAAAGATTCCATTTATACCTTTAAAATTACAGGAGATGAAATATTAGCCATAGACGTACTATTACAATATTTATTCTTAATGTAAATAGAACATAAAACTAGAATACAAATCGAAATAACAAAAAGTGATATGTCTCCTGACACAGTTTTAATCTTTAAATTCTTTAACTCAGTTTTAATTATATCAACATCAATATGTAGTTTATCAATATATTTGCTATTGTTTAAAATGTTTACAGTAACTGGTTTTATAACTCTAATATTAATTTTATTGTAATCTATCAATTTCAAGTGGTGGTTGTAAATCTCCAAAACTGTCAAAATATTCCTTATAGTTGTGATTTTTATAATATGCTACCCAATGTGTTCCAGATCCATGTTCATCATCTAAATTAACAATACCACATTCTTGAGTAAGTGTTTTTTTTTAGGTAAACCATCACACATGAAAACACCTCTAAAATATCTGAGTTGTCTTCCACATTTCTGTAGATCTATATCAGTTAGGGGACGATTGGGTAGACTTTTTAAAAGTTTTTTTGAATTTGGTCTATAATACAATCCATATCCAGTTTTATAAGGTTTAAGATATAAACCTTTTCCCATAGCTATTGCTTCCATATTTTTATTATAACGTGTAGCTTCTGCTAGTTGTTCTTTTCCATTCTTTATACTGTTCACAGCTTTAACTATAGCTGATCCACCTGTAGCTAAACCTCCCAAAGCTGATAATGCTGTTAAAACAGGAATTAGTGGTAGAAATCCACCAATTTTAGGTACTGGAATTACTCTTGGTATTTTTATATTAGCTCTCCTTTTGCTTTTAAAATTATTATGAATGACTTTTTGAGCAATTTTAACAGCGTCATGTATATTATCTGGTTTTTCTTTTTTCAAAAGTTTTAAGGTATTTCTAACAGTGTTGGTAAATAATTTTCTATTACAAACTTTTCTCATTCTTTTTTTCATTTTTTTTCTCGATTTACGATGTTTTTTAATATTTTTAATATTCTTCATACCTAATCCAAATTTCACTTTTGTCTTCATTGCATTCGTAACAAACCAAGCATTAGCTCGTTCTTTAAAATCACTATCTTTAGATTTTACTCGTTGTCAAGCTTTTCCAGCTAATATTTGATCAGCTTGATGTCGGCTATTTAAATCTTTTGATTGTGAGTATGCAATATCGTGTTCTTTACATGCAGCGTCTAATAAATTTATTCCTTTATCTCCTCTTGCTAAGCGTTCTTTAAGTTTTGTACCAGATCCACAGAATTGATAACCAGGTAATAATACAGTATTTGATGGTATTTCTTGAACTCTAATATTAGTATTATAATTTGAAAATGCAGCATTTAGTCTTACAGTTGTCACGAGATGTGTCAAAAAGCAAAGTAAGTTATAATTTATTAAATTCATAATATTTACGTATTGTTTATTTATTAAGCTTGATGTCTTATGTTTATATCTTTACTTTTGGAATATGCTATATCGTGATCTTCGCATGCAACATTCAAAGGTTAATTCCTTTATCTACTCGTTCCAAATTGTTTTTATAATTTTTATCCAGGACCGCAAAATTTGTAACCAGGAAGATGTATTTTGTGTGAGTAGACATAAAAATGTTAATTCTTTCTATTTACGTCAAACTTATACAAGAATCCCAAAACATTTAGTTATATATAATGCTAATAAGATTATTATATTTAAGCAAGTGAGACATATATATGGAGATCATGTGTTATGAATTATGAAAAGTTTCATAAAATCTGTCGAGAATGATGGAAGACAAGTATAGATTTCTGGTTGTAAGTAAAGATGATGATTTAAATAAATATTTAATTATCAGTATATTATTAGATATTAAACGTATTAGATCAGTATACACTACATCGATCTGATATCAGCCCTGATAGCTGATACCAGACCTGATATCTGATATCAGCCCTGATATCTGATACCAGACCTGATAGCTGATACCAGACCTGATATCTGATATCAGCCCTGATATCTGATACCAGACCTGATAGCTAATACAAGACCTGATAGCTGATATCAGACCTGATACCAGACCTGATAGCTGATACCAGACCTGATAGCTGATATCAGACCTGATAGCTGATACCAGACCTGATAGCTGATATCAGACCTGATACCAGACCTGATAGCTGATATCAGACCTGATACCAGACCTGATAGCTGATACCAGATCGATGTAGTGTATACTGGTCTAATACGTTTAATATCCAATAATATACTGGTAATTAAATATTTATTTAAATCATCATCTTTACTTACAACCAGAAATCCACACTTGTCTTTCCATCATTCTCGACAGATTTTATGAAACTTTTCATAATTCATATCACATGATCTCCATATATATGTCTCACTTGCTTAAATATAATAATCTTATTAGCATTATATATAACTAAATGTTTTGGGATTCTTGTATAAGTTTGACGTAAATAGAAAGAATTAACATTTTTATGTCTACTCACACAAAATACATCTTCCTGGTTACATATTTTGCGGTCCTGGATAAAAATTATAAAAACATTTGGAACGAGTAGATAAAGGAATTAACCTTTGAATGCAGCATGCGAAGATCACGATATAGCATATTCCAAAAGTAAAGATATAAACATAAGACATCAAGCTTAATAAATAAACAACACCTAAATATTATGAATTTAATAAATTATAACTTACTTTGCTTTTTGACACATCTCGTGACAACTGTAAGACTAAATGCTGCATTTTCAAATTATAATACTAATATTAGATTTCAAGAAATACCATCAAATACTGCATTATTACCTGGTTATCAATTCTGTGGACCTGGTACAAAACTTAAAGAACGCTTAGCAAGAGGAGATAAAGGAATAAATTTATTAGACGCTGCATGTAAAGAACACGATATTGCATACTCACAATCAAAAGATTTAAATAGCCGACATCAAGCTGATCAAATATTAGCTGAAAAAGCTTGACAACGAGTATAATCTAAAGATAGTGATTTTAAAGAACGAGCTAATGCTTGGTTTGTTACGAATGCAATGAAGACAAAAGTGAAATTTGGATTAGGTATGAAGAATATTAAAAATATTAAAAAACATCGTAAATCGAGAAAAACAATGAAAAAAAGAATTAGAAAAGTTTGTAATAGAAAATTATTTACCAACACTGTTAGAAATACCTTAAAACTTTTGAAAAAAGAAAAACCAGATAATATACATGACGCTGTTAAAATTGCTCAAAAAGTCGTTCATAATAATTTTAAAAGCAAAAGGAGAGCTAATATAAAAATACAAAGAGTAATTCCAGTACCTAAAATTGGTGGATTTCTACCACTAATTCCTGTTTTAACAGCATTATCAGCTTTGGGAGGTTTAGCTACAGGTGGATCAGCTATAGTTAAAGCTGTGAACAGTATAAAGAATGGAAAAGAACAACTAGCAGAAGCTACACGTTATAATAAAAATATGAAAGCAATAGCTATGGGAAAAGGTTTATATCTTAAACCTTATAAAACTGGATATGGATTGTATTATAGACCAGATTCAAAAACTTTTAAAAAATATACCCAATCGTCCCCTAACTGATATAGATCTACAGAAATGTGGAAGACAACTCAGATATTTTAGAGGTGTTTTCATGTGTGATGGTTTACCTAAAAACCCACTTACTCAAGAATGTGGTATTGTTAATTTAGATGATGAACATGGACCTGGAACACATTGGGTAGCATATTATAAAAATCACAACTATAAGGAATATTTTGACAGTTTTGGAGATTTACAACCACCACTTGAAATTGATAGATTACAATAAAATTAATATTACAGTTATAAAACCAGTTACTGTAAACATTTTAAACAATAGCAAATATATTGATAAACTACATATTGATGTTGATATAATTAAAACTGAGTTAAAGAATTTAAAGATTAAAACTGTGTATTGTAATAGTACGTCTATGGCTAATATTTCATCTCCTGTAATTTTAAAGGTATAAATGAAATCTTTTAACGATACATATTTTTTTTTTCATATTAAAGTTAATAATTATCTACATAAAATTAAAAAAGAAAAATCATTTATTTACTATGGTGTTAGGGATGGTTCACTTTTTAGCTTTTGCTTATAGTGATTTAAGTGATCTGAAGCTTACAAGATATTTGATATTGGTGTATTTTTGTTGAGTGTTGAGAACATGATTTTTTAAGAATCTTTACAGAAAATTCAATCGTTCAAAAGAAGATATGAAAATGCAGTTTCATGCCGCTGCTTTCATTTAAATGAGGAAAAGAAATATATTACGAAGATTATGGATAAATATTACATGCGAAGTCCACGCACTAGTAATCCAAATCCGAGATATAAAAGCCATGAAAATGAAATTAGAATTAATTCCTACAACACAGTTGGTTAATAATAAAATCTACATGTTTTGTTGTTAGTAAGGATGATCTAGTTAATAAAGGTCGATATAGAAAGGGATTCGATAATTTTATTCAATTGTAAATAAGTGATGAAAGATATAAAGCAGATCAGAACCAGTTCGTAATCAGTTATAAAGCAGATCAGAACCAGTCAATTGTAAATAAGTGATGAAAGATATAAAGCAGATCAGAACCAGTTCGTAATCAGTTATAAAGCAGATCAGAACCAGTTGGTTAGCAGTTATAAAACAGATCAGAATCAGTTCGTTATCTGTTATAAAGCAGATTAGAACCAGTTCGTTATCAGTTATAAAGGAGATAAAGGAATTAACCTTTTGGACGCTGCATGCAAAGATCACGATATAGCATATTCCAAAAGTAAAGATATAAACATAAGACATCAAGCTTAATAAATAAACAATAACTAAATATTATGAATTTTATAAATTATAACTTACTTTCGCTTTTTGACACATCTCGTGACAACTGTAAGACTAAATGCTGCATTGTTAGAATATAATAATAATATTAAAGTTCAAGAAATACCATCAAATACTGCATTATATTTTGATAATATAGGATCAATAAATATGATTAATTCAAGATGAAATCTATTTATTTACTATGACTTCTATGAATTTCACGATGAACTTAAGAAAATAAAAATCATGACAGAAGTTATACAAAATGAATTATTAATTAATAAATATGGTAAAGAGAGATATGTTAATTGCTGAAACGAAGGTTCGATAAAATATATTATTCATTGCAGCAAGACAATTTATTTCTAAAATCGAAAATGTTCTCAGTAGACGTGACTAACAAAGATCAACAAACTCTGCAAACAAAAATAAAAAACTATTTTAACAACCAGCAAGATTTGAATGAGCTTATGATTCAACAAATATCAGTTTTAGATTCTACAAAGAACATATTAAAAACACTAGTAACGAATTAAATGCAAGCTTTAATAAAATTTATGAACTACTGAAGCTGATTAATATCGATGAAGATAAAAATAGAACAAATGCAGAATGGTTGTTTCAAGTTATGATAGGACAACTACATTTAATAGTAGATAACTGTAATAAAGTTCAATCATCCTTTACAAATCTATTAATTGACATAAATCATGGAAATGTTAATCCAGATCTTCTTACATTTAACCAATTACAAGACGAGTTATTACATATTGAATAATTCTTACCAAATGATTTGATTTTTCCTGGACAACTCACCGATACTAAATTAAAGAAAATTTTTAACTCTATTAAAGTAAATGGATTTATGATAGCAAATCGATTTTTAATACAAGCTGAAATACCATTAGTTACCAATCATAGCTCTGAAGTTTACAAAATAATTCAACTACCAGTTAAAGTAGACAATAGTACAGTGATATCTTTGGTAGATGATGATTACATAGTGTATAACTTTGCAAATAATTTGTATTTTTTGATGTCTCAATTACAACTTAATGCATGTACTAAAAAAAATGATGACCAATTTAATTGTAGAAATAATTTTTCATGGAAATCAGCTGTTGAACGAACATGTGAAATTTCAGCACTAAAACAGTCGAGGCATGCTGAATGTAATTTTAAAGAAGTTGAAAAGAAAAGTGTTTGGATTAAATTATCAACAGAAAATCAGTGGTTATTTGCTGTTTCTGATACATTTACACTAAGGGTAGACTGTGATAATCATAATCGCAGTTCGATAATGCTACCTTCAAAAGGTTTGTTAACTTTACAATCAGGATGTGTTGCTGAACATGAAGGAATCACCTTATATTCTTCGGCATATTTTACTTCAAAACAAAAATCATCTATTCAAACATCGTCATGGCTGATAGATTACAATAAAATAAATATTAGAGTTGTAAAACCAGTTACTATAAACATTTTAAACAATATCAAACATATTGAGAAACCACATACTGATAAAGAATTTAAAGGTTAAAACTATGCCAGGAGACGTATCACTTTTTGTTATTTCGATTTGTATTCTAGTTTTATGTTCTATTTTCATTAAGAATATATATTGTAAGAGTAAGTCTATGGATAATATTTCATCCCTGTACTTTTAGATGTCTAAGGGAATGATGAAAAATAATGTAAATGTATGTTTGCAAAAGACAAAAATATTAAAATAATTGAAATTAATTGTAATTAAAATTAAGTGTGACTTTTGAAATATTTAGATGTGAAGGTTTGTTATAATGATTGAATATATTTCTTACTGATATAAATTTTAATACACCATTTATATTTTATTATCTGATTCCAAGCAACAACGTATTTCCAAACTAAACTAAAAATACCTTTAATTTATTGATAATATACTGAATTTTACCAGATATGTTCATAACTTTGTCTAATTATCCACTATAAAATAAAGTAAATATAATAAAAAAAAAAAAAAAAAAATGTGTTTATATGTATGTATCTATTATAAAAATAAAAAATAAAATAAAACATGGCATTTAGTGTAAATTTAAAATGTTTAATGTTTTAATTTCATCATTTATAAGAAATATTGATAGTAAAGAAATAATGAACTTTTATTAAATAATCACATATATGGGATAGAATATAATTCATACTATGAAATCGAAAGATTTTGTATAAAAGAAAAAAATTAACAGAAAATATTAAAGATATTTATGTAAAAATAAAGAATATACAAACAAGTAAGAACAATATGAATTGAAAAAAAAATAATTATAAACATGTATTTTTCAAAATCTATTAATTGGTATAGAGTTCTTTTAGACTTTCTGGACACAGCAGTAAATATAATTAGGTGTGGTGATTCAATTTCATATTCCACATATTCCGGATGATATGAATTGAGATTTTGATTTTTAGTACTAATATTATATTTGCTGGTGATGGTAATAAAATTTGTTTTTCAGATAGGATTATACCCTCAGGAAAATCATTGTAATTCTTTTCAATACCTTTACTTAGACCATATGTATCATAGCTAGTTGGTAGTAAGACTTTTTTCAAATACTCACAATGTATTGATATATTGTTGATCCCACGTCTTCTTAATAGAGGACAATTTGATGATCAGCGCAGATGCTCAGATATAGGCAGATCAACATGTTCTCAACACACAAAAATAACATCTCGTTCTATCTCTTTTGCTGGTATAAAACATTCTCGTCATAGTCAATTGGTTCTTATCCAACCAATCAAATGTCTTTACACGTTCATATTCTCTGGGGAATATTATATTCATGGTATACTGTAGCTTAAATGATAATTGGAGTAGATCATTAGATTTTCTATTAGTGACTTTTTCACAACTTTATAAGGTATAAAGCATAGAGTATAATGTATAAGGTATAAAGTATAAGGTGCAAAGTATAGAGTATAAAATATAAGATATAAGATATAAGACATAAAGAATTATGAATAAAGTATAGATTATAAAGTATAAGGTATAAATTATCAATCAATCTAAATTATAGAGTATAAAGTATAAGATATAAGATACTGAGTATAAAATATAATATTAATAAATATAGTATTAAGTATAAAGAATAAAGTGTAAAGTATAGGTTATGAAGTATAGAGTATAAGGTAAAAGGCATAAAAGATAATGTATAAAATATTATGAATAAAATATATATTATAAAGTATAGATTATAAAGTATAAGGTATAAAGTATAGGGTATTAAGTATAGTGTATAAAGTGTTGAGTATAATATTTAAGGTATAAGGTATAGAGTATAAATTATAAGGTATAACGCATAATGTATAAGGTATAAAGAATATAAGGTATAAAGTATAGAGTATAATGTATAAGATATGAAATAGTACATAGTATAGAGTATAAGGAAGAAGGTGTAAAGTATAGGGTATAAAGTAAAAAATATAAAGTATAAAGTAAAGAGTATAAATTATATGGTATAAAGTATAAGGTATAAAAAGTATAAGATATAAAGTATAAGGTACAAAGTATAGAGTAACCAGTATAGAATATAAAATATATATCATAAATTATAGATTATAAATTACAAGGTATAAGGCATAAAAAGTATAAGATATAAAGTATAAGGTATAAAGTATAGATTAAACAGTATAGAATATAAAATATATATCATAAATTATAGATTATAAAGTACAAGGTATAAGGCATAAAGAATAATGTATAAAGTGTAGGGCTTAAAATATATGTTATAGGGTATAAATAATATAATGTATAAAGTATAGAGTAAAAGTATCAGGTATATACTATAGAGAATAATGTGTAAGGTATAAATTATAAGACATAAAGTATAGAGTATGTATAAAATGTAAAGAATAAACTGCTATGATAATAGTTTACAATGCAATCGGTGAAAATATGAATATATTTAGCCATAGATTCAATGAACTCTATCGTAATTGTGAAGACCGCAAAGTAGGGAATAGGTCTTGTTTCTGGTACGGAATTTGTAGACGAATATGAAAATATGGAGTTAATTACCTCTGTTCATGGAAAACATTTTATCAACTGCCCTACGATATGCAACATTTGCGATTGTAGATCAAACATTTTGTGTGATTGTATTAAATTTGAATTAAAAAAAAGATAATGTAATACATCTAATAGAAACATATTACAAATTTTTTATCAATAAAATAAATAAATGAAACTAAAACTCATTGTCTTTTTTTTTAAGTTACAAAACTCTTTCTGCAAATGCTATTCATTTCTCTTACAAACACATTACTAACCAGGGATTCAAAACATAAACAACATACATTTCAATCATACTGATCTTTAAAAACATAACAGACAAGCATTTTCTCTCTACACTAAAACTGGTTTTCTTCCATCACACACAAAATCAAAACTCAAAACCTTAACACACACAAATCCACCTGACAATACTCTCTCACAACAAATACAAATATTTTAGGTTACAAAATCCCATCCAGAAAGATCTATAGATAGTAAACAATCATAGAAAAATTAACACAACAAAACACCAACAAAAATATAAATATCTATCTCCGCCATAGCCAACATAAAACCAACCATCAATCACGAACGAGGAAAATACTCATTTCAATCATATTGATCTTTGAAAATAAAACAGATAGCTATTTTCTATCTGGTTTTCTTCCATCACACACAAAATCAATCCTCAAAAACTTAACACACATACTAATCTATCTGACAACACCCTCAAAACCTTAACACACACAAATCCACCTGACAACACTCTTTCACACCAAATAAATATTCCCTCTCACTCTCACACCAACTAACTATTCTCTCTCTCTCTCACTCTCACAACCCACACTTCCTCTCCCTCTCACTCTCACAAGCTACTTTTCCCCTCTCTCTCACTCTCACACCAACTAACTATTCCCTCTAACTCACAACCCACACTTCCCTTCTTTATCTACTTAAAGCTTGCTTCTGATTGGTCAATATAAAATCTGGTTTTCTACAATCATCTACAAAATGGCGGGAACTCCTCGCTTCTGATTGGTCAATACAAAACAACAAAAATACAAAATGGCGGGACTCTCCCTCTCACTCTCACACCAACTAACTATTCTCTCTCTCTCTCACTCTCACACCAACTAACTATTCTCTCTCTCTCTCACACAAACTAACTATTCTCTCTCTCTCACACAAACTAACTATTCTCTCACTCTCACAACAACAAAAAGTGGGCGGGAACTCCTCGCTTCTGATTGGTCAATACAAAAAGTGGCGGGAACTTCCTCGCTTCTGATTGGTCAATACAAAAAAGTGGGCGGGAGCAAATATGCCACGCCCATTGAACATGCATTTGTATGAAAAAAGTGGTCCAGAAGGTACATAAACACACTACTACTGAAATATCGAGGTTTAAAAATTTTTATAAAATTTTCATCCAAAAATCGATTTTTGGTCAGATATAAAAGTGACCATAGATGAAGCTTATTTTCTCAATCAAACGCTTATTTACCGAAATATCGAGGTTTAAAAATTTTTATAAAATTTTCACCCAAAATTCGATTTATTTTTCAGATATAAAAGTTTTCGCAAATGAAGCTTATTTTCTTAATTAAACTCTTATTTACTGAAATATCGAGGTTTAAAAATTTTTATAAAATTTTCATCCAAAAATTGATTTTTGGTCAGATGTAAAAATTACTATTTACTGAAATATCGAGTTTTAAAGATTTTTATAAAATCTTCATCCAAAAATCGATTTATTTTCAGATATAAAAGTTTTCGCAATTGAAGCTTATTTTCTCAAATAAACGCTTATTTACTGAAATATAGAGGTTTAAAAATAGTAGTATGTTTATGTACCTTCTGGACCACTTTTTTCATACAAAAGTTGGTTCATGCATAGCTGGGGTTGTGGCTTTTTGAAATGTGAAATGTGTATGTATTGTGGTATGATTGTATGTTGTTTATGTTTTCCATCCCTGGTTGGTGTGTGGTATTGAGGTATTGGAATGTGTGTGTTGTGAGAGTGAGAGAGAATAGTTATTTGGTGTGAGAGAGTATTGTCAGGTGAATTTGTGTGTGTTAAGGTTTTGAGGATTGATTTTGTGCGTGATGGAAGAAAACAAGTTTTAGTGTATAGATAGAAAATAGATAAATGTTGTGTTTTTAAAGATCAAAGTGGTTGAAATGTGTATTTTCCTTGTTCGTGATTGATGGTTGGTTTTATGTTGGCTATGGCGGAGATAGATATTTATATTTTTGTTGGTGTTTTGTTGTGTTAATTTTTCTATGATTGTTTACTATCTATAGATCTTTTTGGATGGGATTTTGCAACCTAAAATATTTGTATTTGTTGTGAGAGAGAGAGGAAGTGTGGGTTATGGGAGAGAGGGGAAGTGTGGGTTGTGAGACATGAGAGAGAGGGGATAGTTATATGGTGTGAGACAGTGTTGCCAGATAGATTTGTGTGTGTTAGTTTTTGAGTTTTGATTTTGTGGATGATGGAAGAAACCCAGTTTTAGTGTAGAGAGAAAATGCTTGTCTGTTATGTTTTTAAAGATCAGTATGATTGAAATGTATGTTGTTTATGTTTTGCATCCCTGATTAGTAATGTGTTTGTAAGAGAAATGAATAGCATTTGCAGAAAGAGTTTTGTAACTTAAAAAAAAGACAATGAGTTTTAGATTTATTTATTTATTTTATTGATAAAAAATTTGTAATATGTTTCTATTAGATGTATTACATTATCTTTTTTTAATTCAAATTTAATACAATCACACAAAATGTTTGATCTACAATCGCAAATGTTGCATATCGTAGGGCAGTTGATAAAATGTTTTCCATGAACAGAGGTAATTAACTCCATATTTTCATATTCGTCTAGCATTCCTTTAAAATAGCTTATCATGTATAAATGTTCATCAAATATGCTCCCTTGAAAATCATATAAAAATTTCTCTATTATATTTCTATAAGTCATTTTCTTTAAAAAGATGTTTTTCCTCTTTATTCTTTCTTGTCTTCTCATTTTCAACTGCTTTCATTCGACTTGTATGCTACTATTTAAACAATATCCGTTTAGATCCTAAAACATAATGATCATGATTTTTGATTTTATAAAATGAGCAAGTTTATGAGTGGAATAATTAATTCAAAGACCAAAAAAACCATTCTTCTTTTTATTATTATTCTTTATATTATTTGAAACATGTACATATATACATAAATATTGATCATATAAAATATGTTGACATGACATTTCAAGACAGCAAATCAAAAACCTAAAGGTGAAAACAGATAAATACTATTTTTACAAGATTTATGAAAATTAAAAAAGGGTTTCATAATTAAAAATTTTATCTTGTATACCATAAAAAGCAAACCACGAGACATTTATGACTTCCTTTGTTAAAAAAGTTAGTTTATTTTCTAACACTTTCCTTAATGTCATACTGTTAACATTGAAGAAATGTATTTTTAGTATTTTAGTCATTTGTAGTATTATTTAAGCCCTCTATGTAAACATTTTCTAACTTACCTAAGAATATTACTATTTTCCCCCAATTAGTGTATTATACCATTTATATATCAACTTATTCTTATAATTTTGTTTGTTCTTTTGTATGTATGTATGTATAAATATATATATATATATATATATATATATATATATATATATATATATATATATATATATATATATATTTAAATAATACAATTCCTTTTATGTGATAAGAATTGTAAATGCAATATAGTACAGTTATTAAAAAATGTAATTTTATAATTTAGAAAAATGTAACAAATTTTAGTATAAATACTATTGCATACATAAAATTAAAACAGTTTAAGTGTAAAGTCTTAATCGAATCAATCTGTTAATCAACAAAGAGAAAAATGTTAAACTTTATTTGTGAAATCTGTGAAAAAAATTTCAAAAATAATTCTTCCTTAAAACGTCATATTAGATTAAATCACGATGGTCCCTCATCATCATTTTATTGTTCAAAATGTAATTTACATTTTGGAACTCACCAAGACTTACAAAGACATTTGCATTTAATAGAACATCCTGAAAATAATAATGTTTTTTGTAACGTATGCAATAAACATATTTTAAAATCAATTTGGCATTATCACTTAAGAACAAATACTCACAAAAAAAATAATACTGAACAATTAGACAATAATATAAAGTCTATAAACTGTTGTTTTAAAAATCGAATCTCCTCGTATTTGATTGAAAATGAAAATAAGATGAACTTAATACCTGAAAACTTTCTGAGTGATATTAAACGTAAAGCAATTGATTTATTAAAGAACCTGGTACAAAAACATTTAAGTATTAAATATAATTGTGAACTCTTTTGTGAGTATGTGCTAATGAAAGATGATGATGATTTGTGTAGAGTAGATATAAAATCACATCAAACCAAAATGATTACTATAAATTCATCATTAACAAATGCAGACATCGAACAATGTTATGTTAATCAATGTGAGAGTTTAATAGCAAAGATGAGCGAATTTCAAGAACGTGACAGCGGATGGACCTTAATAGAAATCTCACATCTTGAGATTAATATTAATAAATATGAGTGTCTTAAAGGTTCACATTATTTACCTTTACCATCAACAATATTTAAAAAAAAAGCATGTATTAATGTGCAAAATAAAGATCAGTACTGTTTTAAATGGGCGATAATATCAGCATTATCACCACCCATTCAAATAGATGTTCATCATATCAAATCAAAGATATTAATGCAGATATTGTTGTATTGGAAAACAATATGGTTTTAAATTTTAAAAATTTAAAATTTCCGTTAGCCGTTAATATGATAAAGATATTTGAAGAAAATAACCCCGACATCAGCGTCAATGTTTTTGGATTGGAAGGGGACAATATTGTGGGTCCGTACTACTTCACGCAAATGGAAAAGAATATTCACATTAATTTGTTGTTATTAGAGGAAGATGAACGGGTTCATTATGTGTGGATAAAAAGTATATCAAGGTAAACATATTTATAACAATATATACAAAAAAAGAAAATCTTTACTAATGTTTCTTTTATATAATTCCAGATTGGTGAAAAGTCAACTAACAAAACACAGAAGACAAATACATGTATGTAATACATGTCTCATCCACTTTCATAATGAAGCGGCCTTGATTATACATAAAAAGGAATGTAACAAATTGGTTACCACAATGCCGAATTCAGGTGATAATATTCTCAACTTCAAAAATTTTAAGAAGCAAATGGAAGTACCATTTGTCGTTTATGCTGACTTTGAATGTATTTTAGAATCAACAAATGTTCAGAATTCTACTAATGTAAAGTCAGTACAAAAGCATATTCCATATGCATATAGTTACTATATTAAGTGTTCATTTGACTCTAGTTTAGACAAGTTTAGAATATATAGTGGTGAAGATTCTCCAAAACATTTTTTTAAAAGTTTAGTAGATGACACTTTAAATATTTATAATAATTACTTAAGTGTAGTTAAACCAATGAATTCTTTAACACCACTTCAAAAAAAGATTCAAAATGAAGATCCAATATGTCACATTTGTAAGAAATTTTTAGATGATAATAGAGTGGCAGATCATTGCCATTTAACGGGTGAATATAGAGGTCCTGCTCACAATAATTGTAATTTAGAATATCAAATTGCCAACTTCATCCCTATATTTTTCCACAATCTTTCGGCATATGATTGTCATTTATTTGTTAGAGAACTTTCATCTATTGAAGGTGATATAAATATTATTCCTTTAAATAAGGAATTATATGTATCAATATCTAAAAGAATTTCAGTAAATGAAAAAGAAACATTTGAATTGCGTTTTCTCGACTCATTTCGATTCATGTCATCAAGTTTAGAAAAGTTAGCCAGTTACTTGACTGACGATGATTTAAAAATCGTTAAAACATTTTATAACAATAGTAATGAATTCAGTTTAATGAAACGTAAAGGAGTTTTTCCTTATGATTATATAGTTTCAGAAAATCGTCTTCAGGAAACACAATTACCTTCTCGTGAAGTTTTCTTTAATAAACTAACTAATGAATCGTGTAGTGAAGAAGAATATCAACATGCAGAAAAATTTTGGAGTACATTCCAGTGTAATATTTTATTAGATTATTTACTTTTATATCTCAAAGCAGATGTTCTTCTACTTTGTGATATATTTGAAAATTTTAGAAAAGTTTGTAAAAACATTTACAATTTAGATCCTTGTCAATATTATACTTCACCTGGTCTGTCTTGGGATGCAATGTTGAAAACTACACAAATAGAATTAGAACTATTAACAGACATTAATATGTATAATTTTATCGTTCGAGGCATAAGGGGAGGTATTGTTCAATGCAGTAACCGTCATTCCATAGCCAATAATAAATATGTTAGTGATTATGATTTCACGAAGGAATCAAATTATCTTATATATTTAGATGTAAATAATTTATACGGTTATGCAATGTCTCAATACCTTCCTTTTAAAAATTTTGAATGGGTTGAAAACATTGAAAATTTTAACTTAAATGATATTAAAGACGATTCTCCAATAGGATATATATTAGAAGTAGACTTAGATTACCCTTGTACATTACATGACTATCATAATGACTTACCATTTTGTGCAGAAAATAAAAAAATTAAATCAATGAAACAGAAAAAATTAATTACAGATTTAAACAATAAAACAAATTATGTAATTCACTATAAAAATCTTCAACAATGTATTGAAAATGGTTTAATTTTAAGGAAAATCCATAGAATTCTTAAATTTAATCAATCAGATTGGTTGAAAAAATATATTGATTTAAACAATCATCATAGAACTTTAGCAAAAAATTCTTTTGAACAAAACTTTTTTAAATTGCTAAATAATGCTGTATATGGTAAGACTATGGAAAATGTTGACAAGAGAAAAGATATAAAAATAGTTTGTGAATGGGAGAATAGAAAAAAACGGTTAGGAGCTAGATCTCTTATAGCTAAACCAAACTTTCATAGTGCTCTTCAAATTAATGAAAATATGATTGCAATCGAAATGAGAAGAGTAAAAACAGTGTATAATAAACCGATATATATTGGGTTTTCAGTTTTAGAGTTATCAAAATGGAAAATGTATAATTTTCATTACGATTACATGAAACCTAAATATCTTGATAATATTAATCTAAATTACATGGATACAGATTCGTTTATATATGATATCAGAACAAATGACTTGTATGATGATATTCGAAATGATATTACTACTCATTTCGATACATCTGCATATCCAAAAGATAATATATATAATATTCCACTTGTAAATAAAAAAGTTTTGGGAATGATGAAAGATGAATGTAATGGTAAGGTTATTAAAGAATTCATTGGTTTAAGAGCAAAAATGTATTCAATTAAAATTGATAGAGATGAAAAAGAAATTAAAAAAATTAAAGGTGTTAAACAATGTGTAACAGCTAAACTATCAATTAATGATTTTAGAAAATGTCTATTAGAGAAAAAACTATATTATGACTCTATGTATATATTTAGATCTAAGATACATCAAATTTATACACAACATATAAGTAAGTTAGTATTAAGCTATTTAGATGATAAGAGATTTATAAGAGAAAATAATATTAATACTTATGCATGGGGACATTATAAAATAAATTGTCTACCATCCTCATCATCAAATTTCCAAGAAATTATGGAGGAAGATGATGATATTCTTCTTAATATAGATATAGATATGTAAATTAAATATAATGTATGAAAAAAAAAAAAAACAAAAATAATAAAAACAATATAATAAAGAAAAAAATGTAGTTTTTATTTATAATATTTATTAAATAAAAATTTTAAACATAAGCGACCACAATTAAATGTATTAAATTTTTGTTTCTGTTTATAATTATATTCAATATGTTTACAGTAACTGGTTTTATAACTCTAATATTAATTTTATTGTAATCTATCAGCCATGATGATGTTTGAATAGACGATTTTTGTTTTGATGTAAAATATGTTGAAGAATATAACGTGATTCCTTCGTGTTCTGCAACACATCCTGATGGTAAAGTTAACAAACCTTTTAAAGATAGAATTATCAAACTGCGATTATGATTATCACAGTCCACACTTAGTGTGAATGTATCAGAAACAGTAAATAACCACTGATTTTCTGTTGATAATTTGATCCAAACACTTTTCTTTTCAACTTCTTTAAATTACATTCAGCATGCCTTGACTGTTTTAGTGCTGAAATTTCACATGTTCGTTCAACAGCTGATTTCCATGAAAAATTATTTCTACAATTAAATTGCTCATCATTGTTTTTAGTACATGCATTAAGTTGCAATTGAGACATCGAAAAATACAAATTATTTGCAAAGTTATACACTATGTAGTCATCATCCACCAAAGATATTACTGTACTATTATCTACTTTAACTGGCAATTGAATTATTTTGTAAACTTCAGAGCTATGATTGGTAACTAATGGTATTTCAGCTTGTATTACAATTCGATTTTCTATTATAAATCCATTTACTTTGATAGAATTAAAAATTTTCTTTAATTTAGTACCGGTGAGTTGTCCAGGAAAAATCAAATCATTTGGTAAGAATATTTCAATATGTGATAATTCGTCTTCTAATTGGTTAAATGTAAGAAGATCTGGATTAACATACCCATGATTTATATCAATTAATAGATTTGACAAGGTTGATTGAACTTTATTACAGTTATCTACTATTAAATGTAGTTGCCCTATCATGACTTGAAACAACCATTCTACATTTGTTCTATTTTTATCTTCATCACTATTAAATTAGTTCATAAATTTTAATAATGCTTGCATTTAATTCATTAGTAGTGTTTTTAATATGTTCTTTGTAGAATCTAAAATTGATATTTGTTGAATCATAAGCTGTTTCAAATCTTGTTGGTTGTTAAAATAGCTTTTATTTTTGTTTGCAGAGTTTGATGATCTTCGTTAATCACGGTTTTTGATTTTAGAAATAAATTGTCTTGCTACAATGAATAATATATTTTATCGAACCTTCGTTTTAACAATTCACATATCTCTTTGCCATATTTATTAATTAAGAACTCATTTTGTATAACTTCTGTTATGATTTTTTATTTTCTTAAGTTCATCGTAAAATTCATAGAAGTCATAGCAAATAAATATATTCCATCTTGAATTAATCATGTTTATTGTTCCTATATTATCAAAATATAATGCAGTATTTGATGATATTTCTTGAACTCTAATATTAGTATTATAATTTGAAAATGCAGCATTTAGTCTTACAGTTGTCACGAGATGTGTCAAAAAGCAAAGTAAGTTATAATTTATTAAATTCAAAATATTTAGGTGTTGTTTATTTATTAAGCTTGATGTCTTATGTTTATATCTTTACTTTTGGAATATGCTATATCGTGATCTTCGCATGCAGCATTCAAAGGTTAATTCCTTTATCTACTCGTTCCAAATGTTTTTATAATTTTTATCCAGGACCGCAAAATTTGTAAGCAGGAAGATGTATTTTGTGTGAGTAGACATAAAAGTGCTAATTCTTTCTATTTACGTCAAACTTATACAAGAATTCCAAAACATTTAGTTATATATAATGCTAATAAGATTATTATATTTAAGCAAGTGAGACATATATATGAAGATCATGTGTTATGAATTATGAAAAGTTTCATAAAATCTGTCGAGAATGATGGAAAGACAAGTATAGATTTCTGGTTGTAAGTAAAGATGATGATTTAAATAAATATTTAATTATCAGTATATTATTAGATATTAAACGTATTAGATCAGTATACACTACATCGATCTGATATCAGACCTGATATCAGACCTGATATCAGCCCTGATATCTGATATCAGCCCTGATATCTGATACCAGACCTGATATCTGATATCAGCCCTGATATTTGATACCAGACCTGATATCTGATATCAGCCCTGATATCTGATACCAGACCTGATATCTGATATCAGCCCTGATATCTGATATCAGCCCTGATATCTGATACCAGACCTGATATCTGATATCAGCCCTGATATCTGATACCAGACCTGATATCTGATATCAGCCCTGATATTTGATACCAGACCTGATATCTGATATCTGATATCACCCCTGATATTTGATACCAGACCTGATATCTGATATCAGCCCTGATATTTGATACCAGACTTGATATCAGATACCAGACCTGATATCTGATATCAGGTCTGGTATCAAATATCAGGGCTGATATCAGATATCAGGTCTGGTATCAGATATCAGGGCTGATATCAGATATCAGGGCTGATATCAAATATCAGGGCTGATATCAAATATCAGGGCTGATATCAGATATCAGGTCTGGTATCAGATATCAGGGCTGATATCAGATATCAGGTCTGGTATCAAATATCAGGGCTGATATCAGATATCAGGTCTGGTATCAGATATCAGGGCTGATATCAGATATCAGGGCTGATATCAAATATCAGGGCTGATATCAGATATCAGGGCTGATATCAGATATCAGGGCTGATATCAGGTCTGATATCAGGTCTGATATCAGATCGATGTAGTGTATACTGATCTAATACGTTTAATATCTAATAATATACTGATAATTAAATATTTATTTAAATCATCATCTTTACTTACAACCAGAAATCTATACTTGTCTTTCCATCATTCTCGACAGATTTTATGAAACTTTTCATAATTCATAACATATGATCTTCATATATATGTCTCACTTGCTTAAATATAATAATCTTATTAGCATTATATATAACTAAATGTTTTGGAATTCTTGTATAAGTTTGACGTAAATAGAAAGAATTAGCACTTTTATGTCTACTCACACAAAATACATCTTCCTGCTTATAAATTTTGCGGTCCTGGATAAAAATTATAAAAACATTTGGAACGAGTAGATAAAGGAATTAACCTTTGAATGCTGCATGCGAAGATCACGATATAGCATATTCCAAAAGTAAAGATATAAACATAAGACATCAAGCTTAATAAATAAACAACACCTAAATATTTTGAATTTAATAAATTATAACTTACTTTGCTTTTTGACACATCTCGTGACAACTGTAAGACTAAATGCTGCATTTTCAAATTATAATACTAATATTAGAGTTCAAGAAATATCATCAAATACTGCATTATATTTTGATAATATAGGAACAATAAACATGATTAATTCAAGATGGAATATATTTATTTACTATGACTTCTATGAATTTTACGATGAACTTAAGAAAATAAAAAATCATAACAGAAGTTATACAAAATGAGTTCTTAATTAATAAATATGGCAAAGAGATATGTGAATTGTTAAAACGAAGGTTCGATAAAATATATTATTCATTGTAGCAAGACAATTTATTTCTAAAATCAAAAACCGTGATTAACGAAGATCATCAAACTCTGCAAACAAAAATAAAAGCTATTTTAACAACCAACAAGATTTGAAACAGCTTATGATTCAACAAATATCAATTTTAGATTCTACAAAGAACATATTAAAAACACTACTAATGAATTAAATGCAAGCATTATTAAAATTTATGAACTAATTTAATAGTGATGAAGATAAAAATAGAACAAATGTAGAATGGTTGTTTCAAGTCATGATAGGGCAACTACATTTAATAGTAGATAACTGTAATAAAGTTCAATCAACCTTGTCAAATCTATTAATTGATATAAATCATGGGTATGTTAATCCAGATCTTCTTACATTTAACCAATTAGAAGACGAATTATCACATATTGAAATATTCTTACCAAATGATTTGATTTTTCCTGGACAACTCACCGGTACTAAATTAAAGAAAATTTTTAATTCTATCAAAGTAAATGGATTTATAATAGAAAATCGAATTGTAATACAAGCTGAAATACCATTAGTTACCAATCATAGCTCTGAAGTTTACAAAATAATTCAATTGCCAGTTAAAGTAGATAATAGTACAGTAATATCTTTGGTGGATGATGACTACATAGTGTATAACTTTGCAAATAATTTGTATTTTTCGATGTCTCAATTGCAACTTAATGCATGTACTAAAAACAATGATGAGCAATTTAATTGTAGAAATAATTTTTCATGGAAATCAGCTGTTGAACGAACATGTGAAATTTCAGCACTAAAACAGTCAAGGCATGCTGAATGTAATTTAAAGAAGTTGAAAAGAAAAGTGTTTGGATCAAATTATCAACAGAAAATCAGTGGTTATTTACTGTTTCTGATACATTCACACTAAGTGTGGACTGTGATAATCATAATCGCAGTTTGATAATTCTATCTTTAAAAGGTTTGTTAACTTTACCATCAGGATGTGTTGCAGAACACGAAGGAATCACGTTATATTCTTCAACATATTTTACATCAAAACAAAAATCGTCTATATTCAAACATCATCATGGCTGATAGATTACAATAAAATTAATATTAGAGTTATAAAACCAGTTACTGTAAACATATTGAATATAATTATAAACAGAAACAAAAATTTAATACATTTAATTGTGGTCGCTTATGTTTAAAATTTTTATTTAATAAATATTATAAATAAAAACTACATTTTTTTCTTTATTATATTGTTTTTATTATTTTTATTTTTTTTTTTTTTTCATACATTATATTTAATTTACATATCTATATCTATATTAAGAAGAATATCATCATCTTCCTCCATAATTTCTTGGAAATTTGATGATGAGGATGGTAGACAATTTATTTTATAATGTCCCCATGCATAAGTATTAATATTATTTTCTCTTATAAATCTCTTATCATCTAAATAGCTTAATACTAACTTACTTATATGTTGTGTATAAATTTGATGTATCTTAGATCTAAATATATACATAGAGTCATAATATAGTTTTTTCTCTAATAGACATTTTCTAAAATCATTAATTGATAGTTTAGCTGTTACACATTGTTTAACACCTTTAATTTTTTTAATTTCTTTTTCATCTCTATCAATTTTAATTGAATACATTTTTGCTCTTAAACCAATGAATTCTTTAATAACCTTACCATTACATTCATCTTTCATCATTCCCAAAACTTTTTTATTTACAAGTGGAATATTATATATATTATCTTTTGGATATGCAGATGTATCGAAATGAGTAGTAATATCATTTCGAATATCATCATACAAGTCATTTGTTCTGATATCATATATAAACGAATCTGTATCCATGTAATTTAGATTAATATTATCAAGATATTTAGGTTTCATGTAATCGTAATGAAAATTATACATTTTCCATTTTGATAACTCTAAAACTGAAAACCCAATATATATCGGTTTATTATACACTGTTTTTACTCTTCTCATTTCGATTGCAATCATATTTTCATTAATTTGAAGAGCACTATGAAAGTTTGGTTTAGCTATAAGAGATCTAGCTCCTAACCGTTTTTTTCTATTCTCCCATTCACAAACTATTTTTATATCTTTTCTCTTGTCAACATTTTCCATAGTCTTACCATATACAGCATTATTTAGCAATTTAAAAAAGTTTTGTTCAAAAGAATTTTTTGCTAAAGTTCTATGATGATTGTTTAAATCAATATATTTTTTCAACCAATCTGATTGATTAAATTTAAGAATTCTATGGATTTTCCTTAAAATTAAACCATTTTCAATACATTGTTGAAGATTTTTATAGTGAATTACATAATTTGTTTTATTGTTTAAATCTGTAATTAATTTTTTCTGTTTCATTGATTTAATTTTTTTATTTTCTGCACAAAATGGTAAGTCATTATGATAGTCATGTAATGTACAAGGGTAATCTAAGTCTACTTCTAATATATATCCTATTGGAGAATCGTCTTTAATATCATTTAAGTTAAAATTTTCAATGTTTTCAACCCATTCAAAATTTTTAAAAGGAAGGTATTGAGACATTGCATAACCGTATAAATTATTTACATCTAAATATATAAGATAATTTGATTCCTTCGTGAAATCATAATCACTAACATATTTATTATTGGCTATGGAATGACGGTTACTGCATTGAACAATACCTCCCCTTATGCCTCGAACGATAAAATTATACATATTAATGTCTGTTAATAGTTCTAATTCTATTTGTGTAGTTTTCAACATTGCATCCCAAGACAGACCAGGTGAAGTATAATATTGACAAGGATCTAAATTGTAAATGTTTTTACAAACTTTTCTAAAATTTTCAAATATATCACAAAGTAGAAGAACATCTGCTTTGAGATATAAAAGTAAATAATCTAATAAAATATTACACTGGAATGTACTCCAAACTTTTTCTGCATGTTGATATTCTTCTTCACTACACGATTCATTAGTTAGTTTATTAAAGAAAACTTCACGAGAAGGTAATTGTGTTTCCTGAAGACGATTTTCTGAAACTATATAATCATAAGGAAAAACTCCTTTACGTTTCATTAAACTGAATTCATTACTATTGTTATAAAATGTTTTAACGATTTTTAAATCATCGTCAGTCAAGTAACTGGCTAACTTTTCTAAACTTGATGACATGAATCGAAATGAGTCGAGAAAACGCAATTCAAATGTTTCTTTTTCATTTACTGAAATTCTTTTAGATATTGATACATATAATTCCTTATTTAAAGGAATAATATTTATATCACCTTCAATAGATGAAAGTTCTCTAACAAATAAATGACAATCATATGCCGAAAGATTGTGGAAAAATATAGGGATGAAGTTGGCAATTTGATATTCTAAATTACAATTATTGTGAGCAGGACCTCTATATTCACCCGTTAAATGGCAATGATCTGCCACTCTATTATAATCTAAAAATTTCTTACAAATGTGACATATTGGATCTTCATTTTGAATCTTTTTTTGAAGTGGTGTTAAAGAATTCATTGGTTTAACTACACTTAAGTAATTATTATAAATATTTAAAGTGTCATCTACTAAACTTTTAAAAAAATGTTTTGGAGAATCTTCACCACTATATATTCTAAACTTGTCTAAACTAGAGTCAAATGAACACTTAATATAGTAACTATATGCATATGGAATATGCTTTTGTACTGACTTTACATTAGTAGAATTCTGAACATTTGTTGATTCTAAAATACATTCAAAGTCAGCATAAACGACAAATGGTACTTCCATTTGCTTCTTAAAATTTTTGAAGTTGAGAATATTATCACCTGAATTCGGCATTGTGGTAACCAATTTGTTACATTCCTTTTTATGTATAATCAAGGCCGCTTCATTATGAAAGTGGATGAGACATGTATTACATACATGTATTTGTCTTCTGTGTTTTGTTAGTTGACTTTTCACCAATCTGGAATTATATAAAAGAAACATTAGTAAAGATTTTCTTTTTTTGTATATATTGTTATAAATATGTTTACCTTGATATACTTTTTATCCACACATAATGAACCCGTTCATCTTCCTCTAATAACAACAAATTAATGTGAATATTCTTTTCCATTTGCGTGAAGTAGTACGGACCCACAATATTGTCCCCTTCCAATCCAAAAACATTGACGCTGATGTCGGGGTTATTTTCTTCAAATATCTTTATCATATTAACGGCTAACGGAAATTTTAAATTTTTAAAATTTAAAACCATATTGTTTTCCAATACAACAATATCTGCATTAATATCTTTGATTTGATATGATGAACATCTATTTGAATGGGTGGTGATAATGCTGATATTATCGCCCATTTAAAACAGTACTGATCTTTATTTTGCACATTAATACATGCTTTTTTTTTAAATATTGTTGATGGTAAAGGTAAATAATGTGAACCTTTAAGACACTCATATTTATTAATATTAATCTCAAGATGTGAGATTTCTATTAAGGTCCATCCGCTGTCACGTTCTTGAAATTCGCTCATCTTTGCTATTAAACTCTCACATTGATTAACATAACATTGTTCGATGTCTGCATTTGTTAATGATGAATTTATAGTAATCATTTTGGTTTGATGTGATTTTATATCTACTCTACACAAATCATCATCATCTTTCATTAGCACATACTCACAAAAGAGTTCACAATTATATTTAATACTTAAATGTTTTTGTACCAGGTTCTTTAATAAATCAATTGCTTTACGTTTAATATCACTCAGAAAGTTTTCAGGTATTAAGTTCATCTTATTTTCATTTTCAATCAAATACGAGGAGATTCGATTTTTAAAACAACAGTTTATAGACTTTATATTATTGTCTAATTGTTCAGTATTATTTTTTTTGTGAGTATTTGTTCTTAAGTGATAATGCCAAATTGATTTTAAAATATGTTTATTGCATACGTTACAAAAAACATTATTATTTTCAGGATGTTCTATTAAATGTAAATGTCTTTGTAAGTCTTGGTGAGTTCCAAAATGTAAATTACATTTTGAACAATAAAATGATGATGAGGGACCATCGTGATTTAATCTAATATGACGTTTTAAGGAAGAATTATTTTTGAAATTTTTTTCACAGATTTCACAAATAAAGTTTAACATTTTTCTCTTTGTTGATTAACAGATTGATTCGATTAAGACTTTACACTTAAACTGTTTTAATTTTATGTATGCAATAGTATTTATACTAAAATTTGTTACATTTTTCTAAATTATAAAATTACATTTTTTAATAACTGTACTATATTGCATTTACAATTCTTATCACATAAAAGGAATTGTATTATTTAAATATATATATATATATATATATATATATATATATATATATATATATATATATATATATATATATATATTTATACATACATACATACAAAAGAACAAACAAAATTATAAGAATAAGTTGATATATAAATGGTATAATACACTAATTGGGGGAAAATAGTAATATTCTTAGGTAAGTTAGAAAATGTTTACATAGAGGGCTTAAATAATACTACAAATGACTAAAATACTAAAAATACATTTCTTCAATGTTAACAGTATGACATTAAGGAAAGTGTTAGAAAATAAACTAACTTTTTTAACAAAGGAAGTCATAAATGTCTCGTGGTTTGCTTTTTATGGTATACAAGATAAAATTTTTAATTATGAAACCCTTTTTTAATTTTCATAAATCTTGTAAAAATAGTATTTATCTGTTTTCACCTTTAGGTTTTTGATTTGCTGTCTTGAAATGTCATGTCAACATATTTTATATGATCAATATTTATGTATATATGTACATGTTTCAAATAATATAAAGAATAATAATAAAAAGAAGAATGGTTTTTTTGGTCTTTGAATTAATTATTCCACTCATAAACTTGCTCATTTTATAAAATCAAAAATCATGATCATTATGTTTTAGGATCTAAACGGATATTGTTTAAATAGTAGCATACAAGTCGAATGAAAGCAGTTGAAAATGAGAAGACAAGAAAGAATAAAGAGGAAAAACATCTTTTTAAAGAAAATGACTTATAGAAATATAATAGAGAAATTTTTATATGATTTTCAAGGGAGCATATTTGATGAACATTTATACATGATAAGCTATTTTAAAGGAATGCTAGACGAATATGAAAATATGGAGTTAATTACCTCTGTTCATGGAAAACATTTTATCAACTGCCCTACGATATGCAACATTTGCGATTGTAGATCAAACATTTTGTGTGATTGTATTAAATTTGAATTAAAAAAAGATAATGTAATACATCTAATAGAAACATATTACAAATTTTTTATCAATAAAATAAATAAATAAAACTAAAACTCATTGTCTTTTTTTTAAGTTACAAAACTCTTTCTGCAAATGCTATTCATTTCTCTTACAAACACATTACTAATCAGGGATGCAAAACATAAACAACATACATTTCAATCATACTGATCTTTAAAAACATAACAGACAAGCATTTTCTCTCTACACTAAAACTGGGTTTCTTCCATCATCCACAAAATCAAAACTCAAAAACTAACACACACAAATCTATCTGGCAACACTGTCTCACACCATATAACTATCCCCTCTCTCTCATGTCTCACAACCCACACTTCCCCTCTCTCCCATAACCCACACTTCCTCTCTCTCTCACAACAAATACAAATATTTTAGGTTGCAAAATCCCATCCAAAAAGATCTATAGATAGTAAACAATCATAGAAAAATTAACACAACAAAACACCAACAAAAATATAAATATCTATCTCCGCCATAGCCAACATAAAACCAACCATCAATCACGAACAAGGAAAATACACATTTCAACCACTTTGATCTTTAAAAACACAACATTTATCTATTTTCTATCTATACACTAAAACTTGTTTTCTTCCATCACGCACAAAATCAATCCTCAAAACCTTAACACACACAAATTCACCTGACAATACTCTCTCACACCAAATAACTATTCTCTCTCACTCTCACAACACACACATTCCAATACCTCAATACCACACACCAACCAGGGATGGAAAACATAAACAACATACAATCATACCACAATACATACACATTTCACATTTCAAAAAGCCACAACCCCAGCTATGCATGAACCAACTTTTGTATGAAAAAAGTGGTCCAGAAGGTACATAAACATACTACTAAAAATTTTTATAAAATCTTCATCCAAAAATCTATTTTTGGACATATATAGAAATGTTCACAGATGAAGCTTATTTTCCCAATTAAACGCTTATTTACTGAAATATCGAGGTTTAAAAATTTTTATAAAATCTTCATACAAAAATCGATTTTTGGACAGATATAAAAGTGATCACAAATGTAGCTTATTTTCTCAATTAAACGCTTATTTACTGAAATATCGAGGTTTAAAGATTTTTGTAAAATTTACACCCAAAAATCGATTTATTTTTCAGATATAAAAGTTTTCGCAAATGAAGCTTATTTTCCTAATTAAACGCTTATTTACTGAAATATCGAGGTTTAAAGATTTTTATAAAATTTTCATCCAAAAATCGTTTTTTGGTCAGATATAAAAGTGAGCATAGATGAAGTTTATTTTCTCACTTAAATGCTTATTTACCAAAATATCGAGATTTAAAAATTTTTATAAAATTTTCATCCAAAAATCGATTTTTTGTCAGATATAAAAGTGATCACAAATGCAGCTTATTTTCTCAATTAAACGCTTATATACTGAAATATCGAGGTTTAAAAATTTTTATAAAATCTTCATTTCCTAATTAAACGCTTATTTACTGAAATATCGAGGTTTAAAGAGATTTTTATAAAATTTTCATCCAAAAATCGATTTATTTTTCAGATATAAAAGTTTTTGCAAGTGAAGCTTATTTTCTTAATTAAACGATTATTTACTGAAATATCGAGAGTAGTATATTTATGTACCTTCGGGATCACTTTTTTCATACAAAAGTTGGTGCATGCATAGCTGGGGTTGTGGCTTTTTGAAATGTGAAATGTGTATGTGTTGTGGTATGATTGTATGTTGTTTATGTTTTCCATCCCTGGTTGGTAATGTGTTTGTTGATGTGTGGTATTGAGGTATTGGAATGTATGTGTTGTGAGAGTGAGAGAGAATAGTTATTTGGTGTGAGAGAGTATTGTCAGGTGGATTTGTGTGTGTTAAGGTTTTGAGGATTGATTTTGTGTTTGATGGAAGAAAACCAGTTTTAGTGTATAGATAGAAAATAGCTGTTGTGTTTTTAAAGATCAAGGTGGTTGAAATGTGTATTTTCCTCGTTCGTGATTGATGGTTGGTTTTATGTTGGCTATGGCGGAGATAGATATTTATATTTTTGTTGGTGTTTTGTTGTGTTAATTTTTCTATGATTGTTTACTAACTATAGATCTTCCTGGATGGGATTTTGTAACCTAAAATATTTGTATTTGTTGTGAGAGGGAGAGGAAGTGTGGGTTGTGAGAGTGAGTTGCCAGATAGATTTGTGTGTGTTAGGTTTTGAGTTTTGATTTTGTGGATGATAGAAGAAACCCAGTTTTAGTGTAGAGAGAAAATGCTTGCCTGTTATGTTTTTAAAGATCAGTATGATTGAAATGTATGTTGTTTATGTTTTGCATCCCTGGTTAGTAATGTGTTTGTAAGAGAAATGAATAGCATTTGCAGAAAGAGTTTTGTAACTTAAAAAAAAGACAATGAGTTTTAGTTTTATTTATTTATTTTATTGATAAAAAATGAGTATAATATTCCCCAGAGAATATGTTTCTATTAGATGTATTACATTATCTTTTTTTAATTCAAATTTAATACAATCACACAAAATGTTTGATCTACGATCGCAAATGTTGCATATCGTAGGGCAGTTGATAAAATGTTTTCCATGAACAGAGGTAATTAACTCCATATTTTCATATTCGTCTACAAATTCCGTACCAGAAACAAGACCTATTCCCTACTTTGCGGTCTTCACAATTACGATAGAGTTCATTGACTCTATGGCTAAATATATTCATATTTTCACCGATTGCATTGTAAACTATTATCATAGCAGTTTATTCTTTACATTTTATACATACTCTATACTTTATGTCTTATAATTTATACCTTACACATTATTCTCTATAGTATATACCTGATACTTTTACCCTATACTTTATACATTATATTATTTATACACTATAACATATATTTTAAGCCCTACACTTTATACATTATTATTTATGCCTTATACCTTGTACTTTATAATCTATAATTTATGATATATATTTTATATTCTATACTGTTAACTCTATACTTTATACCTTATACTTTATATCTTATACTTTTTATGCCTTATACCTTGTACTTTATAATCTATAATTTATGATATATATTTTATATTCTATACTGTTTACTCTATACTTTATACCTTATACTTTATATCTTATACTTTTTATACCTTATACTTTATACCATATAATTTATACTCTTTACTTTATACTTTATATTTTTTACTTTATACCCTATACTTTACACCTTCTTCCTTATACTCTATACTATGTACTATTTCATATCTTATACATTATACTCTATACATTATACCTTATATTCTTTATACCTTATACATTATGCGTTATACCTTATAATTTATACTCTATACCTTATACCTTAAATATTATACTCAACACTTTATACACTATACTTAATATCCTATACTTTATACCTTATACTTTATAATCTATATTTTATTCATAATATTTTATACATTATCTTTTATGCCTTTTACCTTATACTCTATACTTCATAACCTATACTTTACACTTTATTCTTTATACTTAATACTATATTTATTAATACTATATTTTATACTCAGTATAAGATATAAGATCTTATACTTTATAATCTATAATTTATACCTTATACTTTTAATCTATACTTTATTCATTATTCTTTATGCCTTATATCTTATACCTTATACTTAATACTCCATACTTTACACCTTATACTCTATACCTTATACATTAAAAGGTATTTCATTATATTCTATATTTTATACCTTATACATTAAAAGGTATTACATTATATTCTATGCTTTATACCTTATACTTTATACTCTATACCTTATACCTTATACTTTATACTCTATACCTTATACTTAATACTTTATATTTTATATTTTACTATCTATCTATCTATCTATCTATCTATCCATCTATCTATCTACCTACCTACCTACCTATCTATCTACCTACCTATCTATCTATATATCTATCTATCCATCTACCTACCTACCTATCTATCTATCTATCTATCTATCTATCTACCTACCTATCTATCCATCTATCTATTTACCTACCTACATATCTATCTATTTGTCTGTCTATCTATCCATCTATCTATCCATCTATCTATCCATCTGTCTATCTATCTATCTCTCTATCCATCCATCTATCTATCTATTTATCTGTCTATAAATCTATCTATTCTATTCTATTCTATTCTATTCTATTCTATTCTATTCTATTCTATTCTATTCTATTCTATTCTATTCTATTCTATTCTATTCTATTGTATTGTATTCCATTATATTGTATTCCATTATATTATATTCTATTCTATTCTATGTCATCTACTTATAAATTGTTTAAACTACTATATCTATTCTATAAATTTATAATATTTACAAAAACCAATAACATGAATTTAAAATAGTGTCTTATGTATTGGAACTAAATCGCTATTTTCATATTAAACTTTTTCTTTGCATACATATGATAATTTTTCATGTATACCTCCTTCTTTAAATATCTTGATTTTAATTTAGTATATATTGATAGATACATACAATATTAAATTTAGATGCAGTTCTAATAACTGTTTGAAATAAGTACACTCTTATCTTTTTAATAAAAAAATGTATAAAGATTTGCTAATCGATCAAACTTCTATCAATTCTGTTCAAACTAAAGGTATAGGTAATACCTGATTAAAAAGTTGTGAAAAAGTCGCTAATAGAAAATGTAATGATCTACTCCAATTATCATTTAAGCTACAGTATACCATGAATATAATATTCCCCAGAGAATATGAACGTGTAAAGACATTTGATTGGTTGGATAAGAACCAATTGACCATGACGAGAATGTTTTATACCAGCAAAAGAGATAGAACGAGATGTTATTTTTGTGTGTTGAGAACATGTTGATCTGCCTATATCTGAGCATCTGCGCTGATCATCAAATTGTCCTCTATTAAGAAGACAATATATCAATACATTTTGAGTATTTGAAAAAAGTCTTACTACCAACTAGCTATGATACATATGGTCTAAGTAAAGATATTGAAAAGAATTACAATGATTTTCCTGAGGGTATAATCCTATCTGAAAAACAAATTTTGTTACCATCACCAGCAAATATAATATTAGTACTAAAAATCAAAATCTCAATTCATGTCATCCGGAAGATGAAATTGAATCACCACACCTAATTATATTTACTGCTGTGTCCAGAAAGTCTAAAAGAACTCTATACCAATTAATAGATTTTGAAAAATACATGTTTTATTTTATTTTTTATTTTTATAATAGATACATACATATAAACACATTTTTTTTTGTTTCATTATTTTATATTCAGTATTCATTTGTATCACAAATTTAATTACGTTTACATCTCTTTCTAAACATAATATATTTTATAGTGGAGAATTAGACAAAGTTATGAACATATCTGGTAAAATTCAGTATATTATCAATAAATTAAAGGTCTTTTTAGTTCAATTTGGAAATACGTTGTTGCTTGGAATCAGATAATAAAATATAAATGGTGTTTTAAAATTTACATCAGTCAGAAATATATTCAATCATTATAACAAACCTTCACATCTAAATATTTCAAAAGTCACACTTAATTTTAATTACAATTAATTTCAATTATTTTAATATTTTTGTCTTTTGCAAACATACATTTATATTATTTTTCATCATTCCCTTAGACACCTAAAAGTACAGGGGATGAAATCTTATCCATAGACTTACTCTTACAATATTTATTCTTAATGAAAATAGAACATAAAACTAGAATACAAATCGAAATAACAAAAAGTGATATGTTTCCTGGCACAGTTTTAACCTTTAAATTCTTTATCAGTATGTGGTTTCTCAATATGTTTGATATTGTTTAAAATGTTTATAGTAACTGGTTTTACAACTCTAATATTTATGTTATTGTAATCTATCAACCATGACGATGTTGAATAGATGATTTTTGTTTTGATGTAAAATATGCCGAAGAATATAAGGTGATTCCTTCATGTTCTGCAACACATCCTGATTGTAAAGTTAACAAACCTTTTGAAGGTAGCATTATCGAACTGCGATTATGATTATTACAGTCCACCCTTAGTGTAAATGTATCAGAAACAGCAAATAACCACTGATTTTCTGTTGATAATTTAATCCAAACACTTTTCTTTTCAACTTCTTTAAAATTACATTCAGCATGCCTCGACTGTTTTAGTGCTGAAATTTCACATGTTCGTTCAACAGCTGATTTCCATGAAAAATTATTTCTACAATTAAATTGGTCATCATTGTTTTTAGTATATGCATTAAGTTGTAATTGAAACATCAAAAAATACAAATTATTTGCAAAGTTATACACTATGTAATCATCATCTACCAAAGATATCACTATACTATTGTCTACTTTAACTGGTAGTTGAATTATTTTGTAAACTTCAGAGCTATGATTGGTAACTAATGGTATTTCAGCTTGTATTATAAATCGATTTTCTATCATAAATCCATTTACTTTAATAGAGTTAAAAATTTTCTTTAATTTAGTATTGGTGAGTTGTCCAGGAAAAATCAAATCATTTGGTAAGAATTATTCAATATGTAATAATTCGTCTTGTAAATGGTTAAATGTAAGAAGATCTGGATTAACATTTCCATGATTTATGTCAATTAATAGATTTGTAAAGGATGATTGAACTTTATTACAGTTATCTACTATTAAATGTAGTTGTCCTATCATAACTTGAAACAACCATTATGCATTTGTTCTATTTTTATCTTCATCGATATTAATCAGCTTCAGTAGTTCATAAATTTTATTAAAGCTTGCATTTAATTCGTTACTAGTGTTTTTTAATATGTTCTTTGTAGAATCTAAAACTGATATTTGTTGAATCATAAGCTCATTCAAATCTTGCTGGTTGTTAAAATAGTTTTTATTTTTGTTTACAGAGTTTGTTGATCTTTGTTAGTCACGTCTACTGAGAACGTTTTCGATTTTAGAATTAAATTGTCTTGCTGCAATGAATAATATATTTTATCGAACCTTCGTTTCAGCAATTCACATATCTCTTTACCATATTTATTAATTAATAATTCATTTTGTATAACTTCTGTCATGATTTTTATTTTCTTAAGTTCATCGTGAAATTCATAGAAGTCATAGTAAATAAATAGATTTCATCTTAAATTAATCATGTTTATTGGTCCTATATTATCAAAATATAATGCAGTATTTGATGGTATTTCTTCAACTTTAATATTATTATTATATTCTGACAATGCAGCATTTAGTCTTACAGTTGTCACGAGATGTGTCAAAAAGCGAAAGTAAGTTATAATTTATAAAATTCATAATATTCAGTTATTGTTTATTTATTAAGCTTGATGTCTTATGTTTATATCTTTACTCTTAGAATATGCTATATCGTGATCTTTGCATGCAGCGTCCAAAAGGTTAATTCCTTTATCTCCTTTATAACTGATAAAGAACTGGTTCTAATCTGCTTTATAACAGATAACGAACTGGTTCTGATCTGTTTTATAACTACTAACGAACTGGTTCTGATCTGCTTTATAACTGATTACGAACTGGTTCTGATCTGCTTTATATCTTTCATCACTTATTTACAATTGAATAAAATTATCGAATCCCTTTCTATATCGACCTTTATTAACTAGATCATCCTTACTAACAACAAAACATGTAGATTTTATTATTAACCAACTGTGTTGTAGGAATTAATTCTAATTTCATTTTCATGGCTTTTATATCTCGGATTTGGGTTACTAGTGCGTAGACTTCGCATGTAATATTTATCCATAATCTTCGTAATATATTTCTTTTCCTCATTTAAATGAAAGCAGCGGCATGAAACTGCATTTCCATATCTTCTTTTGAACGATTGAATTTTCTGTAAAGATTCTTAAAAAATCATGTTCTCAAAACTCAACAAAAATACACCAATATCAAATATCTTATAACCTTCAGATCACTTAAATCACTAAAAGCAAAAGCTAAAAAGTGAACCATCCCTAACACCATAGTAAATAAAAGATTTTTCTTTTTTAATTTTATGTAGATAATTATTAACTTTAATATGAAAAAAAAAATATGTATTATTAAAAGATTCCATTTATACCTTTAAAATTACTGGAGATGAAATATTAGCCATAGACGTACTATTACAATATTTATTCTTAATGTAAATAGAACATAAAACTAGAATACAAATCGAAATAACAAAAAGTGATATGTCTCCTGACACAGTTTTAATTTTTAAATTCTTTAACTCAGTTTTGATTATATCAACATCAATACGTAGTTTATCAATATATTTGCTATTGTTTAAAATGTTTACAGTAACTGGTTTTATAACTCTAATATTAATTTTATTGTAATCTATCAGCCATGATGATGTTTGAATAGACGATTTTTGTTTTGATGTAAAATATGCTGAAGAATATAACGTGATTCCTTCGTGTTCTGCAACACATCCTGATGGTAAAGTTAACAAACCTTTTAAAGGTAGCATTATCGAACTGCGATTATGATTATCACAGTCCACACTTAGTGTGAATGTATCAGAAACAGTAAATAACCACTGATTTTCTGTTGATAATTTGATCCAAACACTTTTCTTTTCAACTTCTTCAAAATTACATTCAGCATGCCTTGACTGTTTTAGTGCTGAAATTTCACATGTTCGTTCAACAGCTGATTTCCATGAAAAATTATTTCTACAATTAAATTGGTTATCATTGTTTTTAGTACATGCATTAAGTTGCAATTGAGACATCAAAAAATACAAATTATTTGCAAAGTTATACACTATGTAATCATCATCCACCAAAGATATTACTGTACTATTATCTACTTTAACTGGCAATAGAATTATTTTGTAAACTTCAGAGCTATGATTGGTAACTAATGGTATTTCAGCTTGTATTACAATTCGATTTTCTATTATAAATCCATTTACTTTGATAGAATTAAAAATTTTCTTTAATTTAGTACCGGTGAGTTGTCCATGTAAAATTCATAGAAGTCATAGTAAATAAATAGATTCCATCTTGAATTAATCATGTTTATTGTTCCTATATTATCAAAATATAATGCAGTATTTGATGGTATTTCTTGAACTCTAATATTAGTATTATAATTTGAAAATGCATCATTTAGTCTTACAGTTGTCACGAGATGTGTCAAAAAGCAAAGTAAGTTATAATTTATTAAATTCATAATATTTAGGTGTTGTTTATTTATTAAGCTTGATGTCTTATGATCTAAATAATGTATGTAATAATATGAGATAAGCTACAGGGTGTCAAAATTGACTAATTCTAGTATGTAAAAGATTCAAAAAATCGTAAATTATGCAAATCAAGTGAGAACGTATTAGATCAGTATACACCACATCGATCCGATATCAAACCTGATAGCTGATACCAGACCTGATAGCTGATACCAGGTCTGATAGCTGATACCAGGTCTGGTAGCTGATACCAGACCTGATAGCTGATACCAGACCTGATATCTGATATCAGACCTGATAGCTGATACCAGACCTGATAGCTGATACCAGGTCTGATAGCTGATACCAGGTCTGGTATCAGCTATCAGGTTTGATATCGGATATCAGGTTTGATATCAGCTATCAGGTCTGATATCAGCTATCAGGTCTGGTATCAACTATCAGGTTTGATATCAGATCGATGTGGTGTATACTGATCTAATACGTTCTCACTTGATTTGCATAATTTACGATTTTTTGAATCTTTTACATACTAGAATTAGTCAATTTTGACACCCTGTAGCTTATCTCATATTATTACATACATTATTTAGATCATAAGACATCAAGCTTAATAAATAAACAACACCTAAATATTATGAATTTAATAAATTATAACTTACTTTGCTTTTTGACACATCTCGTGACAACTGTAAGACTAAATGATGCATTTTCAAATTATAATACTAATATTAGAGTTCAAGAAATACCATCAAATACTGCATTATATTTTGATAATATAGGAACAATAAACATGATTAATTCAAGATGGAATCTATTTATTTACTATGACTTCTATGAATTTTACATGGACAACTCACCGGTACTAAATTAAAGAAAATTTTTAATTCTATCAAAGTAAATGGATTTATAATAGAAAATCGAATTGTAATACAAGCTGAAATACCATTAGTTACCAATCATAGCTCTGAAGTTTACAAAATAATTCTATTGCCAGTTAAAGTAGATAATAGTACAGTAATATCTTTGGTGGATGATGATTACATAGTGTATAACTTTGCAAATAATTTGTATTTTTTGATGTCTCAATTGCAACTTAATGCATGTACTAAAAACAATGATAACCAATTTAATTGTAGAAATAATTTTTCATGGAAATCAGCTGTTGAACGAACATGTGAAATTTCAGCACTAAAACAGTCAAGGCATGCTGAATGTAATTTTGAAGAAGTTGAAAAGAAAAGTGTTTGGATCAAATTATCAACAGAAAATCAGTGGTTATTTACTGTTTCTGATACATTCACACTAAGTGTGGACTGTGATAATCATAATCGCAGTTCGATAATGCTACCTTTAAAAGGTTTGTTAACTTTACCATCAGGATGTGTTGCAGAACACGAAGGAATCACGTTATATTCTTCAGCATATTTTACATCAAAACAAAAATCGTCTATTCAAACATCATCATGGCTGATAGATTACAATAAAATTAATATTAGAGTTATAAAACCAGTTACTGTAAACATTTTAAACAATAGCAAATATATTGATAAACTACGTATTGATGTTGATATAATCAAAACTGAGTTAAAGAATTTAAAAATTAAAACTGTGTCAGGAGACATATCACTTTTTGTTATTTCGATTTGTATTCTAGTTTTATGTTCTATTTACATTAAGAATAAATATTGTAATAGTACGTCTATGGCTAATATTTCATCTCCAGTAATTTTAAAGGTATAAATGGAATCTTTTAATAATACATATTTTTTTTTTTCATATTAAAGTTAATAATTATCTACATAAAATTAAAAAAGAAAAATCTTTTATTTACTATGGTGTTAGGGATGGTTCACTTTTTAGCTTTTGCTTTTAGTGATTTAAGTGATCTGAAGGTTATAAGATATTTGATATTGGTGTATTTTTGTTGAGTTTTGAGAACATGATTTTTTAAGAATCTTTACAGAAAATTCAATCGTTCAAAAGAAGATATGGAAATGCAGTTTCATGCCGCTGCTTTCATTTAAATGAGGAAAAGAAATATATTACGAAGATTATGGATAAATATTACATGCGAAGTCTACGCACTAGTAACCCAAATCCGAGATATAAAAGCCATGAAAATGAAATTAGAATTAATTCCTACAACACAGTTGGTTAATAATAAAATCTACATGTTTTGTTGTTAGTAAGGATGATCTAGTTAATAAAGGTCGATATAGAAAGGGATTCGATAATTTTATTCAATTGTAAATAAGTGATGAAAGATATAAAGCAGATCAGAACCAGTTCGTAATCAGTTATAAAGCAGATCAGAACCAGTTCGTTAGTAGTTATAAAACAGATCAGAACCAGTTCGTTATCTGTTATAAAGCAGATTAGAACCAGTTCTTTATCAGTTATAAAGGAGATAAAGGAATTAACCTTTTGGACGCTGCATGCAAAGATCACGATATAGCATATTCTAAGAGTAAAGATATAAACATAAGACATCAAGCTTAATAAATAAACAATAACTGAATATTATGAATTTTATAAATTATAACTTACTTTCGCTTTTTGACACATCTCGTGACAACTGTAAGACTAAATGCTGCATTGTCAGAATATAATAATAATATTAAAGTTGAAGAAATACCATCAAATACTGCATTATATTTTGATAATATAGGACCAATAAACATGATTAATTTAAGATGAAATCTATTTATTTACTATGACTTCTATGAATTTCACGATGAACTTAAGAAAATAAAAATCATGACAGAAGTTATACAAAATGAATTATTAATTAATAAATATGGTAAAGAGATATGTGAATTGCTGAAACGAAGGTTCGATAAAATATATTATTCATTGCAGCAAGACAATTTAATTCTAAAATCGAAAACGTTCTCAGTAGACGTGACTAACAAAGATCAACAAACTCTGTAAACAAAAATAAAAACTATTTTAACAACCAGCAAGATTTGAATGAGCTTATGATTCAACAAATATCAGTTTTAGATTCTACAAAGAACATATTAAAAAACACTAGTAACGAATTAAATGCAAGCTTTAATAAAATTTATGAACTACTGAAGCTGATTAATATCGATGAAGATAAAAATAGAACAAATGCATAATGGTTGTTTCAAGTTATGATAGGACAACTACATTTAATAGTAGATAACTGTAATAAAGTTCAATCATCCTTTACAAATCTATTAATTGACATAAATCATGGAAATGTTAATCCAGATCTTCTTACATTTAACCATTTACAAGACGAATTATTACATATTGAATAATTCTTACCAAATGATTTGATTTTTCCTGGACAACTCACCAATACTAAATTAAAGAAAATTTTTAACTCTATTAAAGTAAATGGATTTATGATAGAAAATCGATTTATAATACAAGCTGAAATACCATTAGTTACCAATCATAGCTCTGAAGTTTACAAAATAATTCAACTACCAGTTAAAGTAGACAATAGTATAGTGATATCTTTGGTAGATGATGATTACATAGTGTATAACTTTGCAAATAATTTGTATTTTTTGATGTTTCAATTACAACTTAATGCATATACTAAAAACAATGATGACCAATTTAATTGTAGAAATAATTTTTCATGGAAATCAGCTGTTGAACGAACATGTGAAATTTCAGCACTAAAACAGTCGAGGCATGCTGAATGTAATTTTAAAGAAGTTGAAAAGAAAAGTGTTTGGATTAAATTATCAACAGAAAATCAGTGGTTATTTGCTGTTTCTGATACATTTACACTAAGGGTGGACTGTAATAATCATAATCGCAGTTCGATAATGCTACCTTCAAAAGGTTTGTTAACTTTACAATCAGGATGTGTTGCAGAACATGAAGGAATCACCTTATATTCTTCGGCATATTTTACATCAAAACAAAAATCATCTATTCAACATCGTCATGGTTGATAGATTACAATAACATAAATATTAGAGTTGTAAAACCAGTTACTATAAACATTTTAAACAATATCAAACATATTGAGAAACCACATACTGATAAAGAATTTAAAGGTTAAAACTGTGCCAGGAAACATATCACTTTTTGTTATTTCGATTTGTATTCTAGTTTTATGTTCTATTTTCATTAAGAATAAATATTGTAAGAGTAAGTCTATGGATAAGATTTCATCCCCTGTACTTTTAGGTGTCTAAGGGAATGATGAAAAATAATATAAATGTATGTTTGCAAAAGACAAAAATATTAAAATAATTGAAATTAATTGTAATTAAAATTAAGTGTGACTTTTGAAATATTTAGATGTGAAGGTTTGTTATAATGATTGAATATATTTCTGACTGATGTAAATTTTAAAACACCATTTATATTTTATTATCTGATTCCAAGCAACAACGTATTTCCAAATTGAACTAAAAAGACCTTTAATTTATTGATAATATACTGAATTTTACCAGATATGTTCATAACTTTGTCTAATTCTCCACTATAAAATATATTATGTTTAGAAAGAGATGTAAACGTAATTAAATTTGTGATACAAATGAATACTGAATATAAAATAATGAAACAAAAAAAATGTGTTTATATGTATGTATCTATTATAAAAATAAAAAATAAAATAAAACATGTATTTTTCAAAATCTATTAATTGGTATAGAGTTCTTTTAGACTTTCTGGACACAGCAGTAAATATAATTAGGTGTGGTGATTCAATTTCATCTTCCGGATGACATGAATTGAGATTTTGATTTTTAGTACTAATATTATATTTGCTGGTGATGGTAACAAAATTTGTTTTTCAGATAGGATTATACCCTCAGGAAAATCATTGTAATTCTTTTCAATATCTTTACTTAGACCATATGTATCATAGCTAGTTGGTAGTAAGACTTTTTTCAAATACTCAAAATGTATTGATATATTGTCTTCTTAATAGAGGACAATTTGATGATCAGCGCAGATGCTCAGATATAGGCAGATCAACATGTTCTCAACACACAAAAATAACATCTCGTTCTATCTCTTTTGCTGGTATAAAACATTCTCGTCATGGTCAATTGGTTCTTATCCAACCAATCAAATGTCTTTACACGTTCATATTCTCTGGGGAATATTATATTCATGGTATACTGTAGCTTAAATGATAATTGGAGTAGATCATTACATTTTCTATTAGCGACTTTTTCACAACTTTTTAATCAGGTATTACCTATACCTTTAGTTTGAACAGAATTGATAGAAGTTTGATCGATTAGCAAATCTTTATACATTTTTTTATTAAAAAGATAAGAGTGTACTTATTTCAAACAGTTATTAGAACTGCATCTAAATTTAATATTGTATGTATCTATCAATATATACTAAATTAAAATCAAGATATTTAAAGAAGGAGGTATACATGAAAAATTATCATATGTATGCAAAGAAAAAGTTTAATATGAAAATAGCGATTTAGTTCCAATACATAAGACACTATTTTAAATTCATGTTATTGGTTTTTGTAAATATTATAAATTTATAGAATAGATATAGTAGTTTAAACAATTTATAAGTAGATGACATAGAATAGAATAGAATATAATATAATGGAATACAATATAATGGAATACAATACAATAGAATAGAATAGAATAGAATAGAATAGAATAGAATAGAATAGAATAGAATAGATAGATTTATAGACAGATAAATAGATAGATAGATGGATGGATAGAGAGATAGATAGATAGACAGATGGATAGATAGATGGATAGATAGATGGATAGATAGACAGACAAATAGATAGATATGTAGGTAGGTAAATAGATAGATGGATAGATAGGTAGGTAGATAGATAGATAGATAGATAGATAGATAGATAGATAGATAGATAGGTAGGTAGGTAGATGGATAGATAGATATATAGATAGATAGGTAGGTAGATAGATAGGTAGGTAGGTAGGTAGATAGATAGATGGATAGATAGATAGATAGATAGATAGTAAAATATAAAATATAAAGTATTAAGTATAAGGTATAGAGTATAAAGTATAAGGTATAAGGTATAGAGTATAAAGTATAAGGTATAAAGCATAGAATATAATGTAATACCTTTTAATGTATAAGGTATAAAATATAGAATATAATGAAATACCTTTTAATGTATAAGGTATAGAGTATAAGGTGTAAAGTATGGAGTATTAAGTATAAGGTATAAGATATAAGGCATAAAGAATAATGAATAAAGTATAGATTAAAAGTATAAGGTATAAATTATAGATTATAAAGTATAAGATCTTATATCTTATACTGAGTATAAAATATAGTATTAATAAATATAGTATTAAGTATAAAGAATAAAGTGTAAAGTATAGGTTATGAAGTATAGAGTATAAGGTAAAAGGCATAAAAGATAATGTATAAAATATTATGAATAAAATATAGATTATAAAGTATAAGGTATAAAGTATAGGATATTAAGTATAGTGTATAAAGTGTTGAGTATAATATTTAAGGTATAAGGTATAGAGTATAAATTATAAGGTATAACGCATAATGTATAAGGTATAAAGAATATAAGGTATAATGTATAGAGTATAATGTATAAGATATGAAATAGTACATAGTATAGAGTATAAGGAAGAAGGTGTAAAGTATAGGGTATAAAGTAAAAAATATAAAGTATAAAGTAAAGAGTATAAATTATATGGTATAAAGTATAAGGTATAAAAAGTATAAGATATAAAGTATAAGGTATAAAGTATAGAGTAAACAGTATAGAATATAAAATATATATCATAAATTATAGATTATAAAGTACAAGGTATAAGGCATAAAAAGTATAAGATATAAAGTATAAGGTATAAAGTATAGAGTTAACAGTATAGAATATAAAATATATATCATAAATTATAGATTATAAAGTACAAGGTATAAGGCATAAATAATAATGTATAAAGTGTAGGGCTTAAAATATATGTTATAGTGTATAAATAATATAATGTATAAAGTATAGGGTAAAAGTATCAGGTATATACTATAGAGAATAATGTGTAAGGTATAAATTATAAGACATAAAGTATAGAGTATGTATAAAATGTAAAGAATAAACTGCTATGATAATAGTTTACAATGCAATCGGTGAAAATATGAATATATTTAGCCATAGAGTCAATGAACTCTATCGTAATTGTGAAGACCGCAAAGTAGGGAATAGGTCTTGTTTCTGGTACGGAATTTGTAGACGAATATGAAAATATGGAGTTAATTACCTCTGTTCATGGAAAACATTTTATCAACTGCCCTACGATATGCAACATTTGCGATCGTAGATCAAACATTTTGTGTGATTGTATTAAATTTGAATTAAAAAAAGATAATGTAATACATCTAATAGAAACATATTCTCTGGGGAATATTATACTCATTTTTTATCAATAAAATAAATAAATAAAACTAAAACTCATTGTCTTTTTTTTAAGTTACAAAACTCTTTCTGCAAATGCTATTCATTTCTCTTACAAACACATTACTAACCAGGGATGCAAAACATAAACAACATACATTTCAATCATACTGATCTTTAAAAACATAACAGGCAAGCATTTTCTCTCTACACTAAAACTGGGTTTCTTCTATCATCCACAAAATCAAAACTCAAAACCTAACACACACAAATCTATCTGGCAACTCACTCTCACAACCCACACTTCCTCTCCCTCTCACAACAAATACAAATATTTTAGGTTACAAAATCCCATCCAGGAAGATCTATAGTTAGTAAACAATCATAGAAAAATTAACACAACAAAACACCAACAAAAATATAAATATCTATCTCCGCCATAGCCAACATAAAACCAACCATCAATCACGAACGAGGAAAATACACATTTCAACCACCTTGATCTTTAAAAACACAACAGCTATTTTCTATCTATACACTAAAACTGGTTTTCTTCCATCAAACACAAAATCAATCCTCAAAACCTTAACACACACAAATCCACCTGACAATACTTTCTCACACCAAATAACTATTCTCTCTCACTCTCACAACACATACATTCCAATACCTCAATACCACACATCAACAAACACATTACCAACCAGGGATGGAAAACATAAACAACATACAATCATACCACAACACATACACATTTCACATTTCAAAAAGCCACAACCCCAGCTATGCATGCACCAACTTTTGTATGAAAAAAGTGATCCCGAAGGTACATAAATATACTACTATCGAGGTTTACAAATTTTTATAAAATTGTCATCCAAAAATTGATTTGTGGTCAGATGTAAAAATGATTATTTACTGAAATATCGAGTTTTAAATTTTAATCCAAAAATCGATTTTTGGTCAGATATAAAAGTGATCACAAATGTAGCTTATTTTCTCAATTAAAAGCTTATATACTGAAATATCGAGGTTTAAAAATTTTTATAAAATCTTCATCCAAAAATCGATTTTTGGTCAGATATAAAAGTGATCAAAATTAAACTTATTTTCTCAATTAAACGCTTATTTACTGAAATATCGAGGTTTAAAAATTTTTATAAAATTTTCATCCAAAAATCGATTTTTGGACAGATGTAGGAATATTTACAGATGAAACTTATTTTCTCAATTAAACTCTTATTTACCGAAATAGCGAGGTATAAAAATTTTTATAAAATTTTCATCCAAAAATCTATTTTTGGTGAGATATAAAAGTGATCATAGATGAAGCTTATTTTCTCAATTAAACGCTTATTTACTGAAATATCGAGGTTTAAAAATTTTTATAAAATTTTCATCCAAAAATCGATTTTTGGTCAGATATAAAAGTGATCACAAATGTAGCTTATTTTCTCAATTAAAAGCTTATATACTGAAATATCGAGGTTTAAAAATTTTTATAAAATCTTCATCCAAAAATCGATTTTTGGTCAGATGTAAAAGTGATCAAAATTAAACTTATTTTCTCAATTAAACGCTTATTTACTGAAATATCGAGGTTTAAAAATTTTTATAAAATTTTCATCCAAAAATCTATTTTTGGACAGATGTAGAAATATTCACAATAAATATTCACGCCAAAACAGACATAAAAGAGGTTTATTTAACGCAATAGGCTCAGACTTAAAGTGGTTAGCAGGAACAATGAGCGACGATGACCGAATAGATATTGAAGACCATTTAAAAATTATAGATGAAAATAATCCCAAAACAATAGATCTTAATAAAAATATATACGTAAATAATCATTTCAATCAGACATTAAAGAAACTCAAGGCAACAATAGACTCGGACAGGAAAAGTATCTCAAACCAGTTCAAAGTGATAAAAAAGAATGATGATAAAATAATTAACGAGATATACTATTTAGATACTTTGCTCAAATTAAAAGTTTTCGCAAATGAAGCTTATTTTCTTAATTAAACTCTTATTTACTGAAATATTGAGGTTTAAAAATTTTTATAAAATTTTCATCCAAAAATTGATTTTTGGTCAGATGTAAAAATTATTATTTACTTATCGAGTTTTAAAGATTTTTATAAAATCTTCATCCAAAAATCGATTTATTTTCAGATATAAAAGTTTTCGCAATTGAAGCTTATTTTCTCAAATAAACGCTTATTTACTGAAATATCGAGGTTTAAAAATTTTTATAAAATCTTCATCCAAAAATCTATTTTTGGACATATGTAGAAATGTTCACAGATGAAGCTTATTTTCCCAATTAAACGCTTATTTACTGAAATATCGAGGTTTAAAAATTTTTATAAAATCTTCATCCAAAAATCAATTTTTTGTCAGATATAAAAGTGATCACAAATGTAGCTTATTTTCTCAATTAAACGCTTATATACTGAAATATCGAGGTTTAAAAATTTTTATAAAATCTTCATTTCCTAATTAAACGCTTATTTACTGAAATATCGAGGTTTAAAGAGAATTTTATAAAATTTTCATCCAAAAATCGATTTATTTTTCAGATATAAAAGTTTTTGCAAGTGAAGCTTATTTTCTTAATTAAACGATTATTTACTGAAATATCGAGGTTTACAAATTTTTATAAAATTGTCATCCAAAAATTGATTTGTGGTCAGATGTAAAAATGATTATTTACTGAAATATCGAGTTTTAAATTTTAATCCAAAAATCGATTTTTGGTCAGATATAAAAGTGATCACAAATGTAGCTTATTTTCTCAATTAAAAGCTTATATACTGAAATATCGAGGTTTAAAAATTTTTATAAAATCTTCATCCAAAAATCGATTTTTGGTCAGATATAAAAGTGATCAAAATTAAACTTATTTTCTCAATTAAACGCTTATTTTCTGAAGTATCGAGGTTTAAAAATTTTTATAAAATTTTCATCCAAAAATCTATTTTTGGACAGATGTAGGAATATTTACAGATGAAACTTATTTTCTCAATTAAACTCTTATTTACCGAAATAGCGAGGTATAAAAATTTTTATAAAATTTTCATCCAAAAATCTATTTTTGGTGAGATATAAAAGTGATCACAAATGAAGCTTATTTTCTCAATTAAACGCTTATTTACTGAAATATCGAGGTTTAAAAATTTTTATAAAATTTTCATCCAAAAATCGTTTTTTGGTCAGATATAATAGATGAAGCTTATTCTCTCACTTAAATGCTTATTTACCGAAATTTCTAGCTTTAAAAATTTTTATAAAATTTTCATCCAAAAAATCGATTTTTGGTCAGATACAAAAGTGATCACAGATGAAGCTTATTTTCACAATTAAACGCTTATTTACTGAAATATCAATGTTTAAAGATTTTTATAAAATTTTTATCCAAAAAGTCCATTTTTGGTCAGATATAGAAGTTATCACAGATGACGCTTATTTTCTCAATTAAACGCTTATTTACCGAAATATCAAGGTTTAAAGAGTTTTATAAAATTTCCCAAAATCCAAAAATCGATTACTGGTCAGATAAAGAAGTGATCACAGATGAAGCTTGTTTTCTCAATTAAACGCTTATTTAACGAAATATCGGGGTTTAGAGATTTTTATAAATTTTTCATCCAAAAAATCGATTTTTGGTCAGATAAAGAAGTGATCACAGATGAAGCTTATTTTCTCAAACGCTTATTTAACGAAATATCGGGGTTTAGATATTTTTATAAATTTTTATCCAAAAAATCGATTTTTGGTCAGGTATAGAAGTGATCACAGATGAAGCTTATTTTCTAAATTAAACGCTTATTTACCGAATTATCGAGGTTTAAAGATTTTTATAAAATTTTCATCCAAAATTCGATTTTGGTCAGATGTAAAAATTATTACAGATGAAGCTTATTTTCTCAATTAAACGCTTATTTATCGAAATATCGAGGTTGAGATTTTTATAAAATTTCATCCAAAAATCGATTTTTGGTCAGATATAAAAGTGATCACAAATGAAGCTTATTTTCTCAATTAAACGCTTATTTATCGAAATATCGAGGTTTGAGATTTTTATAAAATTTTCATTCAAAAATCGATTTTTGGTCAGATATAAAAGTGATCACAAATGAAGCTTATTTTCTCAATTAAACGCTTATTTACCGAAATTTCGAGCTTTAAAAATTTTTATAAAATTTTCATCCAAAAATCGATTTTTGGTCAGATACAAAAGTGATCACAGATGAAGCTTATTTTCACAATTAAACGCTTATTTACTGAAATATCGAGGTTTAAAGATTTTTATAAAATTTTCATTAAAAAATCGATTTTTGGTCAGATGTAGAAATGATTACAGATGAAGCTTATTTTCTCAATTAAACGTTTATTTATCGAAATATCGAGGTTTGAGATTTTTATAAAATTTTCATCCAAAAATCGATTATTGGTCAGACATAAAAGTGATCAGAAATTAACTTTATTTTCACAATTATACGCTTATTTACCGAAATATCGAGGTTTAAAAATTTTTATAAAATTTTCATCCAAAAATCGATTTTTGGTCAGATAAAGAAGTGATCACAGATGAAGCTTATTTTCTCAAACGCTTATTTAACGAAATATCGGGGTTTAGATATTTTTATAAATTTTTATCCAAAAAATCGATTTTTGGTCAGGTATAGAAGTGATCACAGATGAAGCTTATTTTCTAAATTAAACGCTTATTTACCGACTTATCGAGGTTTAAAGATTTTTATAAAATTTTCATCCAAAATTCGATTTTGGTCAGATGTAAAAATTATTACAGATGAAGCTTATTTTCTCAATTAAACGCTTATTTATCGAGGTTTGAGATTTTTATAAAATTTCATCCAAAAATCGATTTTTGGTCAGATATAAAAGTAATCACAAATGAAGCTTATTTTCTCAATTAAACGCTTATTTATCGAAATATCGAGGTTTGAGATTTTTATAAAATTTTCATCCAAAAATCGATTTTTGGTCAGATATAAAAGTGATCACAAATGAAGCTTATTTTCTCAATTAAACGCTTATTTACCGAAATTTCGAGCTTTAAAAATTTTTATAAAATTTTCATCCAAAAATCGATTTTTGGTCAGATACAAAAGTGATCACAGATGAAGCTTATTTTCACAATTAAACGCTTGTTTACTGAAATATCGAGGTTTAAAGATTTTTATAAAATTTTCATTAAAAAATCGATTTTTGGTCAGATGTAGAAATGATTACAGATGAAGCTTATTTTCTCAATTAAACGCTTATTTATCGAAATATCGAGGTTTGAGATTTTTATAAAATTTTCATCCAAAAATCGATTATTGGTCAGACATAAAAGTGATCAGAAATTAACTTTATTTTCACAATTATACGCTTATTTACCGAAATATCGAGGTTTAAAAATTTTTATAAAATTTTCATCCAAAAATCGATTTTTGGTCAGATGAAAAAATGATTACAGATGAAGCTTATTTTCTAAATTAAACGCTTATATACCGAATTATCGATGTTTAAAAATTTTTATCAAATTTTCATTCTTAAGTCGTTTTTGGTCAGATATAAAAGTAATCTTAGACGAAGCTTATTTTCTCAATTAAACGCTTATTTACCAAAATATAGAGTTTTTAAAATTTTTATAAAATTTTCATCTAATAATCGATTTTTGGTCAGGTATAAAAGTGATCACAAATGAAGCTTATTTTCTCAATTTTCTGAAATTTCGAGCTTTAAAAATTTTTATAAAATTTTCATCCAAAAATCTATTTTTGGTGAGATATAAAAGTGATCATAGATGAAGCTTATTTTCTCAATTAAACGCTTATTTACTGAAATATCGAGGTTTAAAAATTTTTATAAAATTTTCATCCAAAAATCGATTTTTGGTCAGATATAAAAGTGATCACAAATGTAGCTTATTTTCTCAATTAAAAGCTTATATACTGAAATATCGAGGTTTAAAAATTTTTATAAAATCTTCATCCAAAAATCGATTTTTGGTCAGATGTAAAAGTGATCAAAATTAAACTTATTTTCTCAATTAAACGCTTATTTACTGAAATATCGAGGTTTAAAAATTTTTATAAAATTTTCATCCAAAAATCTATTTTTGGACAGATGTAGAAATATTCACAATAAATATTCACGCCAAAACAGACATAAAAGAGGTTTATTTAACGCAATAGGCTCAGACTTAAAGTGGTTAGCAGGAACAATGAGCGACGATGACCGAATAGATATTGAAGACCATTTAAAAATTATAGATGAAAATAATCCCAAAACAATAGATCTTAATAAAAATATATACGTAAATAATCATTTCAATCAGACATTAAAGAAACTCAAGGCAACAATAGACTCGGACAGGAAAAGTATCTCAAACCAGTTCAAAGTGATAAAAAAGAATGATGATAAAATAATTAACGAGATATACTATTTAGATACTTTGCTCAAATTAAAAGTTTTCGCAAATGAAGCTTATTTTCTTAATTAAACTCTTATTTACTGAAATATTGAGGTTTAAAAATTTTTATAAAATTTTCATCCAAAAATTGATTTTTGGTCAGATGTAAAAATTATTATTTACTTATCGAGTTTTAAAGATTTTTATAAAATCTTCATCCAAAAATCGATTTATTTTCAGATATAAAAGTTTTCGCAATTGAAGCTTATTTTCTCAAATAAACGCTTATTTACTGAAATATCGAGGTTTAAAAATTTTTATAAAATCTTCATCCAAAAATCTATTTTTGGACATATGTAGAAATGTTCACAGATGAAGCTTATTTTCCCAATTAAACGCTTATTTACTGAAATATCGAGGTTTAAAAATTTTTATAAAATCTTCATCCAAAAATCAATTTTTTGTCAGATATAAAAGTGATCACAAATGAAGCTTATTTTCTCAATTAAACGCTTATTTACCGAAATTTCGAGCTTTAAAAATTTTTATAAAATTTTCATCCAAAAAATCGATTTTTGGTCAGATACAAAAGTGATCACAAATGTAGCTTATTTTCTCAATTAAAAGCTTATATACTGAAATATCGAGGTTTAAAAATTTTTATAAAATCTTCATCCAAAAATCGATTTTTGGTCAGATATAAAAGTGATCAAAATTAAACTTATTTTCTCAATTAAACGCTTATTTACTGAAATATCGAGGTTTAAAAATTTTTATAAAATTTTCATCCAAAAATCTATTTTTGGACAGATGTAGGAATATTTACAGATGAAACTTATTTTCTCAATTAAACTCTTATTTACCGAAATAGCGAGGTATAAAAATTTTTATAAAATTTTCATCCAAAAATCTATTTTTGGTGAGATATAAAAGTGATCATAGATGAAGCTTATTTTCTCAATTAAACGCTTATTTACTGAAATATCGAGGTTTAAAAATTTTTATAAAATTTTCATCCAAAAATCGATTTTTGGTCAGATATAAAAGTGATCACAAATGTAGCTTATTTTCTCAATTAAAAGCTTATATACTGAAATATCGAGGTTTAAAAATTTTTATAAAATCTTCATCCAAAAATCGATTTTTGGTCAGATGTAAAAGTGATCAAAATTAAACTTATTTTCTCAATTAAACGCTTATTTACTGAAATATCGAGGTTTAAAAATTTTTATAAAATTTTCATCCAAAAATCTATTTTTGGACAGATGTAGAAATATTCACAATAAATATTCACGCCAAAACAGACATAAAAGAGGTTTATTTAACGCAATAGGCTCAGACTTAAAGTGGTTAGCAGGAACAATGAGCGACGATGACCGAATAGATATTGTTTTGCTTGAAATATTTTTATAGAAAATATATGTATAGAGAAAAAGAAAAACGGGTATTAGAATTTTTTCTTGGGGTTTTTATTTAGCTCGGGTTTTTTCTTAATTTGTACGTACCGTACGCTCGGGTTTTACAAAAGTAAGTAAGTGTATATTACAAAAAATTATGTATAACAACAAAATGGGAAAATGTCAAATAAAAAACATAGAAAACAGCCACTGAACAATAATTAGTAGCTGTCTACACTATGCGCGTAAACATCCCGCCCCCTTGCAGTATTGCAACAAGGAAGGCTAAAGATAACGCAGGTAATAACTAACACTATAGTGGCCGGATTCTGTAATTGGGGGTACTCATGTTGTGGTAGAGCTGCTGCTATGGTTGCGGGTACTGCTGCTGCTGCACTATGGTGGCCGGATTCTGTAATTGGGGGTACTCATGTTGTGGTAGAGCTGCTGCTATGGTGGGGCCAACATCGGTGTTGTTTTTGGTGGAGCGCCGCTTTTCATTTCTCCGGCGTTTGGGGTTGAAAAAAGGAATATAAAAAAAAAGAAAGAAAAAAGGGAGAATTAGTTTGTTTCTTTGGGTAAGAGAACAAGCTTCACTATTGGGCGGGTGAAAATGCCAGAAGCTGTTCTCACGTCCGCTGAGCGGACTTTAGAGTCCTGTCCGACGTGGGTCTTAACTATTCGACCTAAACGCCACTCATTGGGGGGTAAATTATCCTGACGAACAACAACTAAATCTCCTACTTGGAAGTCCCTTTCTGGATATTTCCATTTTACACGACGATGGAGTTCTTTGAGGTATTCCTCTTTCCATCGCTGAGCAAACTGATGATGAAGCACCTTGAGTTTTTGCCACCTGTTGGCTACACTCAAAGAAAGATCAGAATGATCGGGTTCAGGGGGTGAAAGAAGAGGTGCTCCAATAAGGAAATGGCCTGGGGTTAAAGGAACTAAATCATTGGGATCTTCACTTATAGCAGTTAGGGGTCTTGAATTCAGGCATGCTTCTATTCGAGTCAACATTGTCGTAAATTCCTCAAAGGTAAATTTCTGAACTCCAGAAATTTTTCGTAAATGAGTTTTAACACTCTTTACGCCAGCTTCCCATAAGCCGCCCATATGAGGTGCTCCAGGAGGTATAAAATGCCATTCAATGGGTTGAAAACTATTTCGTACTAAGACTTTCCTTCTTAAATCGGGTAAAAAATGTTTGCGGTCTATTTCTAGGATATTAGCCGCACCTACAAAGGCAGTACCATTATCCGAGTACAAATGTGAAGGACAGCCTCGTCGGGAGAAAAATCGGGAGAATGCAGCAAGAAATGTTTCCGTCGATATATCACCGGTCGCCTCTAAATGAATTGCCTTTTTTGCAAAACAAACAAACACAAGGACATAGCCCTTGGTAATTCGACAAGCCCTACCAATGTAAGACTTAATATCGAATGGACCAGCGAAATCTAAGCCGGTGTGGGTAAACGGTCTCGAAAAAGACGCTCGTTCAGGGGGTAATGCAGCCATTATCTGCTGACAGGATTTTTTCCTGTAAATTGTACATTCCTTGCAATTATGAATCACAGTACGAATTAAGTTCTTTAATTTCGGGACCCAAAACTCACTTCTAATTAATCGGAGCATTAGAGAATGTCCGCCATGGGCTGAACATTTGTGGACATGTTCCACATATAAACGGGTGAAACGTGCCGAATAAGGCAAAATCCTTGGGTATCGCTCATCATATGTCAAGCCAGATGATCTGACTAATCGACCATTGATTCTTACGAAACCATTTGAGTCGATAAAGGGGTTCAGTGTGAGCAAATTACTTTTTGTCGGTAAAGGGGTACCTTTTGAAAGAATATTATATTCCGAAATAAAATTCTGTTGACATACGAGCACTAATCGATCACGAGTAAATTTCATTTCTTTTTGGGTTAAATCTAAGGTGTTGTACAAACATTTTCGAGTTTTCAAATATGTTGAACACCTGAACCAATACGAAATAATTCGCATTGCTCGGGGTAAATCTGAAAAGCGCTCAAGTATGTCATAAGAGGGTTTTGTCTGAACCAAAAATGATTGAACTTCTAAATGTTGATGATCGGTAACAGAATACTGGGGCCAATATTCTTGAGGTTTCGTTAGCCAGGAAGGACCATGCCACCACAAGGAATTTTCAATTAAGTCACGAGCTAGAGCTCCGCGACTTGCGAGATCGGCGGGGTTATCTTTGGAGTCAACATGAAACCAATTTTCGTTACCAACCTTCTTCAAAATTAACGCAACTCTATTTTTGACGAAAGTGGGCCAATGGCATGGGGGTTTTTTGAGCCAAGATAAAACTATGGTAGAATCAGTCCACAGAAAAATCTTTCTCTTGTCTAGATTTAATTGACTACTCAAAGATTCTACCATTTTTGCCATCAAAGCCGCTCCACAAAGTTCTAAACGGGGTAATGTTTCACACTTTACGGGAGCTACTTTCGTTTTGGACGCGAGTAAGTGCGCCGAGATATTATTTGTTGATGCATTTCGTAGATAAAGCACTGTACCATAAGCTTTTTCTGATGCATCACAAAATGCGTGAAGTTCAATATCGGAATCGGGGTGAAAATTAACCCATCTTGGAATATTAATTTTCTCGATATTGGGGTAATCATTTAAAAAGGTTTGCCACTGAATTAGGGTTAAGGGTTTTAAATTATCATCCCAATCAGTCTTGTCTTTCCAAATTTGCTGCATGATAATTTTTGCTACAATTATCTTTGGGGATAGCCAACCTGCTGGATCGAAAAGCTTAGCAATTTCTGACAAGACAGCACGTTTTGTTATTGTATTTCTACGAGGCTGCGAAACTAGTCTAAAATAAAAGCAATCATTATTTGCATTCCATCGCAAGCCTAAAGTTTTCGTATTGCTAGCATCTGAAATTTTTAAGAAGTCTGCATCAAGCAGATTCTCACGGGGTAAATCTTCTAAGAGACGAATATGATTAGCTGTCCATTTTCTCAAAATGAAACCAGCCGAATTTAGAACATGAGTAAGTTCAACCCGTCTCCTAAAAGCGTCTTCTAGCTCATGAGAGCCAGCAAGTACATCATCGACATAAATTTGGGTTTTCAAAATTTCAGATGCCGCAGGACTTCGGGGTTCACAATCGTTTGCCAATTGTATGAGAGTGCGAATCGCTAAATAAGGTGCACAGTTCACTCCGAACGTGACCGTATTTAACTCATAGTCCTTTACGTCAACTTCGGGGTTTTCCCGATACAATATTCGTTGGAATTGGGTTTGATTGGGATGAATCAATATTTGGCGATACATCTTTTCAATGTCCGCGTTAAAGACATATTTGAAAAGTCGCCATTTTAAAATTAGTACCGTAAGGTCTGCCTGCAAAACAGGCCCTGGGTATAAAATATTATTCAAGCTCACGCCATTAGAAGAGGGGTTTGAAGCATTAAATACTACTCTCAGTTTAGTAGTGATGCTATCGGGTTTAAATACGGCGTGATGGGGTAAATAATATGTGGTCGCATTTACACTCGGGAGTTCAACAGCTGTAATATGTCCCAATTCAAAATATTCATTAATCACACTATCATAGTGTGCTTTTAATTCAGGGTTCTTTAAAAGACGGGTTTCATTTCGTTTGAATTGAGACAGGGCGCTATATCGAGAATCTCCTAAAGTTAACTCATTAAGAAATTCTGGACGAAAGGGGAGTGAAACTACATAGCGACCATCGGGGTTTCGATATGTGGTGGACCGATAAAGTTCTTCGCAATATTCGTCGGCTTCTGAAAAACGGGTGGCTAGTGGAACTTCTTCTAGTTCCCAAAACCGAGAAAGTTGATTATTTAAATCAATTTGGGAGCAAAAGTTTGCAACAGAGTGTAGGGGTTCAGATTGAAGAACTTCACCAGTTATTATCCAACCGAAAACTGTTCTCTGGGCGATCAGGTTGCCATTTGGATGTATTTTAACATCCTTAGTTAAAATTTTTGGATAAACATTTCCTCCGAAAAGAATATCCATATGGGTACACATAACATCGGTCATTGTAATATCGGGGAAATTTGAGGTTACAATATCAGTAAGGGAACACGAGGGCAACCGACCGGTTATTCTATCAACAACATATGCGCAAATTTTCAGTTTAAAATTGGGGTCGATCGGAGATCCGACAGTTACAACACACATGGTTGAAGCTTTTCCAGCATAACAATCCATCATGCCAGTAACGTTAGTCGTTGGCACAGAAAATGTAGGAATTGCAAGTTTCCTTTGTAACCTCCTTGAAATAAAGGTACCTTGCGAGCCGGGGTCAACCAGCGCTCGTGCAGCACATCTGATATCTTTAATGTGGACTATACATATAGTCGAGCCTAAGAGGACTGTAGAATGGGGGTTTTGGTTCAGATGTGCTGTATAAGTATGGGTATTTTGAGCGCCTGTAGAAGTTGAAGGGTTATAATTAAGAGGGGTTTGTATTTGATTGTTTGCTGGGTTTATACTCTGAGTGGTCTGCTGGGTAATAGCAGAACCAGTAGTTAAAGGTAGTTGGGATGAAACTACACTGGGAATGTGTCCCTGTAGCCTTACATCTCTATGTAACAAGGAGTGATGTCTCTGTTTACAAAGGGAACAAACATGAATACTTTTACAGTTCTTATATTCATGAGAGGTCGCAAGGCAATTTGTGCAACATTTAAGTTTTTTAACGGTCGACATTCTCTCATCAACACTTTGACTCAAAAAGGAAGGACAAAGTCTTAGGGGGTGTGATCCTTGACACATAAAACAACGACAAGTTGTTGGGGTGGAAACAGTTTTTGTAGCGAAACTTTGGACTTTCCTTGAATCATTTGAAGATTTTTTCGAGACATTAAAATTGGGATTTTTACGGGGGTTTGCAGTACTCAAATTTTTGTTCGGGTTTTGAACGAATTGCGATTGAGACTGCCTTATGTCTGAAATCGATTCAAGAGTCTTGAAATGAGCAGTCAGAAATGCGTCCATATCTTCCCATTTAGGTGTTTTCGTACAAAGTTTCTTTGACTGTTCCCAAAGACTCAGAGTGTTTTCAGGTAACTTTGTAGCACAAATATATACTAACATTACGTGATAAAAAACTTCTGGGGTTACTTCAAGCAATGAAAGATTCGTAATACAATCATTAATAGTCCGCTGTAGATTTTTTATACTTGGACCATTTTCTTGGGATAGGGGTTTAATACTTAAAAGAGTACGAAGCTGTTCATTAATTAGGGCCCCTTTGTTCTCAAACGTGTCAACCAACCTTTTCCATGCAATTGCATAGCCATCGTTAGTTAACGGGACGGTTTGTATGACATCATGGGCATCTTTGCCAGTTTTTTGTAACAAATAATATAGTTTTTGAACTGGTGTTAGTCGGGGGTTATTGCCATACAACGCAGAGAACATGTCTCGGAAAGAGGGCCAGCTCTTATAGTCACCATAGAATATAGGGGTATCACAAGGGGGTAAATTCATAATGGGTATTGATGTTTCCATTAACTTTTCAGCCTGAGCGGCCGATCTTAATCGGTCCATATGGGCCGTAATTAATGATATACCACGGGTATATGTACTATAAGAGCCCATATATCGGGACTTAACCTCGACAATTTGCGGGCTTTTCTTTTGTTCAGCCTCAATCAACAAAGTGTCGTATGTTGACCTAACAGCTTCCCATAAACGGTTAAGTTCCTTTTCATGACTAACTAACGAACCTATTCTGTGTTCAGAAGCGGGTATAATGGCAACATAAGCCTCAAAATCTGCTAAACGATCTGTATTACGAATCAAAGCTGATAGATCCATTTTTGATCTTAATTTGTATTGAGTAATTTTGAAAAAAAAGCAAATAAAAATGTGTAAAAACTAATAATCGAACTAGTCGTTCAAAAAAAGGGGTAAATTAGCTTTTTTTTTTTTTTTTTTTTTTTTAATAAAAAGTATTATTTCAAAATTAATTGAAAAAAAGCTTGAAAATTATCACGTTAAAACTGAGAATTTATATAAGAGGGGTAAAAATAATAAAAACAAAAAATAAATTTTGCAAAAAAAACGGGGAAAAATTCGAAAAAGGTCAATAAATGTTCAACAAAGTTGTATAAAATTTAAAAAAAATAGAGTAAATGTTTCAAAAAAAAAAAAAATAAAGGGTAAATATCAAAAATGGGTGGATATAAAAAGTAGAGTTTACTTTCAAAAAAAGTAAGGGTAAAATAATAATAGCGAAAGCGATTTTATACTTTGTTCACTAATTCAGAACAAATATTCAAATTCTAAGGGGTTTAATTACAATTTTCGTAAAAATTTCGGGTAAAAAATATTTTAAAACAAATAAATTAATTATAAAATCACTTTCGCAGTTACAAATGGTATAAAAATAATAAATACACTAGCACAGATAATAAATAAACACGGTTACTCACTTTCGGGTAAACGAATAAATTAATTTTTGTCAAAAAATATATAAATTATTCTTCAAATTTACTTTATCCCGGGTAAAAACAATATTAAATCAATAAAGTGCACAAATTTTTTTCACAAATGAGTTAAAATTATGTAAAAAACTGAGTAAAAATGCACTTTATCAAATAAAATTTAATAGTAACCGGTTTATTCGTTTATCAAAATTATACTGCACTAGTGTTATGGTAATGTGTAACAAGAGAAACACAAGAAGAAACAACCAACAAGAGGGAGTAATAAACTGTGTTTTTGTTTTTATTAAAATACAAAACACTCTCAGTCACTAGAAACGACACACACAATATTTTTTGTTTGTTTATTATTATCAAAACACTATGAACACAAGAAATATTATTTATTAATTATTCGCGTGTCTGTCTGTTTTTGTTTACAAAAAAACTAACGAGTAAAATTCTGTTTTATTTATTCTCTTTTGTGCTATGTTCTTTAAACTAGCACAGTTGAGTTAAATTGGAATAAACAAAAGCTTTTGTTAACAGAGGAGTTAACAGAGAATAAATAAAATTGGGATCCAAAAAAGAAAACAACAATAATAAAATAAAAGATCACTTTTTAATAAAATAAAATTAAAGCAAAAAAATGAAAAATTAGGGATTAAGACCTTTATTTTATCACTGTAAAAAAAAAGAAAAGCACACGCGAATAATAAAAAAAAACACTTTGGGGTAAAATATCAAAAAATAGCAAAGGGGTTTTTGCCACTTTTAATTCAACCGTGTTTTGCCGACGGCAATTTGTGTTTCTAGCACTGATCTTGTTTGTTGGTTTTTTTTTTCTCTTTTTTTTTTCACTTGTGTTTGCACTTTTCACTTTAAATTCAAACAACTTACCTTTTTAATTGTTTGAGGGAGGGTTTAAAATAAAAACAAACAGGATTTATCCAAAAAAAGGAGTGCGGGTTTCCAACAGGAGGGTTCTGAAAATAAAATATTTTCTTAAAAATATTTCAAGTTCACGGGGGGTTTCTTAAATATCCGGTTCGAAGGACCAAAAAAAATGTTTTGCTTGAAATATTTTTATAGAAAATATATGTATAGAGAAAAAGAAAAACGGGTATTAGAATTTTTTCTTGGGGTTTTTATTTAGCTCGGGTTTTTTCTTAATTTGTACGTACCGTACGCTCGGGTTTTACAAAAGTAAGTAAGTGTATATTACAAAAAATTATGTATAACAACAAAATGGGAAAATGTCAAATAAAAAACATAGAAAACAGCCACTGAACAATAATTAGTAGCTGTCTACACTATGCGCGTAAACAGATATTGAAGACCATTTAAAAATTATAGATGAAAATAATCCCAAAACAATAGATCTTAATAAAAATATATACGTAAATAATCATTTCAATCAGACATTAAAGAAACTCAAGGCAACAATAGACTCGGACAGGAAAAGTATCTCAAACCAGTTCAAAGTGATAAAAAAGAATGATGATAAAATAATTAACGAGATATACTATTTAGATACTTTGCTCAAATTAAAAGTTTTCGCAAATGAAGCTTATTTTCTTAATTAAACTCTTATTTACTGAAATATTGAGGTTTAAAAATTTTTATAAAATTTTCATCCAAAAATTGATTTTTGGTCAGATGTAAAAATTATTATTTACTTATCGAGTTTTAAAGATTTTTATAAAATCTTCATCCAAAAATCGATTTATTTTCAGATATAAAAGTTTTCGCAATTGAAGCTTATTTTCTCAAATAAACGCTTATTTACTGAAATATCGAGGTTTAAAAATTTTTATAAAATCTTCATCCAAAAATCTATTTTTGGACATATGTAGAAATGTTCACAGATGAAGATTTTTTTCCCAATTAAACGCTTATTTACTGAAATATCGAGGTTTAAAAATTTTTATAAAATCTTCATCCAAAAATCAATTTTTTGTCAGATATAAAAGTGATCACAAATGAAGCTTATTTTCTCAATTAAACGCTTATTTACCGAAATTTCGAGCTTTAAAAATTTTTATAAAATTTTCATCCAAAAAATCGATTTTTGGTCAGATACAAAAGTGATCACAAATGTAGCTTATTTTCTCAATTAAAAGCTTATATACTGAAATATCGAGGTTTAAAAATTTTTATAAAATCTTCATCCAAAAATCGATTTTTGGTCAGATATAAAAGTGATCAAAATTAAACTTATTTTCTCAATTAAACGCTTATTTACTGAAATATCGAGGTTTAAAAATTTTTATAAAATTTTCATCCAAAAATCTATTTTTGGACAGATGTAGGAATATTTACAGATGAAACTTATTTTCTCAATTAAACTCTTATTTACCGAAATAGCGAGGTATAAAAATTTTTATAAAATTTTCATCCAAAAATCTATTTTTGGTGAGATATAAAAGTGATCATAGATGAAGCTTATTTTCTCAATTAAACGCTTATTTACTGAAATATCGAGGTTTAAAAATTTTTATAAAATTTTCATCCAAAAATCGATTTTTGGTCAGATATAAAAGTGATCACAAATGTAGCTTATTTTCTCAATTAAAAGCTTATATACTGAAATATCGAGGTTTAAAAATTTTTATAAAATCTTCATCCAAAAATCGATTTTTGGTCAGATGTAAAAGTGATCAAAATTAAACTTATTTTCTCAATTAAACGCTTATTTACTGAAATATCGAGGTTTAAAAATTTTTATAAAATTTTCATCCAAAAATCTATTTTTGGACAGATGTAGAAATATTCACAATAAATATTCACGCCAAAACAGACATAAAAGAGGTTTATTTAACGCAATAGGCTCAGACTTAAAGTGGTTAGCAGGAACAATGAGCGACGATGACCGAATAGATATTGAAGACCATTTAAAAATTATAGATGAAAATAATCCCAAAACAATAGATCTTAATAAAAATATATACGTAAATAATCATTTCAATCAGACATTAAAGAAACTCAAGGCAACAATAGACTCGGACAGGAAAAGTATCTCAAACCAGTTCAAAGTGATAAAAAAGAATGATGATAAAATAATTAACGAGATATACTATTTAGATACTTTGCTCAAATTAAAAGTTTTCGCAAATGAAGCTTATTTTCTTAATTAAACTCTTATTTACTGAAATATTGAGGTTTAAAAATTTTTATAAAATTTTCATCCAAAAATTGATTTTTGGTCAGATGTAAAAATTATTATTTACTTATCGAGTTTTAAAGATTTTTATAAAATCTTCATCCAAAAATCGATTTATTTTCAGATATAAAAGTTTTCGCAATTGAAGCTTATTTTCTCAAATAAACGCTTATTTACTGAAATATCGAGGTTTAAAAATTTTTATAAAATCTTCATCCAAAAATCTATTTTTGGACATATGTAGAAATGTTCACAGATGAAGCTTATTTTCCCAATTAAACGCTTATTTACTGAAATATCGAGGTTTAAAAATTTTTATAAAATCTTCATCCAAAAATCAATTTTTTGTCAGATATAAAAGTGATCACAAATGTAGCTTATTTTCTCAATTAAACGCTTATATACTGAAATATCGAGGTTTAAAAATTTTTATAAAATCTTCATTTCCTAATTAAACGCTTATTTACTGAAATATCGAGGTTTAAAGAGATTTTTATAAAATTTTCATCCAAAAATCGATTTATTTTTCAGATATAAAAGTTTTTGCAAGTGAAGCTTATTTTCTTAATTAAACGATTATTTACTGAAATATCGAGGTTTACAAATTTTTATAAAATTGTCATCCAAAAATTGATTTGTGGTCAGATGTAAAAATGATTATTTACTGAAATATCGAGTTTTAAATTTTAATCCAAAAATCGATTTTTGGTCAGATATAAAAGTGATCACAAATGTAGCTTATTTTCTCAATTAAAAGCTTATATACTGAAATATCGAGGTTTAAAAATTTTTATAAAATCTTCATCCAAAAATCGATTTTTGGTCAGATATAAAAGTGATCAAAATTAAACTTATTTTCTCAATTAAACGCTTATTTTCTGAAGTATCGAGGTTTAAAAATTTTTATAAAATTTTCATCCAAAAATCTATTTTTGGACAGATGTAGGAATATTTACAGATGAAACTTATTTTCTCAATTAAACTCTTATTTACCGAAATAGCGAGGTATAAAAATTTTTATAAAATTTTCATCCAAAAATCTATTTTTGGTGAGATATAAAAGTGATCACAAATGAAGCTTATTTTCTCAATTAAACGCTTATTTACTGAAATATCGAGGTTTAAAAATTTTTATAAAATTTTCATCCAAAAATCGTTTTTTGGTCAGATATAATAGATGAAGCTTATCCTCTCACTTAAATGCTTATTTACCGAAATTTCTAGCTTTAAAAATTTTTATAAAATTTTCATCCAAAAAATCGATTTTTGGTCAGATACAAAAGTGATCACAGATGAAGCTTATTTTCACAATTAAACGCTTATTTACTGAAATATCAATGTTTAAAGATTTTTATAAAATTTTTATCCAAAAAGTCCATTTTTGGTCAGATATAGAAGTTATCACAGATGACGCTTATTTTCTCAATTAAACGCTTATTTACCGAAATATCAAGGTTTAAAGAGTTTTATAAAATTTCCCAAAATCCAAAAATCGATTACTGGTCAGATAAAGAAGTGATCACAGATGAAGCTTGTTTTCTCAATTAAACGCTTATTTAACGAAATATGGGGTTTAGAGATTTTTATAAATTTTTCATCCAAAAAATCGATTTTTGGTCAGATAAAGAAGTGATCACAGATGAAGCTTATTTTCTCAAACGCTTATTTAACGAAATATCGGGGTTTAGATATTTTTATAAATTTTTATCCAAAAAATCGATTTTTGGTCAGGTATAGAAGTGATCACAGATGAAGCTTATTTTCTAAATTAAACGCTTATTTACCGAATTATCGAGGTTTAAAGATTTTTATAAAATTTTCATCCAAAATTCGATTTTGGTCAGATGTAAAAATTATTACAGATGAAGCTTATTTTCTCAATTAAACGCTTATTTATCGAAATATCGAGGTTGAGATTTTTATAAAATTTCATCCAAAAATCGATTTTTGGTCAGATATAAAAGTGATCACAAATGAAGCTTATTTTCTCAATTAAACGCTTATTTATCGAAATATCGAGGTTTGAGATTTTTATAAAATTTTCATTCAAAAATCGATTTTTGGTCAGATATAAAAGTGATCACAAATGAAGCTTATTTTCTCAATTAAACGCTTATTTACCGAAATTTCGAGCTTTAAAAATTTTTATAAAATTTTCATCCAAAAATCGATTTTTGGTCAGATACAAAAGTGATCACAGATGAAGCTTATTTTCACAATTAAACGCTTATTTACTGAAATATCGAGGTTTAAAGATTTTTATAAAATTTTCATTAAAAAATCGATTTTTGGTCAGATGTAGAAATGATTACAGATGAAGCTTATTTTCTCAATTAAACGTTTATTTATCGAAATATCGAGGTTTGAGATTTTTATAAAATTTTCATCCAAAAATCGATTATTGGTCAGACATAAAAGTGATCAGAAATTAACTTTATTTTCACAATTATACGCTTATTTACCGAAATATCGAGGTTTAAAAATTTTTATAAAATTTTCATCCAAAAATCGATTTTTGGTCAGATGTAGAAATGATCACAGATGAAACTTATTTCATGAATAAAAGGCTTATTTACCGAAATATCGAGGTTTAAAGATTTTTGTAAATTTTTCATCCAAAAAATCGATTTTTGGTCAGATAAAGAAGTGATCACAGATGAAGCTTATTTTCTCAAACGCTTATTTAACGAAATATCGGGGTTTAGATATTTTTATAAATTTTTATCCAAAAAATCGATTTTTGGTCAGGTATAGAAGTGATCACAGATGAAGCTTATTTTCTAAATTAAACGCTTATTTACCGACTTATCGAAATTTAAAGATTTTTATAAAATTTTCATCCAAAATTCGATTTTGGTCAGATGTAAAAATTATTACAGATGAAGCTTATTTTCTCAATTAAACGCTTATTTATCGAGGTTTGAGATTTTTATAAAATTTCATCCAAAAATCGATTTTTGGTCAGATATAAAAGTAATCACAAATGAAGCTTATTTTCTCAATTAAACGCTTATTTATCGAAATATCGAGGTTTGAGATTTTTATAAAATTTTCATCCAAAAATCGATTTTTGGTCAGATATAAAAGTGATCACAAATGAAGCTTATTTTCTCAATTAAACGCTTATTTACCGAAATTTCGAGCTTTAAAAATTTCTATAAAATTTTCATCCAAAAATCGATTTTTGGTCAGATACAAAAGTGATCACAGATGAAGCTTATTTTCACAATTAAACGCTTGTTTACTGAAATATCGAGGTTTAAAGATTTTTATAAAATTTTCATTAAAAAATCGATTTTTGGTCAGATGTAGAAATGATTACAGATGAAGCTTATTTTCTCAATTAAACGCTTATTTATCGAAATATCGAGGTTTGAGATTTTTATAAAATTTTCATCCAAAAATCGATTATTGGTCAGACATAAAAGTGATCAGAAATTAACTTTATTTTCACAATTATACGCTTATTTACCGAAATATCGAGGTTTAAAAATTTTTATAAAATTTTCATCCAAAAATCGATTTTTGGTCAGATGAAAAAATGATTACAGATGAAGCTTATTTTCTAAATTAAACGCTTATATACCGAATTATCGATGTTTAAAAATTTTTATCAAATTTTCATTCTTAAGTCGTTTTTGGTCAGATATAAAAGTAATCTTAGACGAAGCTTATTTTCTCAATTAAACGCTTATTTACCAAAATATAGAGTTTTTAAAATTTTTATAAAATTTTCATCTAATAATCGATTTTTGGTCAGGTATAAAAGTGATCACAAATGAAGCTTATTTTCTCAATTTTCTGAAATTTCGAGCTTTAAAAATTTTTATAAAATTTTCATCCAAAAATCTATTTTTGGTGAGATATAAAAGTGATCATAGATGAAGCTTATTTTCTCAATTAAACGCTTATTTACCGAAATATCGAGGTTTAAAAATTTTTATAAAATTTTCATCCAAAAATCGATTTTTGGTCAGATATAAAAGTGATCACAAATGTAGCTTATTTTCTCAATTAAAAGCTTATATACTGAAATATCGAGGTTTAAAAATTTTTATAAAATCTTCATCCAAAAATCGATTTTTGGTCAGATGTAAAAGTGATCAAAATTAAACTTATTTTCTCAATTAAACGCTTATTTACTGAAATATCGAGGTTTAAAAATTTTTATAAAATTTTCATCCAAAAATCTATTTTTGGACAGATGTAGAAATATTCACAATAAATATTCACGCCAAAACAGACATAAAAGAGGTTTATTTAACGCAATAGGCTCAGACTTAAAGTGGTTAGCAGGAACAATGAGCGACGATGACCGAATAGATATTGAAGACCATTTAAAAATTATAGATGAAAATAATCCCAAAACAATAGATCTTAATAAAAATATATACGTAAATAATCATTTCAATCAGACATTAAAGAAACTCAAGGCAACAATAGACTCGGACAGGAAAAGTATCTCAAACCAGTTCAAAGTGATAAAAAAGAATGATGATAAAATAATTAACGAGATATACTATTTAGATACTTTGCTCAAATTAAAAGTTTTCGCAAATGAAGCTTATTTTCTTAATTAAACTCTTATTTACTGAAATATTGAGGTTTAAAAATTTTTATAAAATTTTCATCCAAAAATTGATTTTTGGTCAGATGTAAAAATTATTATTTACTTATCGAGTTTTAAAGATTTTTATAAAATCTTCATCCAAAAATCGATTTATTTTCAGATATAAAAGTTTTCGCAATTGAAGCTTATTTTCTCAAATAAACGCTTATTTACTGAAATATCGAGGTTTAAAAATTTTTATAAAATCTTCATCCAAAAATCTATTTTTGGACATATGTAGAAATGTTCACAGATGAAGCTTATTTTCCCAATTAAACGCTTATTTACTGAAATATCGAGGTTTAAAAATTTTTATAAAATCTTCATCCAAAAATCAATTTTTTGTCAGATATAAAAGTGATCACAAATGTAGCTTATTTTCTCAATTAAACGCTTATATACTGAAATATCGAGGTTTAAAAATTTTTATAAAATCTTCATTTCCTAATTAAACGCTTATTTACTGAAATATCGAGGTTTAAAGAGATTTTTATAAAATTTTCATCCAAAAATCGATTTATTTTTCAGATATAAAAGTTTTTGCAAGTGAAGCTTATTTTCTTAATTAAACGATTATTTACTGAAATATCGAGGTTTACAAATTTTTATAAAATTGTCATCCAAAAATTGATTTGTGGTCAGATGTAAAAATGATTATTTACTGAAATATCGAGTTTTAAATTTTAATCCAAAAATCGATTTTTGGTCAGATATAAAAGTGATCACAAATGTAGCTTATTTTCTCAATTAAAAGCTTATATACTGAAATATCGAGGTTTAAAAATTTTTATAAAATCTTCATCCAAAAATCGATTTTTGGTCAGATATAAAAGTGATCAAAATTAAACTTATTTTCTCAATTAAACGCTTATTTTCTGAAGTATCGAGGTTTAAAAATTTTTATAAAATTTTCATCCAAAAATCTATTTTTGGACAGATGTAGGAATATTTACAGATGAAACTTATTTTCTCAATTAAACTCTAATTTACCGAAATAGCGAGGTATAAAAATTTTTATAAAATTTTCATCCAAAAATCTATTTTTGGTGAGATATAAAAGTGATCACAAATGAAGCTTATTTTCTCAATTAAACGCTTATTTACTGAAATATCGGGGTTTAAAAATTTTTATAAAATTTTCATCCAAAAATCGTTTTTTGGTCAGATATAATAGATGAAGCTTATTCTCTCACTTAAATGCTTATTTACCGAAATTTCTAGCTTTAAAAATTTTTATAAAATTTTCATCCAAAAAATCGATTTTTGGTCAGATACAAAAGTGATCACAGATGAAGCTTATTTTCACAATTAAACGCTTATTTACTGAAATATCAATGTTTAAAGATTTTTATAAAATTTTTATCCAAAAAGTCCATTTTTGGTCAGATATAGAAGTTATCACAGATGACGCTTATTTTCTCAATTAAACGCTTATTTACCGAAATATCAAGGTTTAAAGAGTTTTATAAAATTTCCCAAAATCCAAAAATCGATTACTGGTCAGATAAAGAAGTGATCACAGATGAAGCTTGTTTTCTCAATTAAACGCTTATTTAACGAAATATCGGGGTTTAGAGATTTTTATAAATTTTTCATCCAAAAAATCGATTTTTGGTCAGATAAAGAAGTGATCACAGATGAAGCTTATTTTCTCAAACGCTTATTTAACGAAATATCGGGGTTTAGATATTTTTATAAATTTTTATCCAAAAAATCGATTTTTGGTCAGGTATAGAAGTGATCACAGATGAAGCTTATTTTCTAAATTAAACGCTTATTTACCGAATTATCGAGGTTTAAAGATTTTTATAAAATTTTCATCCAAAATTCGATTTTGGTCAGATGTAAAAATTATTACAGATGAAGCTTATTTTCTCAATTAAACGCTTATTTATCGAAATATCGAGGTTGAGATTTTTATAAAATTTCATCCAAAAATCGATTTTTGGTCAGATATAAAAGTGATCACAAATGAAGCTTATTTTCTCAATTAAACGCTTATTTATCGAAATATCGAGGTTTGAGATTTTTATAAAATTTTCATTCAAAAATCGATTTTTGGTCAGATATAAAAGTGATCACAAATGAAGCTTATTTTCTCAATTAAACGCTTATTTACCGAAATTTCGAGCTTTAAAAATTTTTATAAAATTTTCATCCAAAAATCGATTTTTGGTCAGATACAAAAGTGATCACAGATGAAGCTTATTTTCACAATTAAACGCTTATTTACTGAAATATCGAGGTTTAAAGATTTTTATAAAATTTTCATTAAAAAATCGATTTTTGGTCAGATGTAGAAATGATTACAGATGAAGCTTATTTTCTCAATTAAACGTTTATTTATCGAAATATCGAGGTTTGAGATTTTTATAAAATTTTCATCCAAAAATCGATTATTGGTCAGACATAAAAGTGATCAGAAATTAACTTTATTTTCACAATTATACGCTTATTTACCGAAATATCGAGGTTTAAAAATTTTTATAAAATTTTCATCCAAAAATCGATTTTTGGTCAGATGTAGAAATGATCACAGATGAAACTTATTTCATGAATAAAAGGCTTATTTACCGAAATATCGAGGTTTAAAGATTTTTGTAAAATTTTCATCCAAAGAATTGATTTTTGGTCAGATATAGAAGTTATCACAGATGAAGCTTATTTTCTCAATTAAACGCTTATTTACCGAAATATCAAGGTTTAAAGAGTTTTATAAAATTTCCCAAAATCCAAAAATTGATTACTGGTCAGATAAAGAAGTGATCACAGATGAAGCTTGTTTTCTCAATTAAACGCTTATTTATCGAAATATCGAGGTTTGAGATTTTTATAAAATTTTTATCAAAAAATCGATTTTTGATCAGATATAAAAGTGATCACAAATGAAGCTTATTTTCTCAATTAAACGCTTATTTACCGAATTATCGAGGTTTAAAGATTTTTATAAAATTTTCATCCAAAAATCGATTTTTGGTCAGATATAAAAGTGATCACAAATGAAGCTTATTTTCTCAATTAAACGCTTATTTACCGAATTATCGAGGTTTAAAGATTTTTATAAAATTTTCATCCAAAAATCGATTTTTGGTCAGATGTAAAAATGATCACAAATGAAGCTTATTTTCTCAATTAAACGCTTATTTATCGAAATATCGAGGTTTGAGATTTTAATAAAATTTTCATCCAAAAATCGATTTTTGGTCAGATATAAAAGTGATCACAAATGAAGCTTATTTTCTCAATTAAACGCTTATTTACCGAAATTTCGAGCTTTAAAAATTTTTATAAAATTTTCATCCAAAAATCGATTTTTGGTCAGATGTAGAAATGATCACAAATGAAACTTATTTTCTCAATGAAAGGCTTATTTGCCGAAATATCGATGTTTAAAAATGTTTATCAAATTTTCATTCTTAAGTTGTTTTTGGTCAGATATAAAAGTAATCTTAGACGAAGCTTATTTTCTCAATTAAACGCTTATTTACCAAAATATCGAGTTTTTAAAATTTTTATAAAACTTTCATCTAATAATCGATTTTTGGTCAGATATAAAAGTGATCACAAATGAAGCTTATTTTCTCAATTAAACGCTTATTTACCGATATTTCTAGCTTTAAAAATTTTTATAAAATTTTCATCCAAAAAATCGATTTTTGGTCAGATACAAAAGTGATCACAGATGAAGCTTATTTTCACAATTAAACGCTTATTTACTGAAATATCAATGTTTAAAGATTTTTATAAAATTTTTATACAAAAAGTCCATTTTTGGTCAGATATAGAAGTTATCACAGATGAAGCTTATTTTCTCAATTAAACGCTTATTTACCGAAATATCAAGGTTTAAAGAGTTTTATAAAATTTCCCAAAATCCAAAAATCGATTACTGGTCAGATAAAGAAGTGATCACAGATGAAGCTTGTTTTCTCAATTAAACGCTTATTTAACGAAATATCGGGGTTTAGAGATTTTTATAAATTTTTCATCCAAAAAATCGATTTTTGGTCAGATAAAGAAGTGATCACAGATGAAGCTTATTTTCTCAAACGCTTATTTAACGAAATATCGGGGTTTAGATATTTTTATAAATTTTTATCCAAAAAATCGATTTTTGGTCAGGTATAGAAGTGATCACAGATGAAGCTTATTTTCTAAATTAAACGCTTATTTACCGACTTATCGAGGTTTAAAGATTTTTATAAAATTTTCATCCAAAATTCGATTTTGGTCAGATGTAAAAATTATTACAGATGAAGCTTATTTTCTCAATTAAACGCTTATTTATCGAGGTTTGAGATTTTTATAAAATTTCATCCAAAAATCGATTTTTGGTCAGATATAAAAGTAATCACAAATGAAGCTTATTTTCTCAATTAAACGCTTATTTATCGAAATATCGAGGTTTGAGATTTTTATAAAATTTTCATCCAAAAATCGATTTTTGGTCAGATATAAAAGTGATCACAAATGAAGCTTATTTTCTCAATTAAACGCTTATTTACCGAAATTTCGAGCTTTAAAAATTTTTATAAAATTTTCATCCAAAAATCGATTTTTGGTCAGATACAAAAGTGATCACAGATGAAGCTTATTTTCACAATTAAACGCTTGTTTACTGAAATATCGAGGTTTAAAGATTTTTATAAAATTTTCATTAAAAAATCGATTTTTGGTCAGATGTAGAAATGATTACAGATGAAGCTTATTTTCTCAATTAAACGCTTATTTATCGAAATATCGAGGTTTGAGATTTTTATAAAATTTTCATCCAAAAATCGATTATTGGTCAGACATAAAAGTGATCAGAAATTAACTTTATTTTCACAATTATACGCTTATTTACCGAAATATCGAGGTTTAAAAATTTTTATAAAATTTTCATCCAAAAATCGATTTTTGGTCAGATGAAAAAATGATTACAGATGAAGCTTATTTTCTAAATTAAACGCTTATATACCGAATTATCGATGTTTAAAAATTTTTATCAAATTTTCATTCTTAAGTCGTTTTTGGTCAGATATAAAAGTAATCTTAGACGAAGCTTATTTTCTCAATTAAACGCTTATTTACCAAAATATAGAGTTTTTAAAATTTTTATAAAATTTTCATCTAATAATCGATTTTTGGTCAGGTATAAAAGTGATCACAAATGAAGCTTATTTTCTCAATTTTCTGAAATTTCGAGCTTTAAAAATTTTTATAAAATTTTCATCCAAAAATCGATTTTTGGTCAGATACAAAAGTGATCACAGATGAAGCTTATTTTCACAATTAAACGCTTATTTACTGAAATATCAATGTTTAAAGAGTTTTATAAAATTTCCCAAAATCCAAAAATCGATTACTGGTCAGATAAAGAAGTGATCACAGATGAAGCTTATTTTCTAAATTAAACGCTTATTTACCGACTTATCGAGGTTTAAAGATTTTTATAAAATTTTCATCCAAAATTCGATTTTGGTCAGATGTAAAAATTATTACAGATGAAGCTTATTTTCTCAATTAAACGCTTATTTATCGAGGTTTGAGATTTTTATAAAATTTCATCCAAAAATCGATTTTTGGTCAGATATAAAAGTAATCACAAATGAAGCTTATTTTCTCAATTAAACGCTTATTTATCGAAATATCGAGGTTTGAGATTTTTATAAAATTTTCATCCAAAAATCGATTTTTGGTCAGATATAAAAGTGATCACAAATGAAGCTTATTTTCTCAATTAAACGCTTATTTACCGAAATTTCGAGCTTTAAAAATTTTTATAAAATTTTCATCCAAAAATCGATTTTTGGTCAGATACAAAAGTGATCACAGATGAAGCTTATTTTCACAATTAAACGCTTGTTTACTGAAATATCGAGGTTTAAAGATTTTTATAAAATTTTCATTAAAAAATCGATTTTTGGTCAGATGTAGAAATGATTACAGATGAAGCTTATTTTCTCAATTAAACGCTTATTTATCGAAATATCGAGGTTTGAGATTTTTATAAAATTTTCATCCAAAAATCGATTATTGGTCAGACATAAAAGTGATCAGAAATTAACTTTATTTTCACAATTATACGCTTATTTACCGAAATATCGAGGTTTAAAAATTTTTATAAAATTTTCATCCAAAAATCGATTTTTGGTCAGATGAAAAAATGATTACAGATGAAGCTTATTTTCTAAATTAAACGCTTATATACCGAATTATCGATGTTTAAAAATTTTTATCAAATTTTCATTCTTAAGTCGTTTTTGGTCAGATATAAAAGTAATCTTAGACGAAGCTTATTTTCTCAATTAAACGCTTATTTACCAAAATATAGAGTTTTTAAAATTTTTATAAAATTTTCATCTAATAATCGATTTTTGGTCAGGTATAAAAGTGATCACAAATGAAGCTTATTTTCTCAATTTTCTGAAATTTCGAGCTTTAAAAATTTTTATAAAATTTTCATCCAAAAATCGATTTTTGGTCAGATACAAAAGTGATCACAGATGAAGCTTATTTTCACAATTAAACGCTTATTTACTGAAATATCAATGTTTAAAGAGTTTTATAAAATTTCCCAAAATCCAAAAATCGATTACTGGTCAGATAAAGAAGTGATCACAGATGAAGCTTATTTTCTAAATTAAACGCTTATTTACCGACTTATCGAGGTTTAAAGATTTTTATAAAATTTTCATCCAAAATTCGATTTTGGTCAGATGTAAAAATTATTACAGATGAAGCTTATTTTCTCAATTAAACGCTTATTTATCGAGGTTTGAGATTTTTATAAAATTTCATCCAAAAATCGATTTTTGGTCAGATATAAAAGTAATCACAAATGAAGCTTATTTTCTCAATTAAACGCTTATTTATCGAAATATCGAGGTTTGAGATTTTTATAAAATTTTCATCCAAAAATCGATTTTTGGTCAGATATAAAAGTGATCACAAATGAAGCTTATTTTCTCAATTAAACGCTTATTTACCGAAATTTCGAGCTTTAAAAATTTTTATAAAATTTTCATCCAAAAATCGATTTTTGGTCAGATACAAAAGTGATCACAGATGAAGCTTATTTTCACAATTAAACGCTTGTTTACTGAAATATCGAGGTTTAAAGATTTTTATAAAATTTTCATTAAAAAATCGATTTTTGGTCAGATGTAGAAATGATTACAGATGAAGCTTATTTTCTCAATTAAACGCTTATTTATCGAAATATCGAGGTTTGAGATTTTTATAAAATTTTCATCCAAAAATCGATTATTGGTCAGACATAAAAGTGATCAGAAATTAACTTTATTTTCACAATTATACGCTTATTTACCGAAATATCGAGGTTTAAAAATTTTTATAAAATTTTCATCCAAAAATCGATTTTTGGTCAGATGAAAAAATGATTACAGATGAAGCTTATTTTCTAAATTAAACGCTTATATACCGAATTATCGATGTTTAAAAATTTTTATCAAATTTTCATTCTTAAGTCGTTTTTGGTCAGATATAAAAGTAATCTTAGACGAAGCTTATTTTCTCAATTAAACGCTTATTTACCAAAATATAGAGTTTTTAAAATTTTTATAAAATTTTCATCTAATAATCGATTTTTGGTCAGGTATAAAAGTGATCACAAATGAAGCTTATTTTCTCAATTTTCTGAAATTTCGAGCTTTAAAAATTTTTATAAAATTTTCATCCAAAAATCGATTTTTGGTCAGATACAAAAGTGATCACAGATGAAGCTTATTTTCACAATTAAACGCTTATTTACTGAAATATCAATGTTTAAAGAGTTTTATAAAATTTCCCAAAATCCAAAAATCGATTACTGGTCAGATAAAGAAGTGATCACAGATGAAGCTTATTTTCTCAATTAAACGCTTATTTAACGAAATATCGGGGTTTAGAGATTTTTATAAATTTTTCATCCAAAAAATCGATTTTTGGTTAGATAAAGAAGTGATCACAGATGAAGCTTATTTTCTCAATTAAACGCTTATTTACCGAAATATCAAGGTTTAAAGAGTTTTATAAAATTTCCCAAAATCCAAAAATCGATTACTGGTCAGATAAAGAAGTGATCACAGATGAAGCTTATTTTCTCAATTAAACGCTTATTTAACGAAATATCGGGGTTTAGAGATTTTTATAAATTTTTCATCCAAAAAATCGATTTTTGGTTAGATAAAGAAGTGATCAGAGATGAAGCTTATTTTCTCAAATGCTTATTTAACGATATATCGGGGGTTAGATATTTTTATAAATTTTTATCCAAAAAATCGATTTTTGGTCAGATATAGAAGTGATCACAGATGAAGCTTATTTTTTAAATTAAACGCTTATTTACCGAATTATCGAGGTTTAAAGATTTTTATAAAATTTTCATCCAAAATTCGATTTTGGTCAGATGTAAAAATTATTACAGATGAAGCTTATTTTCTCAATTAAACGCTTATTTATCGAAATATCGAGGTTTGAGATTTTTATAAAATTTTCATCCAAAAATCGATTTTTGGTCAGATATAAAAGTGATCACAAATGAAGCTTATTTTCTCAATTAAACGCTTATTTACCGAAATTTCGAGCTTTACAAATTTTTATAAAATTTTCATCCAAAAATCGATTTTTGGTCAGATATAAAAGTGATCACAGATGAAGCTTATTTTCTCAATAAAACGCTATTTACTGAAATATCGAGGTTTAAAAATTTTTATAAAATTTTCATTCTTAAGTCGTTTTTGGTCAGATATAAAAGTAATCATAGACGAAGCTTATTTTCTCAATTATACGCTGATTTACCGAATTATCGAGATTTAAAGATTTTTATAAAAGTTTCATCAAAAAATCGATTTTTGTTCAGATGTAAAAATGATTACAGATGAAGATTATTTTCTCAATTAAACGCTTATTTATCGAAATATCGAGGTTTGAGATTTTTATAAAATTTTCATCCAAAAATCGATTTTTGGTCAGATATAAAAGTGATCACAAATGAAGCTTATTTTCTCAATTAAACGCTTATTTACCGAAATTTCGAGCTTTAAAAATTTTTATAAAATTTTCATCCAAAAATCGATTTTTGGTCAGATACAAAAGTGATCACAGATGAAGCTTATTTTCACAATTAAACGCTTGTTTACTGAAATATCGAGGTTTAAAGATTTTTATAAAATTTTCATTAAAAAATCGATTTTTGGTCAGATGTAGAAATGATCACAAATGAAGCTTATTTTCTCAATTAAACGCTTATTTACCGAATTATCGAGGTTTAAAGATTTTTATAAAATTTTCATCCAAAAATCGATTTTTGGTCAGATGTAAAAATGATTACAGATGAAGCTTATTTTCTCAATTAAACGCTTATTTACCGAAATTTCGAGCTTTAAAAATTTTTATAAAATTTTCATCCAAAAATCGATTTTTGGTCAGATGTAGAAATGATCACAAATGAAACTTATTTTCTCAATGAAAGGCTTATTTGCCGAAATATCGATGTTTAAAAATGTTTATCAAATTTTCATTCTTAAGTTGTTTTTGGTCAGATATAAAAGTAATCTTAGACGAAGCTTATTTTCTCAATTAAACGCTTATTTACCAAAATATCGAGTTTTTAAAATTTTTATAAAACTTTCATCTAATAATCGATTTTTGGTCAGATATAAAAGTGATCACAAATGAAGCTTATTTTCTCAATTAAACGCTTATTTACCGAAATTTCTAGCTTTAAAAATTTTTATAAAATTTTCATCCAAAAAATCGATTTTTGGTCAGATACAAAAGTGATCACAGATGAAGCTTATTTTCACAATTAAACGCTTATTTACTGAAATATCAATGTTTAAAGATTTTTATAAAATTTTTATACAAAAAGTCCATTTTTGGTCAGATATAGAAGTTATCACAGATGAAGCTTATTTTCTCAATTAAACGCTTATTTACCGAAATATCAAGGTTTAAAGAGTTTTATAAAATTTCCCAAAATCCAAAAATCGATTACTGGTCAGATGTAGAAATGATCACAAATGAAGCTTATTTTCTCAATTAAACGCTTATTTACTGAAATATCAATGTTTAAAGATTTTTATAAAATTTTCATCCAAAAATCGATTTTTGGTCAGATGTAGAAATGATCACAAATGAAGCTTATTTTCTCAATTAAACGCTTATTTACTGAAATATCGAGGTTTAAAAATTTTTATAAAATTTTCATCGAAATATCGATTTTTGGTCAGGTATAGAAGTGATCACAGATGAAGCTTATCTTCGCAATTAAACGCTTATTTACTGAAATATCGAGGTTTAAAGATTTTTATAAAATTTTTATCCAAAAAGTCGATTTTTGGTCAGATATAGAAGTTACCACAAATGAAGCTTATTTTCTCAATTAAACGCTTTAACGACTTTTATAAAATATTTATCTAAAAAATTGGTTTTTGGTCAGATATAGAAATGATCACAGATGAAACTTATTTTCTGAATAAAATCTTATTTACCGAAATATCGAGGTTTAAAGATTTTTGTAAAATTTTCATCCAAAGAATTGATTTTTGGTCAGATATAGAAGATATCACAGATGAAGCTTATTTTCTCAATTAAACGCTTATTTACCGAAATATCAAGGTTTAAAGAGTTTTATAAAATTTCCCAAAATCCAAAAATCGATTACTGGTCAGATAAAGAAGTGATCACAGATGAAGCTTATTTTCTCAAACGCTTATTTAACGAAATATCGGGGTTTAGATATTTTTATAAATTTTTATCCAAAAAATCGATTTTTGGTCAGGTATAGAAGTGATCACAGATGAAGCTTATTTTCTAAATTAAACGCTTATTTACCGAACTATCGAGGTTTAAAGATTTTTATAAAATTTTCATCCAAAATTCGATTTTGGTCAGATGTAAAAATTATTACAGATGAAGCTTATTTTCTCAATTAAACGCTTATTTATCGAAATATCGAGGTTTGAGATTTTTATAAAATTTTCATCCAAAAATCGATTTTTGGTCAGATATAAAAGTGATCACAAATGAAGCTTATTTTCTCAATTAAACGCTTATTTACCGAAATTTCGAGCTTTACAAATTTTTATAAAATTTTCATCCAAAAATCGATTTTTGGTCAGATATAAAAGTGATCACAGATGAAGCTTATTTTCTCAATAAAACGCTATTTACCGAAATATCGAGGTTTAAAAATTTTTATAAAATTTTCATCCAAAAATCGATTTTTGGTCAGATGTAGTAATGATCACAAATGAAGCTTATTTTCTCAATGAAAGGCTTATTTGCCGAAATATCGATGTTTAAAAATTTTTATCAAATTTTCATTCTTAAGTTGTTTTTGGTCAGATATAAAAGTAATCTTAGACGAAGCTTATTTTCTCAATTAAACGCTTATTTACCAAAATATCGAGTTTTTAAAATTTTTCTTAAACTTTCATCTAATAATCGATTTTTGGTCAGATATAAAAGTGATCACAAATGAAGCTTATTTTCTCAATTAAACGCTTATTTACCGAAATTTCGAGCTTTACAAATTTTTATAAAATTTTCATCCAAAAATCGATTTTTGGTCAGATATAAAAGTGATCACAGATGAAGCTTATTTTCTCAATAAAACGCTATTTACCGAAATATCGAGGTTTAAAAATTTTTATAAAATTTTCATCCAAAAACTCCATTTTTGGTCAGATATAGAAGTTATCACAGATGAAGCTTATTTTCTCAATTAAACGCTTATTTACCGAAATATCAAGGTTTAAAGAGTTTTATAAAATTTCCCAAAATCCAAAAATCGATTACTGGTCAGATAAAGAAGTGATCACAGATGAAGCTTGTTTTCTCAATTAAACGCTTATTTAACGAAATATCGGGGTTTAGAGATTTTTATAAATTTTTCATCCAAAAAATCGATTTTTGGTCAGATAAAGAAGTGATCACAGATGAAGCTTATTTTCTCAAACGCTTATTTAACGAAATATCGGGGTTTAGATATTTTTATAAATTTTTATCCAAAAAATCGATTTTTGGTCAGGTATAGAAGTGATCACAGATGAAGCTTATTTTCTAAATTAAACGCTTATTTACCGAATTATCGAGGTTTAAAGATTTTTATAAAATTTTCATCCAAAATTCGATTTTGGTCAGATGTAAAAATTATTACAGATGAAGCTTATTTTCTCAATTAAACGCTTATTTATCGAAATATCGAGGTTTGAGATTTTTATAAAATTTCATCCAAAAATCGATTTTTGGTCAGATATAAAAGTGATCACAAATGAAGCTTATTTTCTCAATTAAACGCTTATTTACCGAAATTTCGAGCTTTACAAATTTTTATAAAATTTTCATCCAAAAATCGATTTTTGGTCAGATATAAAAGTGATCACAGATGAAGCTTATTTTCTCAATAAAACGCTATTTACTGAAATATCGAGGTTTAAAAATTTTTATAAAATTTTCATCCAAAAATCGATTTTTGGTCGGATGTAGTAATGATCACAAATGAAGCTTATTTTCTCAATGAAAGGCTTATTTGCCGAAATATCGATGTTTAAAAATTTTTATCAAATTTTCATTCTTAAGTCGTTTTTGATCAGATATAAAAGTAATCATAGACGAAGCTTATTTTCTCAATTATATGCTGATTTACCGAATTATCGAGATTTAAAGAGTTTTATAAAAGTTTCATCAAAAAATCCATTTTTGGTCAGATGTAAAAATGATTACAGATGAAGCTTATTTTCTCTATTAAACGCTTATTTATCGAAATATCGAGGCTTGAGATTTTTATAAAATTTTCATCCAAAAATCGATTTTTGGTCAGATGTAGAAATGATCACAAATGAAGCTTATTTTCTCAATTAAACGCTTATTTACCGAAATATTGAGTTTTAAAAACTTTTATAAAATTTTCATCCAAAGAATTGATTTTTGGTCAGATATAGAAGTTATCACAGATGAAGCTTATTTTCTCAATTAAACGCTTATTTACCGAAATATCAAGGTTTAAAGAGTTTTATAAAATTTCCCAAAATCCAAAAATCGATTTTTGGTCAGATATAAAAGTGATCACAAATGAAGCTTATTTTCTCAATTAAACGCTTATTTACCGAATTATCGAGGTTTAAAGATTTTTATAAAATTTTCATCCAAAAATCGATTTTTGGTCAGATATAAAAGTGATCACAAATGAAGCTTATTTTCTCAATTAAACGCTTATTTACCGAATTATCGAGGTTTAAAGATTTTTATAAAATTTTCATCCAAAAATCGATTTTTGGTCAGATGTAAAAATGATTACAGATGAAGCTTATTTTCTCAATTAAACGCTTATTTATCGAAATATCGAGCTTTAAAAATTTTTATAAAATTTTCATCCAAAAATCGATTTTTGGTCAGATGTAGAAATGATCACAAATGAAACTTATTTTCTCAATTAAAGGCTTATTTGCCGAAATATCGATGTTTAAAAATTTTTATCAAATTTTCATTCTTAAGTCGTTTTTGGTCAGATATAAAAGTAATCTTAGACGAAGTTTATTTTCTCAATTAAACGCTTATTTACCAAAATATCGAGTTTTTAAAATTTTTATAAAATTTTCATATAATAATCGATTTTTTGTCAGATATAAAAGTGATCACAAATGAAGCTTATTTTCTCAATTAAACGCTTATTTACCGAAATATCGATGTTTAAAAATTTTTATCAAATTTTCATTCTTAAGTCGGTTTTGGTCAGATATAATAGTAATCTTAGACGAAGCTTATTTTCTCAATTAAACGCTTATTTACCAAAATATCGAGTTTTTAAAATTTATATAAAATTTTCATCTAATAATCGATTTTTTGTCAGATATAAAAGTGATAACAAATGAAGCTTATTTTCTCAATTAAACGCTTATTTACCGAAATTTCGAGCTTTAAAAATTTTTATAAAATTTTCATCCAAAAAATCGATTTTTGGTCAGATACAAAAGTGATCATACATGAAGCTTATTTTCACAATTAAACGCTTATTTACTGAAATATCGAGGTTTAAAGATTTTTATAAAATTTTTATCCAAAAATCAATTTTTGGTCAGATATAGAAGTTATCACAGATGAAGCTTATTTTCTCAATTAAACGCTTATTTACCGAAATATCAAGGTTTAAAGAGTTTAATAAAATTTCCCAAAATCCAAAAATCGATTACTGGTCAGATAAAGAAGTGATCACAGATGAAGCTTATTTTCTCAATTAAACGCTTATTTATCGAAATATCGAGGTTTGAGATTTTTATAAAATTTTCATCCAAAAATCGATTTTTGGTCAGATGTAGAAATGATCACAAATGAAGCTTATTTTCTCAATTAAACGCTTATTTACCGAAATATTGAGTTTTAAAAACTTTTATAAAATTTTCATCCAAATATCGATTTTTGGTCAGATATAGAAGTGATCACAGATGAAGCTTATCTTCGCAATTAAACGCTTATTTACTGAAATATCGAGGTTTAAAGATTTTTATAAAATTTTTATCCAAAAAGTCGATTTTTGGTCAGATATAGAAGTTACCACAGATGAAGCTTATTTTCTCAATTAAATGCTTTAACGACTTTTATAAAATATTTATCTAAAAAATTGGTTTTTGGTCAGATATAGAAATGATCACAGATGAAACTTATTTTCTGAATAAAAGGCTTATTTACCGAAATATCGAGGTTTAAAGATTTTTGTAAAATTTTCATCCAAAGAATTGATTTTTGGTCAGATATAGAAGTTATCACAGATGAAGCTTATTTTCTCAATTAAACGCTTATTTATCGAAATATCGAGGTTTGAGATTTTTATAAAATTTTTATCCAAAAATCGATTTTTGGTCAGATATAAAAGTGATCACAAATGAAGCTTATTTTCTCAATTAAACGCTTATTTACCGAATTATCGAGGTTTAAAGATTTTTATAAAATTTTCATCCAAAAACCGATTTTTGGTCAGATATAAAAGTGATCACAAATGAAGCTTATTTTCTCAATTAAACGCTTACTTACCGAAATTTCGAGCTTTAAAAATTTTTATAAAATTTTCATCCAAAAATCGATTTTTGGTCAGATATAAAAGTGATCACAGATGAAGCTTATTTTCTCAATAAAACGCTATTTACCGAAATATCGAGGTTTAAAAATTTTTATAAAATTTTCATCCAAAAATCGATTTTTGGTCAGATGTAGTAATGATCACAAATGAAGCTTATTTTCTCAATGAAAGGCTTATTTGCCGAAATATCGATGTTTAAAAATTTTTATCAAATTTTCATTCTTAAGTTGTTTTTGGTCAGATATAAAAGTAATCTTAGACGAAGCTTATTTTCTCAATTAAACGCTTATTTACCAAAATATCGAGTTTTTAAAATTTTTCTTAAACTTTCATCTAATAATCGATTTTTGGTCAGATATAAAAGTGATCACAAATGAAGCTTATTTTATCAATTAAACGCTTATTTACCGAAATTTCGAGCTTTACAAATTTTTATAAAATTTTCATCCAAAAATCGATTTTTGGTCAGATATAAAAGTGATCACAGATGAAGCTTATTTTCTCAATAAAACGCTATTTACCGAAATATCGAGGTTTAAAAATTTTTATAAAATTTTCATCCAAAAACTCCATTTTTGGTCAGATATAGAAGTTATCACAGATGAAGCTTATTTTCTCAATTAAACGCTTATTTACCGAAATATCAAGGTTTAAAGAGTTTTATAAAATTTCCCAAAATCCAAAAATCGATTACTGGTCAGATAAAGAAGTGATCACAGATGAAGCTTGTTTTCTCAATTAAACGCTTATTTAACGAAATATCGGGGTTTAGAGATTTTTATAAATTTTTCATCCAAAAAATCGATTTTTGGTCAGATAAAGAAGTGATCACAGATGAAGCTTATTTTCTCAAACGCTTATTTAACGAAATATCGGGGTTTAGATATTTTTATAAATTTTTATCCAAAAAATCGATTTTTGGTCAGGTATAGAAGTGATCACAGATGAAGCTTATTTTCTAAATTAAACGCTTATTTATCGAAATATCGAGGTTTGAGATTTTTATAAAATTTTTATCCAAAAATCGATTTTTGGTCAGATATAAAAGTGATCACAAATGAAGCTTATTTTCTCAATTAAACGCTTATTTACCGAATTATCGAGGTTTAAAGATTTTTATAAAATTTTCATCCAAAAACCGATTTTTGGTCAGATATAAAAGTGATCACAAATGAAGCTTATTTTCTCAATTAAACGCTTATTTATCGAAATATCGAGGTTTGAGATTTTTATAAAATTTTTATCCAAAAATCGATTTTTGGTCAGATATAAAAGTGATCACAAATGAAGCTTATTTTCTCAATTAAACGCTTATTTACCGAATTATCGAGGTTTAAAGATTTTTATAAAATTTTCATCCAAAAATCGATTTTTGGTCAGATGTAGAAATGATCACAAATGAAACTTATTTTCTCAATGAAAGGCTTATTTGCCGAAATATCGATGTTTAAAAATTTTTATCAAATTTTCATTCTTAAGTCGTTTTTGGGCAGATATAAAAGTAATCCTAGACGAAGCTTATTTTCTCAATTAAACGCTTATTTACCAAAATATCGAGTTTTTAAAATTTTTATAAAATTTTCATCTAATAATCGATTTTTGGTCAGATATAAAAGTGATCACAAATGAAGCTTATTTTCTCAATTAAACGCTTATTTACCGAAATTTCGAGCTTTAAAAATTTTTATAAAATTTTCATCCAAAAAATCGATTTTTGGTCAGATACAAAAGTGATCACAGATGAAGCTTATTTTCACAATTAAACGCTTATTTACTGAAATATCAATGTTTAAAGATTTTTATAAAATTTTTATACAAAAAGTCAATTTTTGGTCAGATATAGAAGTTATCACAGATGAAGCTTATTTTCTCAATTAAACGCTTATTTACCGAAATATCAAGGTTTATAGAGTTTTATAAAATTTCCCAAAATCCAAAAATCGATTACTGGTCAGATATAGAAGTTATCACAGATGAAGCTTATTTTCTCAATTAAACGCTTATTTACCGAAATATCAAGGTTTATAGAGTTTTATAAAATTTCCCAAAATCCAAAAATCGATTACTGGTCAGATAAAGAAGTGATCACAGATGAAGCTTATTTTCTAAATTAAACGCTTATTTACCGAATTATCGAGGTTTAAAGATTTTTATAAAATTTTCATCCAAAATTCGATTTTGGTCAGATGTAAAAATTATTACAGATGAAGCTTATTTTCTCAATTAAACGCTTATTTATCGAAATATCGAGGTTTGAGATTTTTATAAAATTTCATCCAAAAATCGATTTTTGGTCAGATATAAAAGTGATCACAAATGAAGCTTATTTTCTCAATTAAACGCTTATTTACCGAAATTTCGAGCTTTACAAATTTTTATAAAATAATCATCCAAAAATCGATTTTTGGTCAGATATAAAAGTGATCACAGATGAAGCTTATTTTCTCAATAAAACGCTATTTACTGAAATATCGAGGTTTAAAAATTTTTATAAAATTATCATCCAAAAATCGATTTTTGGTCAGATGTAGTAATGATCACAAATGAAGCTTATTTTCTGAATGAAAGGCTTATTTTCCGAAATATCGATGTTTAAAAATTTTTATCAAATTTTCATTCTTAAGTCGTTTTTGGTCAGATATAAAAGTAATCTTAGACGAAGCTTATTTTCTCAATTAAACGCTTATTTACCAAAATATCGAGTTTTTAAAATTTTTCTTAAACTTTCATCTAATAATCGATTTTTGGTCAGATATAAAAGTGATCACAAATGAAGCTTATTTTCTCAATTAAACGCTTATTTACCGAAATTTCTAGCTTTAAAAATTTTTATAAAATTTTCATCCAAAAAATCGATTTTTGGTCAGATACAAAAGTGATCACAGATGAAGCTTATTTTCACAATTAAACGCTTATTTACTGAAATATCAATGTTTAAAGATTTTTATAAAATTTTTATCCAAAAACTCCATTTTTGGTCAGATATAGAAGTTATCACAGATGAAGCTTATTTTCTCAATTAAACGCTTATTTACCGAAATATCAAGGTTTAAAGAGTTTTATAAAATTTCCCAAAATCCAAAAATCGATTACTGGTCAGATAAAGAAGTGATCACAGATGAAGCTTGTTTTCTCAATTAAACGCTTATTTAACGAAATATCGGGGTTTAGAGATTTTTATAAATTTTTCATCCAAAAAATCGATTTTTGGTCAGATAAAGAAGTGATCACAGATGAAGCTTATTTTCTCAAACGCTTATTTAACGAAATATCGGGGTTTAGATATTTTTATAAATTTTTATCCAAAAAATCGATTTTTGGTCAGGTATAGAAGTGATCACAGATGAAGCTTATTTTCTAAATTAAACGCTTATTTACCGAATTATCGAGGTTTAAAGATTTTTATAAAATTTTCATCCAAAATTCGATTTTGGTCAGATGTAAAAATTATTACAGATGAAGCTTATTTTCTCAATTAAACGCTTATTTATCGAAATATCGAGGTTTGAGATTTTTATAAAATTTCATCCAAAAATCGATTTTTGGTCAGATATAAAAGTGATCACAAATGAAGCTTATTTTCTCAGTTAAACGCTTATTTACCGAAATTTCGAGCTTTACAAATTTTTATAAAATTTTCATCCAAAAATCGATTTTTGGTCAGATATAAAAGTGATCACAGATGAAGCTTATTTTCTCAATAAAACGCTATTTACTGAAATATCGAGGTTTAAAAATTTTTAAAAAATTTTCATCCAAAAATCGATTTTTGGTCGGATGTAGTAATGATCACAAATGAAGCTTATTTTCTCAATGAAAGGCTTATTTTCCGAAATATCGATGTTTAAAAATTTTTATCAAATTTTCATTCTTAAGTCGTTTTTGGTCAGATATAAAAGTAATCATAGACGAAGCTTATTTTCTCAATTATATGCTTATTTACCGAATTATCGAGATTTAAAGAGTTTTATAAAAGTTTCATCAAAAAATCCATTTTTGGTCAGATGTAAAAATGATTACAGATGAAGCTTATTTTCTCTATTAAACGCTTATTTATCGAAATATCGAGGCTTGAGATTTTTATAAAATTTTCATCCAAAAATCGATTTTTGGTCAGATGTAGAAATGATCACAAATGAAGCTTATTTTCTCAATTAAACGCTTATTTACCGAAATATTGAGTTTTAAAAACTTTTATAAAATTTTCATCCAAAGAATTGATTTTTGGTCAGATATAGAAGTTATCACAGATGAAGCTTATTTTCTCAATTAAACGCTTATTTACCGAAATATCAAGGTTTAAAGAGTTTTATAAAATTTCCCAAAATCCAAAAATCGATTTTTGGTCAGATATAAAAGTGATCACAAATGAAGCTTATTTTCTCAATTAAACGCTTATTTACCGAATTATCGAGGTTTAAAGATTTTTATAAAATTTTCATCCAAAAATCGATTTTTGGTCAGATATAAAAGTGATCACAAATGAAGCTTATTTTCTCAATTAAACGCTTATTTACCGAATTATCGAGGTTTAAAGATTTTTATAAAATTTTCATCCAAAAATCGATTTTTGGTCAGATGTAAAAATGATTACAGATGAAGCTTATTTTCTCAATTAAACGCTTATTTATCGAAATATCGAGCTTTAAAAATTTTTATAAAATTTTCATCCAAAAATCGATTTTTGGTCAGATGTAGAAATGATCACAAATGAAACTTATTTTCTCAATTAAAGGCTTATTTGCCGAAATATCGATGTTTAAAAATTTTTATCAAATTTTCATTCTTAAGTCGTTTTTGGTCAGATATAAAAGTAATCTTAGACGAAGCTTATTTTCTCAATTAAACGCTTATTTACCAAAATATCGAGTTTTTAAAATTTTTATAAAATTTTCATATAATAATCGATTTTTTGTCAGATATAAAAGTGATCACAAATGAAGCTTATTTTCTCAATTAAACGCTTATTTACCGAAATATCGATGTTTAAAAATTTTTATCAAATTTTCATTCTTAAGTCGGTTTTGGTCAGATATAATAGTAATCTTAGACGAAGCTTATTTTCTCAATTAAACGCTTATTTACCAAAATATCGAGTTTTTAAAATTTATATAAAATTTTCATCTAATAATCGATTTTTTGTCAGATATAAAAGTGATAACAAATGAAGCTTATTTTCTCAATTAAACGCTTATTTACCGAAATTTCGAGCTTTAAAAATTTTTATAAAATTTTCATCCAAAAAATCGATTTTTGGTCAGATACAAAAGTGATCACACATGAAGCTTATTTTCACAATTAAACGCTTATTTACTGAAATATCGAGGTTTAAAGATTTTTATAAAATTTTTATCCAAAAATCAATTTTTGGTCAGATATAGAAGTTATCACAGATGAAGCTTATTTTCTCAATTAAACGCTTATTTACCGAAATATCAAGGTTTAAAGAGTTTAATAAAATTTCCCAAAATCCAAAAATCGATTACTGGTCAGATAAAGAAGTGATCACAGATGAAGCTTATTTTCTCAATTAAACGCTTATTTATCGAAATATCGAGGTTTGAGATTTTTATAAAATTTTCATCCAAAAATCGATTTTTGGTCAGATGTAGAAATGATCACAAATGAAGCTTATTTTCTCAATTAAACGCTTATTTACCGAAATATTGAGTTTTAAAAACTTTTATAAAATTTTCATCCAAATATCGATTTTTGGTCAGATATAGAAGTGATCACAGATGAAGCTTATCTTCGCAATTAAACGCTTATTTACTGAAATATCGAGGTTTAAAGATTTTTATAAAATTTTTATCCAAAAAGTCGATTTTTGGTCAGATATAGAAGTTACCACAGATGAAGCTTATTTTCTCAATTAAATGCTTTAACGACTTTTATAAAATATTTATCTAAAAAATTGGTTTTTGGTCATATATAGAAATGATCACAGATGAAACTTATTTTCTGAATAAAAGGCTTATTTACCGAAATATCGAGGTTTAAAGATTTTTGTAAAATTTTCATCCAAAGAATTGATTTTTGGTCAGATATAGAAGTTATCACAGATGAAGCTTATTTTCTCAATTAAACGCTTATTTACCGAAATATCAAGGTTTAAAGAGTATTATAAAATTTCCCAAAATCCAAAAATCGATTACTGGTCAGATAAAGAAGTTATCACAGATGAAGCTTATTTTCTCAATTAAACGCTTATTTATCGAAATATCGAGGTTTGAGATTTTTATAAAATTTTTATCCAAAAATCGATTTTTGGTCAGATATAAAAGTGATCACAAATGAAGCTTATTTTCTCAATTAAACGCTTATTTACCGAATTATCGAGGTTTAAAGATTTTTATAAAATTTTCATCCAAAAATCGATTTTTGGTCAGATATAAAAGTGATCACAAATGAAGCTTATTTTCTCAATTAAACGCTTACTTACCGAAATTTCGAGCTTTAAAAATTTTTATAAGATTTTCATCCAAAAATCGATTTTTGGTCAGATGTAGAAATGATCACAAATGAAACTTATTTTCTCAATGAAAGGCTTATTTGCCGAAATATCGATGTTTAAAAATTTTTATCAAATTTTCATTCTTAAGTCGTTTTTGGGCAGATATAAAAGTAATCTTAGACGAAGCTTATTTTCTCAATTAAACGCTTATTTACCAAAATATCGAGTTTTTAAAATTTTTATAAAATTTTCATCTAATAATCGATTTTTGGTCAGATATAAAAGTGATCACAAATGAAGCTTATTTTCTCAATTAAACGCTTATTTACCGAAATTTCGAGCTTTAAAAATTTTTATAAAATTTTTATCCAAAAAATCGATTTTTGGTCAGATACAAAAGTGATCACAGATGAAGCTTATTTTCACAATTAAACGCTTATTTACTGAAATATCAACGTTTAAAGATTTTTATAAAATTTTTATCCAAAAAGTCAATTTTTGGTCAGATATAGAAGTTATCACAGATGAAGCTTATTTTCTCAATTAAACGCTTATTTACCGAAATATCAAGGTTTATAGAGTTTTATAAAATTTCCCAAAATCCAAAAATCGATTACTGGTCAGATAAAGAAGTGATCACAGATGAAGCTTGTTTTCTCTATTAAACGCTTATTTAACGAAATATCGGGGTTTAGAGATTTTTATAAATTTTTCATCCAAAAAATCGATTTTTGGTCAGATAAAGAAGTGATCACAGATGAAGCTTATTTTCTCAAACGCTTATTTAACGAAATATCGGGGTTTAGATATTTTTATAAATTTTTATCCAAAAAATCGATTTTTGGTCAGGTATAGAAGTGATCACAGATGAAGCTTATTTTCTAAATTAAACGCTTATTTACCGAATTATCGAGGTTTAAAGATTTTTATAAAATTTTCATCCAAAATTCGATTTTGGTCAGATGTAAAAATGATTACAGATGAAGCTTATTTTCTCAATTAAACGCTTATTTATCGAAATATCGAGATTTGAGATTTTTATAAAATTTCATCCAAAAATCGATTTTTGGTCAGATATAAAAGTGATCACAAATGAAGCTTATTTTCTCAATTAAACGCTTATTTACCGAAATTTCGAGCTTTACAAATTTTTATAAAATTTTCATCCAAAAATCGATTTTTGGTCAGATATAAAAGTGATCACAGATGAAGCTTATTTTCTCAATAAAACGCTATTTACTGAAATATCGAGGTTTAAAAATTTTTATAAAATTATCATCCAAAAATAGATTTTTGGTCAGATGTAGTAATGATCACAAATGAAGCTTATTTTCTCAATGAAAGGCTTATTTTCCGAAATATCGATGTTTAAAAATTTTTATCAAATTTTCATTCTTAAGTCGTTTTTGGTCAGATATAAAAGTAATCATAGACGAAGCTTATTTTCTCAATTATATGCTGATTTACCGAATTATCGAGATTTAAAGATTTTTATAAAAGTTTCATCAAAAAATCGATTTTTGGTCAGATGTAAAAATGATTACAGATGAAGCTTATTTTCTCAATTAAACGCTTATTTATCGAAATATCGAGGTTTGAGATTTTTATAAAATTTTCATCCAAAAATCTATTTTTGGTCAGATGTAGAAATAATCACAAATGAAGCTTATTTTCTCAATTAAACGCTTATTTACCGAAATATTGAGTTTTAAAAACTTTTATAAAATTTTCATCCAAATATCGATTTTTGGTCAGATATAGAAGTGATCACAGATGAAGCTTATCTTCGCAATTAAACGCTTATTTACTGAAATATCGAGGTTTAAAGATTTTTATAAAATTTTTATCCAAAAAGTCGATTTTTATTCAGATATAGAAGTTACCGCAGATGAAGCTTATTTTCTCAATTAAACGCTTTAACGACTTTTATAAAATATTTATCTAAAAAATTGGTTTTTGGTCAGATATAGAAATGATCACAGATGAAACTTATTTTCTGAATAAAAGGCTTATTTACCGAAATATCGAGGTTTAAAGATTTTTGTAAAATTTTCATCCAAAGAATTGATTTTTGGTCAGATATAGAAGTTATCACAGATGAAGCTTATTTTCTCAATTAAATGCTTATTTACCGAAATATCAAGGTTTAAAGAGTTTTATAAAATTTCCCAAAATCCAAAAATCGATTACTGGTCAGATAAAGAAGTGATCACAGATGAAGCTTATTTTCTCAAACGCTTATTTAACGAAATATCGGGGTTTAGATATTTTTATAAATTTTTATCCAAAAAATCGATTTTTGGTCAGTTATAGAAGTGATCACAGATGAAGCTTATTTTCTAAATTAAACGCTTATTTACCGAATTATCGAGGTTTAAAGATTTTTATAAAATTTTCATCCAAAATTCGATTTTGGTCAGATGTAAAAATTATTACAGATGAAGCTTATTTTCTCAATTAAACGCTTATTTATCGAAATATCGAGGTTTGAGATTTTTATAAAATTTTCATCCAAAAATCGATTTTTGGTCAGATATAAAAGTGATCACAAATGAAGCTTATTTTCTCAATTAAACGCTTATTTACCGAAATTTCGAGCTTTACAAATTTTTATAAAATTTTCATCCAAAAATCGATTTTTGGTCAGATATAAAAGTGATCACAGATGAAGCTTATTTTCTCAATAAAACGCTATTTACTGAAATATCGAGGTTTAAAAATTTTTATAAAATTTTCATCCAAAAATCGATTTTTGGTCAGATGTAGTAATGATCACAAATGAAGCTTATTTTCTCAATGAAAGGCTTATTTGCCGAAATATCGATGTTTAAAAATTTTTATCAAATTTTCATTCTTAAGTCGTTTTTGGTCAGATATAAAAGTAATCATAGACGAAGCTTATTTTCTCAATTATATGCTGATTTACCGAATTATCGAGATTTAAAGATTTTTATAAAAGTTTCATCAAAAAATCGATTTTTGGTCAGATGTAGAAATGATCACAGATGAAACTTATTTCATGAATAAAAGGCTTATTTACCGAAATATCGAGGTTTAAAGATTTTTGTAAAATTTTCATCCAAAGAATTGATTTTTGGTCAGATATAGAAGTTATCACAGATGAAGCTTATTTTCTCAATTAAACGCTTATTTACCGAAATATCAAGGTTTAAAGAGTTTTATAAAATTTCCCAAAATCCAAAAATCGATTACTGGTCAGATAAAGAAGTGATCACAGATGAAGCTTGTTTTCTCAATTAAACGCTTATTTATCGAAATATCGAGGTTTGAGATTTTTATAAAATTTTTATCCAAAAATCGATTTTTGGTCAGATATAAAAGTGATCACAAATGAAGCTTATTTTCTCAATTAAACGCTTATTTACCGAATTATCGAGGTTTAAAGATTTTTATAAAATTTTCATCCAAAAATCGATTTTTGGTCAGATATAAAAGTGATCACAAATGAAGCTTATTTTCTCAATTAAACGCTTATTTACCGAATTATCGAGGTTTAAAGATTTTTATAAAATTTTCATCCAAAAATCGATTTTTGGTCAGATGTAAAAATGATTACAGATGAAGCTTATTTTCTCAATTAAACGCTTATTTATCGAAATATCGAGGTTTGAGATTTTAATAAAATTTTCATCCAAAAATCGATTTTTGGTCAGATATAAAAGTGATCACAAATGAAGCTTATTTTCTCAATTAAACGCTTATTTACCGAAATTTCGAGCTTTAAAAATTTTTATAAAATTTTCATCCAAAAATCGATTTTTGGTCAGATGTAGAAATGATCACAAATGAAACTTATTTTCTCAATGAAAGGCTTATTTGCCGAAATATCGATGTTTAAAAATTTTTATCAAATTTTCATTCTTAAGTTGTTTTTGGTCAGATATAAAAGTAATCTTAGACGAAGCTTATTTTCTCAATTAAACGCTTATTTACCAAAATATCGAGTTTTTAAAATTTTTCTTAAACTTTCATCTAATAATCGATTTTTGGTCAGATATAAAAGTGATCACAAATGAAGCTTATTTTCTCAATTAAACGCTTATTTACCGAAATTTCTAGCTTTAAAAATTTTTATAAAATTTTCATCCAAAAAATCGATTTTTGGTCAGATACAAAAGTGATCACAGATGAAGCTTATTTTCACAATTAAACGCTTATTTACTGAAATATCAATGTTTAAAGATTTTTATAAAATTTTTATCCAAAAACTCCATTTTTGGTCAGATATAGAAGTTATCACAGATGAAGCTTATTTTCTCAATTAAACGCTTATTTACCGAAATATCAAGGTTTAAAGAGTTTTATAAAATTTCCCAAAATCCAAAAATCGATTACTGGTCAGATAAAGAAGTGATCACAGAAGAAGCTTGTTTTCTCAATTAAACGCTTATTTACCGAAATATCAAGGTTTAGAGATTTTTATAAATTTTTCATCCAAAAAATCGATTTTTGGTCAGATAAAGAAGTGATCACAGATGAAGCTTATTTTCTCAAACGCTTATTTAACGAAATATCGGGGTTTAGATATTTTTATAAATTTTTATCCAAAAAATCGATTTTTGGTCAGGTATAGAAGTGATCACAGATGAAGCTTATTTTCTAAATTAAACGCTTATTTACCGAATTATCGAGCTTTAAAGATTTTTATAAAATTTTCATCCAAAATTCGATTTTGGTCAGATGTAAAAATTATTACAGATGAAGCTTATTTTCTCAATTAAACGCTTATTTATCGAAATATCGAGGTTTGAGATTTTTATAAAATTTCATCCAAAAATCGATTTTTGGTCAGATATAAAAGTGATCACAAATGAAGCTTATTTTCTCAATTAAACGCTTATTTACCGAAATTTCGAGCTTTACAAATTTTTATAAAATTTTCATCCAAAAATCGATTTTTGGTCAGATATAAAAGTGATCACAGATGAAGCTTATTTTCTCAATAAAACGCTATTTACTGAAATATCGAGGTTTAAAAATTTTTATAAAATTTTCATCCAAAAATCGATTTTTGGTCGGATGTAGTAATGATCACAAATGAAGCTTATTTTCTCAATGAAAGGCTTATTTGCCGAAATATCGATGTTTAAAAATTTTTATCAAATTTTCATTCTTAAGTCGTTTTTGGTCAGATATAAAAGTAATCATAGACGAAGCTTATTTTCTCAATTATATGCTGATTTACCGAATTATCGAGATTTAAAGAGTTTTATAAAAGTTTCATCAAAAAATCCATTTTTGGTCAGATGTAAAAATGATTACAGATGAAGCTTATTTTCTCTATTAAACGCTTATTTATCGAAATATCGAGGCTTGAGATTTTTATAAAATTTTCATCCAAAAATCGATTTTTGGTCAGATGTAGAAATGATCACAAATGAAGCATATTTTCTCAATTAAACGCTTATTTACCGAAATATTGAGTTTTAAAAACTTTTATAAAATTTTCATCCAAAGAATTGATTTTTGGTCAGATATAGAAGTTATCACAGATGAAGCTTATTTTCTCAATTAAACGCTTATTTACCGAAATATCAAGGTTTAAAGAGTTTTATAAAATTTCCCAAAATCCAAAAATCGATTTTTGGTCAGATATAAAAGTGATCACAAATGAAGCTTATTTTCTCAATTAAACGCTTATTTACCGAATTATCGAGGTTTAAAGATTTTTATAAAATTTTCATCCAAAAATCGATTTTTGGTCAGATATAAAAGTGATCACAAATGAAGCTTATTTTCTCAATTAAACGCTTATTTACCGAATTATCGAGGTTTAAAGATTTTTATAAAATTTTCATCCAAAAATCGATTTTTGGTCAGATGTAAAAATGATTACAGATGAAGCTTATTTTCTCAATTAAACGCTTATTTATCGAAATATCGAGCTTTAAAATTTTTTATAAAATTTTCATCCAAAAATCGATTTTTGGTCAGATGTAGAAATGATCACAAATGAAACTTATTTTCTCAATTAAAGGCTTATTTGCCGAAATATCGATGTTTAAAAATTTTTATCAAATTTTCATTCTTAAGTCGTTTTTGGTCAGATATAAAAGTAATCTTAGACGAAGCTTATTTTCTCAATTAAACGCTTATTTACCAAAATATCGAGTTTTTAAAATTTTTATAAAATTTTCATATAATAATCGATTTTTTGTCAGATATAAAAGTGATCACAAATGAAGCTTATTTTCTCAATTAAACGCTTATTTACCGAAATATCGATGTTTAAAAATTTTTATCAAATTTTCATTCTTAAGTCGGTTTTGGTCAGATATAATAGTAATCTTAGACGAAGCTTATTTTCTCAATTAAACGCTTATTTACCAAAATATCGAGTTTTTAAAATTTATATAAAATTTTCATCTAATAATCGATTTTTTGTCAGATATAAAAGTGATAACAAATGAAGCTTATTTTCTCAATTAAACGCTTATTTACCGAAATTTCGAGCTTTAAAAATTTTTATAAAATTTTCATCCAAAAAATCGATTTTTGGTCAGATACAAAAGTGATCACACATGAAGCTTATTTTCACAATTAAACGCTTATTTACTGAAATATCGAGGTTTAAAGATTTTTATAAAATTTTTATCCAAAAATCAATTTTTGGTCAGATATAGAAGTTATCACAGATGAAGCTTATTTTCTCAATTAAACGCTTATTTACCGAAATATCAAGGTTTAAAGAGTTTAATAAAATTTCCCAAAATCCAAAAATCGATTACTGGTCAGATAAAGAAGTGATCACAGATGAAGCTTATTTTCTCAATTAAACGCTTATTTATCGAAATATCGAGGTTTGAGATTTTTATAAAATTTTCATCCAAAAATCGATTTTTGGTCAGATGTAGAAATGATCACAAATGAAGCTTATTTTCTCAATTAAACGCTTATTTACCGAAATATTGAGTTTTAAAAACTTTTATAACATTTTCATCCAAATATCGATTTTTGGTCAGATATAGAAGTGATCACAGATGAAGCTTATCTTCGCAATTAAACGCTTATTTACTGAAATATCGAGGTTTAAAGATTTTTATAAAATTTTTATCCAAAAAGTCGATTTTTGGTCAGATATAGAAGTTACCACAGATGAAGCTTATTTTCTCAATTAAATGCTTTAACGACTTTTATAAAATATTTATCTAAAAAATTGGTTTTTGGTCAGATATAGAAATGATCACAGATGAAACTTATTTTCTGAATAAAAGGCTTATTTATCGAAATATCGAGGTTTCAAGATTTTTGTAAAATTTTCATCCAAAGAATTGATTTTTGGTCAGATATAGAAGTTATCACAGATGAAGCTTATTTTCTCAATTAAACGCTTATTTACCGAATTATCGAGGTTTAAAGATTTTTATAAAAGTTTCATCAAAAAATCCATTTTTGGTCAGATGTAAAAATGATTACAGATGAAGCTTATTTTCTCTATTAAACGTTTATTTATCGAAATATCGAGGCTTGAGATTTTTATAAAATTTTCATCCAAAAATCGATTTTTGGTCAGATGTAGAAATGATCACAAATGAAGCTTATTTTCTCAATTAAACGCTTATTTACCGAAATATTGAGTTTTAAAAACTTTTATAAAATTTTCATCCAAAGAATTGATTTTTGGTCAGATATAGAAGTTATCACAGATGAAGCTTATTTTCTCAATTAAACGCTTATTTACCGAAATATCAAGGTTTAAAGAGTTTTATAAAATTTCCCAAAATCCAAAAATCGATTACTGGTCAGATAAAGAAGTGATCACAGATGAAGCTTGTTTTCTCAATTAAACGCTTATTTATCGAAATATCGAGGTTTGAGATTTTTATAAAATTTTTATCCAAAAATCGATTTTTGGTCAGATATAAAAGTGATCACAAATGAAGCTTATTTTCTCAATTAAACGCTTATTTACCGAATTATCGAGGTTTAAAGATTTTTATAAAATTTTCATCCAAAAATCGATTTTTGGTCAGATATAAAAGTGATCACAAATGAAGCTTATTTTCTCAATTAAACGCTTATTTACCGAATTATCGAGGTTTAAAGATTTTTATAAAATTTTCATCCAAAAATCGATTTTTGGTCAGATGTAAAAATGATTACAGATGAAGCTTATTTTCTCAATTAAACGCTTATTTATCGAAATATCGAGGTTTGAGATTTTAATAAAATTTTCATCCAAAAATCGATTTTTGGTCAGATATAAAAGTGATCACAAATGAAGCTTATTTTCTCAATTAAACGCTTATTTACCGAAATTTCGAGCTTTAAAAATTTTTATAAAATTTTCATCCAAAAATCGATTTTTGGTCAGATGTAGAAATGATCACAAATGAAACTTATTTTCTCAATGAAAGGCTTATTTGCCGAAATATCGATGTTTAAAAATTTTTATCAAATTTTCATTCTTAATTTGTTTTTGGTCAGATATAAAAGTAATCTTAGACGAAGCTTATTTTCTCAATTAAACGCTTATTTACCAAAATATCGAGTTTTTAAAATTTTTCTTAAACTTTCATCTAATAATCGATTTTTGGTCAGATATAAAAGTGATCACAAATGAAGCTTATTTTCTCAATTAAACGCTTACTTACCGAAATTTCTAGCTTTAAAAATTTTTATAAAATTTTCATCCAAAAAATCGATTTTTGGTCAGATACAAAAGTGATCACAGATGAAGCTTATTTTCACAATTAAACGCTTATTTACTGAAATATCAATGTTTAAAGATTTTTATAAAATTTTTATCCAAAAACTCCATTTTTGGTCAGATATAGAAGTTATCACAGATGAAGCTTATTTTCTCAATTAAACGCTTATTTACCGAAATATCAAGGTTTAAAGAGTTTTATAAAATTTCCCAAAATCCAAAAATCGATTACTGGTCAGATAAAGAAGTGATCACAGAAGAAGCTTGTTTTCTCAATTAAACGCTTATTTAACGAAATATCGGGGTTTAGAGATTTTTATAAATTTTTCATCCAAAAAATCGATTTTTGGTCAGATAAAGAAGTGATCACAGATGAAGCTTATTTTCTCAAACGCTTATTTAACGAAATATCGGGGTTTAGATATTTTTATAAATTTTTATCCAAAAAATCGATTTTTGGTCAGGTATAGAAGTGATCACAGATGAAGCTTATTTTCTAAATTAAACGCTTATTTACCGAATTATCGAGCTTTAAAGATTTTTATAAAATTTTCATCCAAAATTCGATTTTGGTCAGATGTAAAAATTATTACAGATGAAGCTTATTTTCTCAATTAAACGCTTATTTATCGAAATATCGAGGTTTGAGATTTTTATAAAATTTCATCCAAAAATCGATTTTTGGTCAGATATAAAAGTGATCACAAATGAAGCTTATTTTCTCAATTAAACGCTTATTTACCGAAATTTCGAGCTTTACAAATTTTTATAAAATTTTCATCCAAAAATCGATTTTTGGTCAGATATAAAAGTGATCACAGATGAAGCTTATTTTCTCAATAAAACGCTATTTACTGAAATATCGAGGTTTAAAAATTTTTATAAAATTTTCATCCAAAAATCGATTTTTGGTCGGATGTAGTAATGATCACAAATGAAGCTTATTTTCTCAATGAAAGGCTTATTTGCCGAAATATCGATGTTTAAAAATTTTTATCAAATTTTCATTCTTAAGTCGTTTTTGGTCAGATATAAAAGTAATCATAGACGAAGCTTATTTTCTCAATTATATGCTGATTTACCGAATTATCGAGATTTAAAGAGTTTTATAAAAGTTTCATCAAAAAATCCATTTTTGGTCAGATGTAAAAATGATTACAGATGAAGCTTATTTTCTCTATTAAACGCTTATTTATCGAAATATCGAGGCTTGAGATTTTTATAAAATTTTCATCCAAAAATCGATTTTTGGTCAGATGTAGAAATGATCACAAATGAAGCTTATTTTCTCAATTAAACGCTTATTTACCGAAATATTGAGTTTTAAAAACTTTTATAAAATTTTCATCCAAAGAATTGATTTTTGGTCAGATATAGAAGTTATCACAGATGAAGCTTATTTTCTCAATTAAACGCTTATTTACCGAAATATCAAGGTTTAAAGAGTTTTATAAAATTTCCCAAAATCCAAAAATCGATTTTTGGTCAGATATAAAAGTGATCACAAATGAAGCTTATTTTCTCAATTAAACGCTTATTTACCGAATTATCGAGGTTTAAAGATTTTTATAAAATTTTCATCCAAAAATCGATTTTTGGTCAGATATAAAAGTGATCACAAATGAAGCTTATTTTCTCAATTAAACGCTTATTTACCGAATTATCGAGGTTTAAAGATTTTTATAAAATTTTCATCCAAAAATCGATTTTTGGTCAGATGTAAAAATGATTACAGATGAAGCTTATTTTCTCAATTAAACGCTTATTTATCGAAATATCGAGCTTTAAAAATTTTTATAAAATTTTCATCCAAAAATCGATTTTTGGTCAGATGTAGAAATGATCACAAATGAAACTTATTTTCTCAATTAAAGGCTTATTTGCCGAAATATCGATGTTTAAAAATTTTTATCAAATTTTCATTCTTAAGTCGTTTTTGGTCAGATATAAAAGTAATCTTAGACGAAGCTTATTTTCTCAATTAAACGCTTATTTACCAAAATATCGAGTTTTTAAAATTTTTCTTAAACTTTCATCTAATAATCGATTTTTGGTCAGATATAAAAGTGATCACAAATGAAGCTTATTTTCTCAATTAAACGCTTACTTACCGAAATTTCTAGCTTTAAAAATTTTTATAAAATTTTCATCCAAAAAATCGATTTTTGGTCAGATACAAAAGTGATCACAGATGAAGCTTATTTTCACAATTAAACGCTTATTTACTGAAATATCAATGTTTAAAGATTTTTATAAAATTTTTATCCAAAAACTCCATTTTTGGTCAGATATAGAAGTTATCACAGATGAAGCTTATTTTCTCAATTAAACGCTTATTTACCGAAATATCAAGGTTTAAAGAGTTTTATAAAATTTCCCAAAATCCAAAAATCGATTACTGGTCAGATAAAGAAGTGATCACAGAAGAAGCTTGTTTTCTCAATTAAACGCTTATTTAACGAAATATCGGGGTTTAGAGATTTTTATAAATTTTTCATCCAAAAAATCGATTTTTGGTCAGATAAAGAAGTGATCACAGATGAAGCTTATTTTCTCAAACGCTTATTTAACGAAATATCGGGGTTTAGATATTTTTATAAATTTTTATCCAAAAAATCGATTTTTGGTCAGGTATAGAAGTGATCACAGATGAAGCTTATTTTCTAAATTAAACGCTTATTTACCGAATTATCGAGCTTTAAAGATTTTTATAAAATTTTCATCCAAAATTCGATTTTGGTCAGATGTAAAAATTATTACAGATGAAGCTTATTTTCTCAATTAAACGCTTATTTATCGAAATATCGAGGTTTGAGATTTTTATAAAATTTCATCCAAAAATCGATTTTTGGTCAGATATAAAAGTGATCACAAATGAAGCTTATTTTCTCAATTAAACGCTTATTTACCGAAATTTCGAGCTTTACAAATTTTTATAAAATTTTCATCCAAAAATCGATTTTTGGTCAGATATAAAAGTGATCACAGATGAAGCTTATTTTCTCAATAAAACGCTATTTACTGAAATATCGAGGTTTAAAAATTTTTATAAAATTTTCATCCAAAAATCGATTTTTGGTCGGATGTAGTAATGATCACAAATGAAGCTTATTTTCTCAATGAAAGGCTTATTTGCCGAAATATCGATGTTTAAAAATTTTTATCAAATTTTCATTCTTAAGTCGTTTTTGGTCAGATATAAAAGTAATCATAGACGAAGCTTATTTTCTCAATTATATGCTGATTTACCGAATTATCGAGATTTAAAGAGTTTTATAAAAGTTTCATCAAAAAATCCATTTTTGGTCAGATGTAAAAATGATTACAGATGAAGCTTATTTTCTCTATTAAACGCTTATTTATCGAAATATCGAGGCTTGAGATTTTTATAAAATTTTCATCCAAAAATCGATTTTTGGTCAGATGTAGAAATGATCACAAATGAAGCTTATTTTCTCAATTAAACGCTTATTTACCGAAATATTGAGTTTTAAAAACTTTTATAAAATTTTCATCCAAAGAATTGATTTTTGGTCAGATATAGAAGTTATCACAGATGAAGCTTATTTTCTCAATTAAACGCTTATTTACCGAAATATCAAGGTTTAAAGAGTTTTATAAAATTTCCCAAAATCCAAAAATCGATTTTTGGTCAGATATAAAAGTGATCACAAATGAAGCTTATTTTCTCAATTAAACGCTTATTTACCGAATTATCGAGGTTTAAAGATTTTTATAAAATTTTCATCCAAAAATCGATTTTTGGTCAGATATAAAAGTGATCACAAATGAAGCTTATTTTCTCAATTAAACGCTTATTTACCGAATTATCGAGGTTTAAAGATTTTTATAAAATTTTCATCCAAAAATCGATTTTTGGTCAGATGTAAAAATGATTACAGATGAAGCTTATTTTCTCAATTAAACGCTTATTTATCGAAATATCGAGCTTTAAAAATTTTTATAAAATTTTCATCCAAAAATCGATTTTTGGTCAGATGTAGAAATGATCACAAATGAAACTTATTTTCTCAATTAAAGGCTTATTTGCCGAAATATCGATGTTTAAAAATTTTTATCAAATTTTCATTCTTAAGTCGTTTTTGGTCAGATATAAAAGTAATCTTAGACGAAGCTTATTTTCTCAATTAAACGCTTATTTACCAAAATATCGAGTTTTTAAAATTTTTATAAAATTTTCATATAATAATCGATTTTTTGTCAGATATAAAAGTGATCACAAATGAAGCTTATTTTCTCAATTAAACGCTTATTTACCGAAATATCGATGTTTAAAAATTTTTATCAAATTTTCATTCTTAAGTCGGTTTTGGTCAGATATAATAGTAATCTTAGACGAAGCTTATTTTCTCAATTAAACGCTTATTTACCAAAATATCGAGTTTTTAAAATTTATATAAAATTTTCATCTAATAATCGATTTTTTGTCAGATATAAAAGTGATAACAAATGAAGCTTATTTTCTCAATTAAACGCTTATTTACCGAAATTTCGAGCTTTAAAAATTTTTATAAAATTTTCATCCAAAAAATCGATTTTTGGTCAGATACAAAAGTGATCACACATGAAGCTTATTTTCACAATTAAACGCTTATTTACTGAAATATCGAGGTTTAAAGATTTTTATAAAATTTTTATCCAAAAATCAATTTTTGGTCAGATATAGAAGTTATCACAGATGAAGCTTATTTTCTCAATTAAACGCTTATTTACCGAAATATCAAGGTTTAAAGAGTTTAATAAAATTTCCCAAAATCCAAAAAACGATTACTGGTCAGATAAAGAAGTGATCACAGATGAAGCTTATTTTCTCAATTAAACGCTTATTTATCGAAATATCGAGGTTTGAGATTTTTATAAAATTTTCATCCAAAAATCGATTTTTGGTCAGATGTAGAAATGATCACAAATGAAGCTTATTTTCTCAATTAAACGCTTATTTACCGAAATATTGAGTTTTAAAAACTTTTATAAAATTTTCATCCAAATATCGATTTTTGGTCAGATATAGAAGTGATCACAGATGAAGCTTATCTTCGCAATTAAACGCTTATTTACTGAAATATCGAGGTTTAAAGATTTTTATAAAATTTTCATCCAAATATCGATTTTTGGTCAGATATAGAAGTTACCACAGATGAAGCTTATTTTCTCAATTAAATGCTTTAACGACTTTTATAAAATATTTATCTAAAAAATTGGTTTTTGGTCAGATATAGAAATGATCACAGATGAAACTTATTTTCTGAATAAAAGGCTTATTTACCGAAATATCGAGGATTAAAGATTTTTGTAAAATTTTCATCCAAAGAATTGATTTTTGGTCAGATATAGAAGTTATCACAGATGAAGCTTATTTTCTCAATTAAACGCTTATTTACCGAAATATCTAGGTTTAAAGAGTATTATAAAATTTCCCAAAATCCAAAAATCGATTACTGGTCAGATAAAGAAGTTATCACAGATGAAGCTTATTTTCTCAATTAAACGCTTATTTATCGAAATATCGAGGTTTGAGATTTTTATAAAATTTTTATCCAAAAATCGATTTTTGGTCAGATATAAAAGTGATCACAAATGAAGCTTACTTTCTCAATTAAACGCTTATTTACCGAATTATCGAGGTTTAAAGATTTTTATAAAATTTTCATCCAAAAATCGATTTTTGGTCAGATATAAAAGTGATCACAAATGAAGCTTATTTTCTCAATTAAACGCTTACTTACCGAAATTTCGAGCTTTAAAAATTTTTATAAGATTTTCATCCAAAAATCGATTTTTGGTCAGATGTAGAAATGATCACAAATGAAACTTATTTTCTCAATGAAAGGCTTATTTGCCGAAATATCGATGTTTAAAAATTTTTATCAAATTTTCATTCTTAAGTCGTTTTTGGGCAGATATAAAAGTAATCTTAGACGAAGCTTATTTTCTCAATTAAACGCTTATTTACCAAAATATCGAGTTTTTAAAATTTTTATAAAATTTTCATCTAATAATCGATTTTTGGTCAGATATAAAAGTGATCACAAATGAAGCTTATTTTCTCAATTAAACGCTTATTTACCGAAATTTCGAGCTTTAAAAATTTTTATAAAATTTTCATCCAAAAAATCGATTTTTGGTCAGATACAAAAGTGATCACAGATGAAGCTTATTTTCTCAATTAAACGCTTATTTACCGAAATATCAAGGTTTAAAGAGTTTTATAAAATTTCCCAAAATCCAAAAATCGATTACTGGTCAGATAAAGAAGTGATCACAGATGAAGCTTGTTTTCTCAAACGCTTATTTAACGAAATATCGGGGTTTAGATATTTTTATAAATTTTTATCCAAAAAATCGATTTTTGGTCAGGTATAGAAGTGATCACAGATGAAGCTTATTTTCTAAATTAAACGCTTATTTACCGAATTATCGAGGTTTAAAGATTTTTATAAAATTTTCATCCAAAATTCGATTTTGGTCAGATGTAAAAATTATTACAGATGAAGCTTATTTTCTCAATTAAACGCTTATTTATCGAAATATCGAGGTTTGAGATTTTTATAAAATTTCATCCAAAAATCGATTTTTGCTCAGATATAAAAGTGATCACAAATGAAGCTTATTTTCTCAATTAAACGCTTATTTACCGAAATTTCGAGCTTTACAAATTTTTATAAAATTTTCATCCAAAAATCGATTTTTGGTCAGATATAAAAGTGATCACAGATGAAGCTTATTTTCTAAATAAAACGCTATTTACTGAAATATCGAGGTTTAAAAATTTTTATAAAATTATCATCCAAAAATCGATTTTTGGTCAGATGTAGTAATGATCACAAATGAAGCTTATTTTCTCAATGAAAGGCTTATTTTCCGAAATATCGATGTTTAAAAATTTTTATCAAATTTTCATTCTTAAGTCGTTTTTGATCAGATATAAAAGTAATCATAGACGAAGCTTATTTTCTCAATTATATGCTGATTTACCGAATTATCGAGATTTAAAGATTTTTATAAAAGTTTCATCAAAAAATCGATTTTTGGTCAGATGTAAAAATGATTACAGATGAAGCTTATTTTCTCAATTAAACGCTTATTTATCGAAATATCGAGGTTTGAGATTTTTATAAAATTTTCATCCAAAAATCGATTTTTGGTCAGATGTAGAAATAATCACAAATGAAGCTTATTTTCTCAATTAAACGCTTATTTACCGAAATATTGAGTTTTAAAAACTTTTATAAAATTTTCATCCAAATATCGATTTTTGGTCAGATATAGAAGTGATCACAGATGAAGCTTATCTTCGCAATTAAACGCTTATTTACTGAAATATCGAGGTTTAAAGATTTTTATAAAATTTTTATCCAAAAAGTCGATTTTTATTCAGATATAGAAGTTACCGCAGATGAAGCTTATTTTCTCAATTAAACGCTTTAACGACTTTTATAAAATATTTACCTAAAAAATTGGTTTTTGGTCAGATATAGAAATGATCACAGATGAAACTTATTTTCTGAATAAAAGGCTTATTTACCGAAATATCTAGGTTTAAAGATTTTTGTAAAATTTTCATCCAAAGAATTGATTTTTGGTCAGATATAGAAGTTATCACAGATGAGGCTTATTTTCTCAATTAAACGCTTATTTACCGAAATACCAAGGTTTAAAGAGTTTTATAAAATTTCCCAAAATCCAAAAATCGATTACTGGTCAGATAAAGAAGTGATCACAGATGAAGCTTGTTTTCTCAATTAAACGCTTATTTATCGAAATATCGAGGTTTGAGATTTTTATAAAATTTTTATCCAAAAATCGATTTTTGGTCAGATATAAAAGTGATCACAAATGAAGCTTATTTTCTCAATTAAACGCTTATTTACCGAATTATCGAGGTTTAAAGATTTTTATAAAATTTTCATCCAAAAATCGATTTTTGGTCAGATATAAAAGTGATCACAAATGAAGCTTATTTTCTCAATTAAACGCTTACTTACCGAAATTTCGAGCTTTAAAAATTTTTATAAGATTTTCATCCAAAAATCGATTTTTGGTCAGATGTAGAAATGATCACAAATGAAACTTATTTTCTCAATGAAAGGCTTATTTGCCGAAATATCGATGTTTAAAAATTTTTATCAAATTTTCATTCTTAAGTAGTTTTTGGGCAGATATAAAAGTAATCTTAGACGAAGCTTATTTTCTCAATTAAACGCTTATTTACCAAAATATCGAGTTTTTAAAATTTTTATAAAATTTTCATCTAATAATCGATTTTTGGTCAGATATAAAAGTGATCACAAATGAAGCTTATTTTCTCAATTAAACGCTTATTTACCGAAATTTCGAGCTTTAAAAATTTTTATAAAATTTTCATCCAAAAAATCGATTTTTGGTCAGATACAAAAGTGATCACAGATGAAGCTTATTTTCACAATTAAACGCTTATTTACTGAAATATCAATGTTTAAAGATTTTTATAAAATTTTTATCCAAAAATTCAATTTTTGGTCAGATATAGAAGTTATCACAGATGAAGCTTATTTTCTCAATTAAACGCTTATTTACCGAAATATCAAGGTTTAAAGAGTTTTATAAAATTTCCCAAAATCCAAAAATCGATTACTGGTCAGATAAAGAAGTGATCACAGATGAAGCTTGTTTTCTCAAACGCTTATTTAACGAAATATCGGGGTTTAGATATTTTTATAAATTTTTATCCAAAAAATCGATTTTTGGTCAGGTATAGAAGTGATCACAGATGAAGCTTATTTTCTAAATTAAACGCTTATTTACCGAATTATCGAGGTTTAAAGATTTTTATAAAATTTTCATCCAAAATTCGATTTTGGTCAGATGTAAAAATTATTACAGATGAAGCTTATTTTCTCAATTAAACGCTTATTTATCGAAATATCGAGGTTTGAGATTTTTATAAAATTTCATCCAAAAATCGATTTTTGCTCAGATATAAAAGTGATCACAAATGAAGCTTATTTTCTCAATTAAACGCTTATTTACCGAAATTTCGAGCTTTACAAATTTTTATAAAATTTTCATCCAAAAATCGATTTTTGGTCAGATATAAAAGTGATCACAGATGAAGCTTATTTTCTAAATAAAACGCTATTTACTGAAATATCGAGGTTTAAAAATTTTTATAAAATTATCATCCAAAAATCGATTTTTGGTCAGATGTAGTAATGATCACAAATGAAGCTTATTTTCTCAATGAAAGGCTTATTTTCCGAAATATCGATGTTTAAAAATTTTTATCAAATTTTCATTCTTAAGTCGTTTTTGATCAGATATAAAAGTAATCATAGACGAAGCTTATTTTCTCAATTATATGCTGATTTACCGAATTATCGAGATTTAAAGATTTTTATAAAAGTTTCATCAAAAAATCGATTTTTGGTCAGATGTAAAAATGATTACAGATGAAGCTTATTTTCTCAATTAAACGCTTATTTATCGAAATATCGAGGTTTGAGATTTTTATAAAATTTTCATCCAAAAATCGATTTTTGGTCAGATGTAGAAATAATCACAAATGAAGCTTATTTTCTCAATTAAACGCTTATTTACCGAAATATTGAGTTTTAAAAACTTTTATAAAATTTTCATCCAAATATCGATTTTTGGTCAGATATAGAAGTGATCACAGATGAAGCTTATCTTCGCAATTAAACGCTTATTTACTGAAATATCGAGGTTTAAAGATTTTTATAAAATTTTTATCCAAAAAGTCGATTTTTATTCAGATATAGAAGTTACCGCAGATGAAGCTTATTTTCTCAATTAAACGCTTTAACGACTTTTATAAAATATTTACCTAAAAAATTGGTTTTTGGTCAGATATAGAAATGATCACAGATGAAACTTATTTTCTGAATAAAAGGCTTATTTACCGAAATATCGAGGTTTAAAGATTTTTGTAAAATTTTCATCCAAAGAATTGATTTTTGGTCAGATATAGAAGTTATCACAGATGAGGCTTATTTTCTCAATTAAACGCTTATTTACCGAAATACCAAGGTTTAAAGAGTTTTATAAAATTTCCCAAAATCCAAAAATCGATTACTGGTCAGATAAAGAAGTGATCACAGATGAAGCTTGTTTTCTCAATTAAACGCTTATTTATCGAAATATCGAGGTTTGAGATTTTTATAAAATTTTTATCCAAAAATCGATTTTTGGTCAGATATAAAAGTGATCACAAATGAAGCTTATTTTCTCAATTAAACGCTTATTTACCGAATTATCGAGGTTTAAAGATTTTTATAAAATTTTCATCCAAAAATCGATTTTTGGTCAGATATAAAAGTGATCACAAATGAAGCTTATTTTCTCAATTAAACGCTTATTTACCGAATTATCGAGGTTTAAAGATTTTTATAAAATTTTCATCCAAAAATCGATTTTTGGTCAGATGTAAAAATGATTACAGATGAAGCTTATTTTCTCAATTAAACGTTTATTTATCGAAATATCGAGGTTTGAGATTTTTATAAAATTTTCATCCAAAAATCGATTTTTGGTCAGATATAAAAGTGATCACAAATGAAGCTTATTTTCTCAATTAAACGCTTATTTACCAAAATTTCGAGCTTTAAAAATTTTTATAAAATTTTCATCCAAAAATCGATTTTTGGTCAGATGAAGAAATGATCACAATTGAAACTTATTTTCTCAATGAAAGGCTTATTTGCCGAAATATCTATGTTTAAAAATTTGTATCAAATTTTCATTCTTAAGTCGTTTTTGGTCAGATATAAAAGTGATCACAAATGAAGCTTATTTTCTCAATTAAACGCTTATTTACCGAATTATCGAGGTTTAAAGATTTTTATAAAATTTTCATCCAAAAATCGATTTTTGGTCAGATGTAAAAATGATTACAGATGAAGCTTATTTTCTCAATTAAACGTTTATTTATCATCGAAATATCGAGGTTTGAGATTTTTATAAAATTTTCATCCAAAAATCGATTTTTGGTCAGATGTAGTAATGATCACAAATGAAGCTTATTTTCTCAATGAAAGGCTTATTTTCCGAAATATCGATGTTTAAAAATTTTTATCAAATTTTCATTCTTAAGTCGTTTTTGGTCAGATATAAAAGTAATCATAGACGAAGCTTATTTTCTCAATTATATGCTGATTTACCGAATTATCGAGATTTAAAGATTTTTATAAAAGTTTCATCAAAAAATCGATTTTTGGTCAGATGTAAAAATGATTACAGATGAAGCTTATTTTCTCAATTAAACGCTTATTTATCGAAATATCGAGGTTTGAGATTTTTATAAAATTTTCATCCAAAAATCGATTTTTGGTCAGATGTAGAAATAATCACAAATGAAGCTTATTTTCTCAATTAAACGCTTATTTACCGAAATATTGAGTTTTAAAAACTTTTATAAAATTTTCATCCAAATATCGATTTTTGGTCAGATATAGAAGTGATCACAGATGAAGCTTATCTTCGCAATTAAACGCTTATTTACTGAAATATCGAGGTTTAAAGATTTTTATAAAATTTTTATCCAAAAATCGATTTTTGGTCAGATATACAAGTGATCACAGATGAAGCTTGTTTTCTCAATTAAACGCTTATTTATCGAAATATCGAGGTTTGAGATTTTTATAAAATTTTTATCCAAAAATCGATTTTTGGTCAGATATACAAGTGATCACAAATGAAGCTTATTTTCTCAATTAAACGCTTATTTACCGAATTATCGAGGTTTAAAGATTTTTATAAAATTTTCATCCAAAAATCGATTTTTGGTCAGATATAAAAGTGATCACAAATGAAGCTTATTTTCTCAATTAAACGCTTATTTACCGAATTATCGAGGTTTAAAGATTTTTATAAAATTTTCATCCAAAAATCGATTTTTGGTCAGATGTAAAAATGATTACAGATGAAGCTTATTTTCTCAATTAAACGTTTATTTATCGAAATATCGAGGTTTGAGATTTTTATAAAATTTTCATCCAAAAATCGATTTTTGGTCAGATATAAAAGTGATCACAAATGAAGCTTATTTTCTCAATTAAACGCTTATTTACCGAATTATCGAGGTTTAAAGATTTTTATAAAATTTTCATCCAAAAATCGATTTTTGGTCAGATGTAAAAATGATTACAGATGAAGCTTATTTTCTCAATTAAACGTTTATTTATCGAAATATCGAGGTTTGAGATTTTTATAAAATTTTCATCCAAAAATCGATTTTTGGTCAGATATAAAAGTGATCACAAATGAAGCTTATTTTCTCAATTAAACGCTTATTTACCAAAATTTCGAGCTTTAAAAATTTTTATAAAATTTTCATCCAAAAATCGATTTTTGGTCAGATGAAGAAATGATCACAATTGAAACTTATTTTCTCAATGAAAGGCTTATTTGCCGAAATATCTATGTTTAAAAATTTGTATCAAATTTTCATTCTTAAGTCGTTTTTGGTCAGATATAAAAGTGATCACAAATGAAGCTTATTTTCTCAATTAAACGCTTATTTACCGAATTATCGAGGTTTAAAGATTTTTATAAAATTTTCATCCAAAAATCGATTTTTGGTCAGATGTAAAAATGATTACAGATGAAGCTTATTTTCTCAATTAAACGTTTATTTATCATCGAAATATCGAGGTTTGAGATTTTTATAAAATTTTCATCCAAAAATCGATTTTTGGTCAGATATAAAAGTGATCACAAATGAAGCTTATTTTCTCAATTAAACGCTTATTTACCGAAATTTCGAGCTTTAAAAATTTTTATAAAATTTTCATCCAAAAAATCGATTTTTGGTCAGATACAAAAGTGATCACAGATGAAGCTTATTTTCACAATTAAACGCTTATTTACTGAAATATCAATGTTTAAAGATTTTTATAAAATTTTTATCCAAAAAGTCAATTTTAGGTCAGATATAGAAGTTATCACAGATGAAGCTTATTTTCTCAATTAAACGCTTATTTACCGAAATATCAAGGTTTAAAGAGTTTTATAAAATTTCCCAAAATCCAAAAATCGATTACTGGTCAGATAAAGAAGTGATCACAGATGAAGCTTGTTTTCTCAATTAAACGCTTATTTAACGAAATATCGGGGTTTAGAGATTTTTATAAATTTTTCATCCAAAAAATCGATTTTTGGTCAGATAAAGAAGTGATCACAGATGAAGCTTATTTTCTCAAACGCTTATTTAACGAAATATCGAGGTTTAGATATTTTTATAAATTTTTCATCCAAAAAATCGATTTTTGGTCAGATAAAGAAGTGATCACAGATGAAGCTTATTTTCTCAAACGCTTATTTAACGAAATATCGGGGTTTAGATATTTTTATAAATTTTTATCCAAAAAATCGATTTTTGGTCAGGTATAGAAGTGATCACAGATGAAGCTTATTTTCTAAATTAAACGCTTATGTACCGAAATATTGAGTTTTAAAAACTTTTATAAAATTTTCATCCAAATATCGATTTTTGGTCAGATATAGAAGTGATCACAGATGAAGCTTATCTTCGCAATTAAACGCTTATTTACTGAAATATCGAGGTTTAAAGATTTTTATAAAATTTTTATCCAAAAATCGATTTTTGGTCAGATATACAAGTGATCACAGATGAAGCTTGTTTTCTCAATTAAACGCTTATTTATCGAAATATCGAGGTTTGAGATTTTTATAAAATTTTTATCCAAAAATCGATTTTTGGTCAGATATACAAGTGATCACAAATGAAGCTTATTTTCTCAATTAAACGCTTATTTACCGAATTATCGAGGTTTAAAGATTTTTATAAAATTTTCATCCAAAAATCGATTTTTGGTCAGATATAAAAGTGATCACAAATGAAGCTTATTTTCTCAATTAAACGCTTATTTACCGAATTATCGAGGTTTAAAGATTTTTATAAAATTTTCATCCAAAAATCGATTTTTGGTCAGATGTAAAAATGATTACAGATGAAGCTTATTTTCTCAATTAAACGTTTATTTATCGAAATATCGAGGTTTGAGATTTTTATAAAATTTTCATCCAAAAATCGATTTTTGGTCAGATATAAAAGTGATCACAAATGAAGCTTATTTTCTCAATTAAACGCTTATTTACCGAATTATCGAGGTTTAAAGATTTTTATAAAATTTTCATCCAAAAATCGATTTTTGGTCAGATGTAAAAATGATTACAGATGAAGCTTATTTTCTCAATTAAACGTTTATTTATCGAAATATCGAGGTTTGAGATTTTTATAAAATTTTCATCCAAAAATCGATTTTTGGTCAGATATAAAAGTGATCACAAATGAAGCTTATTTTCTCAATTAAACGCTTATTTACCAAAATTTCGAGCTTTAAAAATTTTTATAAAATTTTCATCCAAAAATCGATTTTTGGTCAGATGAAGAAATGATCACAATTGAAACTTATTTTCTCAATGAAAGGCTTATTTGCCGAAATATCTATGTTTAAAAATTTGTATCAAATTTTCATTCTTAAGTCGTTTTTGGTCAGATATAAAAGTGATCACAAATGAAGCTTATTTTCTCAATTAAACGCTTATTTACCGAATTATCGAGGTTTAAAGATTTTTATAAAATTTTCATCCAAAAATCGATTTTTGGTCAGATGTAAAAATGATTACAGATGAAGCTTATTTTCTCAATTAAACGTTTATTTATCATCGAAATATCGAGGTTTGAGATTTTTATAAAATTTTCATCCAAAAATCGATTTTTGGTCAGATATAAAAGTGATCACAAATGAAGCTTATTTTCTCAATTAAACGCTTATTTACCGAAATTTCGAGCTTTAAAAATTTTTATAAAATTTTCATCCAAAAAATCGATTTTTGGTCAGATACAAAAGTGATCACAGATGAAGCTTATTTTCACAATTAAACGCTTATTTACTGAAATATCAATGTTTAAAGATTTTTATAAAATTTTTATCCAAAAAGTCAATTTTAGGTCAGATATAGAAGTTATCACAGATGAAGCTTATTTTCTCAATTAAACGCTTATTTACCGAAATATCAAGGTTTAAAGAGTTTTATAAAATTTCCCAAAATCCAAAAATCGATTACTGGTCAGATAAAGAAGTGATCACAGATGAAGCTTGTTTTCTCAATTAAACGCTTATTTAACGAAATATCGGGGTTTAGAGATTTTTATAAATTTTTCATCCAAAAAATCGATTTTTGGTCAGATAAAGAAGTGATCACAGATGAAGCTTATTTTCTCAAACGCTTATTTAACGAAATATCGAGGTTTAGATATTTTTATAAATTTTTCATCCAAAAAATCGATTTTTGGTCAGATAAAGAAGTGATCACAGATGAAGCTTATTTTCTCAAACGCTTATTTAACGAAATATCGGGGTTTAGATATTTTTATAAATTTTTATCCAAAAAATCGATTTTTGGTCAGGTATAGAAGTGATCACAGATGAAGCTTATTTTCTAAATTAAACGCTTATGTACCGAATTATCGGGGTTTAAAGATTTTTATAAAATTTTCATCCAAAATTCGATTTTGGTCAGATGTAAAAATTATTACAGATGAAGCTTATTTTCTCAATTAAACGCTTATTTATCGAAATATCGAGGTTTGAGATTTTTATAAAATTTTCATCCAAAAATCGATTTTTGGTCAGATATAAAAGTGATCACAAATGAAGCTTATTTTCTCAATTAAACGCTTATTTACCGAAATTTCGAGCTTTACAAATTTTTATAAAATTTTCGTCCAAAAATCGATTTTTGGTCAGATATAAAAGTGATCACAGATGAAGCTTATTTTCTCAATAAAAAGCTATTTACTGAAATATCGATTTTTAAAAATTTTTATAAAATTTTCATCCAAAAATCGATTTTTGGTCAGATGTAGTAATGATCACAAATGAAGCTTATTTTCTCAATGAAAGGCTTATTTGCCGAAATATCGATGTTTAAAAATTTTTATCAAATTTTCATTCTTAAGTCGTTTTTGGTCAGATATAAAAGTAATCATAGACGAAGCTTATTTCCTCAATTATATGCTGATTTACCGAATTATCGAGATTTAAAGATTTTTATAAAAGTTTCATCAAAAAATCGATTTTTGGTCAGATGTAAAAATGATTACAGATGCAGCTCATTTTCTCAATTAAACGCTTATTTATCGAAATATCGAGGTTTGAGATTTTTATAAAATTTTCATCCAAAAATCGATTTTTGGTCAGATGTAGAAATGATCACAAATGAAGCTTATTTTCTCAATTAAACGCTTATTTACCGAAATATTGAGTTTTAAAAACTTTTATAAAATTTTCATCCAAATATCGATTTTTGGTCAGATATAGAAGTGATCACAGATGAAGCTTATCTTCGCAATTAAACGCTTATTTACTGAAATATCAAGGTTTAAAGATTTTTATAAAATTTTTATCCAAAAAGTCGATTTTTGGTCAGATATAGAAGTTACCACAGATGAAGCTTATTTTCTCAATTAAACGCTTTAACGACTTTTATAAAATATTTATCTAAAAAATTGGTTTTTGGTCAGATATAGAAATGATAACAGATGAAACTTATTTTCTGAATAAAAGGCTTATTTACCGAAATATCGAGGTTTAAAGATTTTTGTAAAATTTTCATCCAAAGAATTGATTTTTGGTCAGATATAGAAGTTATCACAGATGAAGCTTATTATCTCAATTAAACGCTTATTTACCGAAATTTCGATCTTTAAAAATTTTTATAAAATTTTCATCCAAAAATCGATTTTTGGTCAGATGTAGAAATGATCACAAATGAAATTTATTTTCTCAATGAAAGGCTTATTTGCCGAAATATCGATGTTTAAAAATTTTTATCAAATTTTCATTCTTAAGTCGTTTTTGGTCAGATATAAAAGTAATCTTAGACGAAGCTTATTTTCTCAATTAAACGCTTATTTACCAAAATATCGAGTTTTTAAAATTTTTATAAAATTTTCATCTAATAATCGATTTTTGGTCAGATATAAAAGTGATCACAAATGAAGCCTATTTTCTCAATTAAACGCTTATTTACCGAAATTTCGAGCTTTAAAAATTTTTATAAAATTTTCATCCAAAAATCGATTTTTGGTCAGATACAAAAGTGATCACAGATGAAGCTTATTTTCACAATTAAACGCTTATTTACTGCAATATCGAGGTTTAAAGATTTTTATAAAATTTTTATCCAAAAAGTCAATTTTTGTTTAGATATAGAAGTTATCACAGATGAAGCTTATTTTCTCAATTAAACGCTTATTTACCGAAATATCAAGGTTTAAAGAGTTTTATAAAATTTTCATCCACAATTCGATTTTGGTCAGATGTAAAAATGATTACAGATGAAGCTTATTTTCTCAATTAAACGCTTATTTATCGAAATATCGAGGTTTGAGATTTTTATAAAATTTTCATCCAAAAATCGATTTTTGGTCAGATATAAAAGTGATCACAAATGAAGCTTATTTTCTCAATTAAACGCTTATTTACCGAAATTTCGAGCTTTACAAATTTTTATAAAATTTTCATCCAAAAATCGATTTTTGGTCAGATATAAAAGTGATCACAGATGAAGCTTATTTTCTCAATAAAACGCTATTTACTGAAATATCGAGGTTTAAAAATTTTTATAAAATTTTCATCCAAAAATCGATTTTTGGTCAGATGTAGTAATGATCACAAATGAAGCTTATTTTCTCAATGAAAGGCTTATTTGCCGAAATATCGATGTTTAAAAATTTTTATCAAATTTTCATTCTTAAGTCGTTTTTGGTCAGATATAAAAGTAATCATAGACGAAGCTTATTTTCTCAATTATACGCTGATTTACCGAATTATCGAGATTTAAAGATTTTTATAAAAGTTTCATCAAAATATCGATTTTTGGTCAGATGTAAAAATGATTACAGATGAAGCTTATTTTCTCAATTAAACGCTTATTTATCGAAATATCGATGTTTGAGATTTTTATAAAATTTTCATCCAAAAATCGATTTTTGGTCAGATGTAGAAATGATCACAAATGAAGCTTATTTTCTCAATTAAACGCTTATTTACCGAAATATTGAGTTTTAAAAACTTTTATAAAATTTTCATCCAAATATCGATTTTTGGCCAGATATAGAAGTGATCACAAATGAAGCTTATCTTCGCAATTAAACGCTTATTTACTGAAATATCGAGGTTTAAAGATTTTTATAAAATTTTTATCCAAAAAGTCGATTTTTGGTCAGATATAGAAGTTACCACAGATGAAGCTTAGTTTCTCAATTAAACGCTTTAACGACTTTTAGAAAATATTTATCTAAAAAATTGGTTTTTGGTCAGATATAGAAATGATCACAGATGAAACTTATTTTCTGAATAAAAGGCTTATTTACCGAAATATCGAGGTTTAAATATTTTTGTAAAATTTTCATCCAAAGAATTGATTTTTGGTTAGATAAAGAAGTGATCACAGATGAAGTTTATTTTCTCAATAAAAGGCTTATTTACCGAAATATCGAGGTTTAAAGATTTTTATAAAATTTTTATCCAAAAATCGATTTTTGATCAGATATAAAAGTGATCATAGATGAAGATTATTTTCTTAATTAAAGGCCTATTTACCGAAATATCGAGATTTAAAAATTTTCATCCAAAATTCTATTTTTGATCAGATCTAAAAGTGATCATAGATCACTGAAATATTGATGTTTAAAAATTTTTATAAATTTTTCATCCAAAAAATCGATTTTTGGTCAGATAAAGAAGTGATCACAGATGAAGCTTATTTTCTCAAACGCTTATTTAACGAAATATCGAGGTTTAGATATTTTTATAAATTTTTCATCCAAAAAATCGATTTTTGGTCGGATAAAGAAGTGATCACAGATGAAGCTTATTTTCTCAAACGCTTATTTAACGAAATATCGGGGTTTAGATATTTTTATAAATTTTTATCCAAAAAATCGATTTTTGGTCAGGTATAGAAGTGATCACAGATGAAGCTTATTTTCTAAATTAAACGCTTATGTACCGAATTATCGGGGTTTAAAGATTTTTATAAAATTTTCATCCAAAATTCGATTTTGGTCAGATGTAAAAATTATTACAGATGAAGCTTATTTTCTCAATTAAACGCTTATTTACCGAAATTTCGAGCTTTACAAATTTTTATAAAATTTTCGTCCAAAAATCGATTTTTGGTCAGATATAAAAGTGATCACAGATGAAGCTTATTTTCTCAATAAAAAGCTATTTACTGAAATATCGATTTTTAAAAATTTTTATAAAATTTTCATCCAAAAACCGATTTTTGGTCAGATGTAGTAATGATCACAAATGAAGCTTATTTTCTCAATGAAAGGCTTATTTGCCGAAATATCGATGTTTAAAAATTTTTATCAAATTTTCATTCTTAAGTCGTTTTTGGTCAGATATAAAAGTAATCATAGACGAAGCTTATTTCCTCAATTATATGCTGATTTACCGAATTATCGAGATTTAAAGATTTTTATAAAAGTTTCATCAAAAAATCGATTTTTGGTCAGATGTAAAAATGATTACAGATGCAGCTCATTTTCTCAATTAAACGCTTATTTATCGAAATATCGAGGTTTGAGATTTTTATAAAATTTTCATCCAAAAATCGATTTTTGGTCAGATGTAGAAATCATCACAAATGAAGCTTATTTTCTCAATTAAACGCTTATTTACCGAAATATTGAGTTTTAAAAACTTTTATAAAATTTTCATCCAAATATCGATTTTTGGTCAGATATAGAAGTGATCACAGATGAAGCTTATCTTCGCAATTAAACGCTTATTTACTGAAATATCAAGGTTTAAAGATTTTTATAAAATTTTTATCCAAAAAGTCGATTTTTGGTCAGATATAGAAGTTACCACAGATGAAGCTTATTTTCTCAATTAAACGCTTTAACGACTTTTATAAAATATTTATCTAAAAAATTGGTTTTTGGTCAGATATAGAAATGATAACAGATGAAACTTATTTTCTGAATAAAAGGCTTATTTACCGAAATATCGAGGTTTAAAGATTTTTGTAAAATTTTCATCCAAAGAATTGATTTTTGGTCAGATATAGAAGTTATCACAGATGAAGCTTATTTTCTCAATTAAACGCTTATTTACCGAAATTTCGAGCTTTAAAAATTTTTATAAAATTTTCATCCAAAAATCGATTTTTGGTCAGATGTAGAAATGATCACAAATGAAATTTATTTTCTCAATGAAAGGCTTATTTGCCGAAATATCGATGTTTAAAAATTTTTATCAAATTTTCATTCTTAAGTCGTTTTTGGTCAGATATAAAAGTAATCTTAGACGAAGCTTATTTTCTCAATTAAACGCTTATTTACCAAAATATCGAGTTTTTAAAATTTTTATAAAATTTTCATCTAATAATCGATTTTTGGTCAGATATAAAAGTGATCACAAATGAAGCCTATTTTCTCAATTAAACGCTTATTTACCGAAATTTCGAGCTTTAAAAATTTTTATAAAATTTTCATCCAAAAATCGATTTTTGGTCAGATACAAAAGTGATCACAGATGAAGCTTATTTTCACAATTAAACGCTTATTTACTGCAATATCGAGGTTTAAAGATTTTTATAAAATTTTTATCCAAAAAGTCAATTTTTGTTTAGATATAGAAGTTATCACAGATGAAGCTTATTTTCTCAATTAAACGCTTATTTACCGAAATATCAAGGTTTAAAGAGTTTTATAAAATTTTCATCCAAAATTCGATTTTGGTCAGATGTAAAAATGATTACAGATGAAGCTTATTTTCTCAATTAAACGCTTATTTATCGAAATATCGAGGTTTGAGATTTTTATAAAATTTTCATCCAAAAATCGATTTTTGGTCAGATATAAAAGTGATCACAAATGAAGCTTATTTTCTCAATTAAACGCTTATTTACCGAAATTTCGAGCTTTACAAATTTTTATAAAATTTTCATCCAAAAATCGATTTTTGGTCAGATATAAAAGTGATCACAGATGAAGCTTATTTTCTCAATAAAACGCTATTTACTGAAATATCGAGGTTTAAAAATTTTTATAAAATTTTCATCCAAAAATCGATTTTTGGTCAGATGTAGTAATGATCACAAATGAAGCTTATTTTCTCAATGAAAGGCTTATTTGCCGAAATATCGATGTTTAAAAATTTTTATCAAATTTTCATTCTTAAGTCGTTTTTGGTCAGATATAAAAGTAATCATAGACGAAGCTTATTTTCTCAATTATACGCTGATTTACCGAATTATCGAGATTTAAAGATTTTTATAAAAGTTTCATCAAAATATCGATTTTTGGTCAGATGTAAAAATGATTACAGATGAAGCTTATTTTCTCAATTAAACGCTTATTTATCGAAATATCGATGTTTGAGATTTTTATAAAATTTTCATCCAAAAATCGATTTTTGGTCAGATGTAGAAATGATCACAAATGAAGCTTATTTTCTCAATTAAACGCTTATTTACCGAAATATTGAGTTTTAAAAACTTTTATAAAATTTTCATCCAAATATCGATTTTTGGCCAGATATAGAAGTGATCACAAATGAAGCTTATCTTCGCAATTAAACGCTTATTTACTGAAATATCGAGGTTTAAAGATTTTTATAAAATTTTTATCCAAAAAGTCGATTTTTGGTCAGATATAGAAGTTACCACAGATGAAGCTTAGTTTCTCAATTAAACGCTTTAACGACTTTTAGAAAATATTTATCTAAAAAATTGGTTTTTGGTCAGATATAGAAATGATCACAGATGAAACTTATTTTCTGAATAAAAGGCTTATTTACCGAAATATCGAGGTTTAAATATTTTTGTAAAATTTTCATCCAAAGAATTGATTTTTGGTTAGATAAAGAAGTGATCACAGATGAAGTTTATTTTCTCAATAAAAGGCTTATTTACCGAAATATCGAGGTTTAAAGATTTTTATAAAATTTTTATCCAAAAATCGATTTTTGATCAGATATAAAAGTGATCATAGATGAAGATTATTTTCTTAATTAAAGGCCTATTTACCGAAATATCGAGATTTAAAAATTTTCATCCAAAATTCTATTTTTGATCAGATCTAAAAGTGATCATAGATCACTGAAATATTGATGTTTAAAAATTTTTATAAATTTTTCATCCAAAAAATCGATTTTTGGTCAGATAAAGAAGAGATCACAGATGAAGCTTATTTTCTCAAACGCTTATTTAACGAAATATCGAGGTTTAGATATTTTTATAAATTTTTCATCCAAAAAATCGATTTTTGGTCGGATAAAGAAGTGATCACAGATGAAGCTTATTTTCTCAAACGCTTATTTAACGAAATATCGGGGTTTAGATATTTTTATAAATTTTTATCCAAAAAATCGATTTTTGGTCAGGTATAGAAGTGATCACAGATGAAGCTTATTTTCTAAATTAAACGCTTATGTACCGAATTATCGGGGTTTAAAGATTTTTATAAAATTTTCATCCAAAATTCGATTTTGGTCAGATGTAAAAATTATTACAGATGAAGCTTATTTTCTCAATTAAACGCTTATTTACCGAAATTTCGAGCTTTACAAATTTTTATAAAATTTTCGTCCAAAAATCGATTTTTGGTCAGATATAAAAGTGATCACAGATGAAGCTTATTTTCTCAATAAAAAGCTATTTACTGAAATATCGATTTTTAAAAATTTTTATAAAATTTTCATCCAAAAACCGATTTTTGGTCAGATGTAGTAATGATCACAAATGAAGCTTATTTTCTCAATGAAAGGCTTATTTGCCGAAATATCGATGTTTAAAAATTTTTATCAAATTTTCATTCTTAAGTCGTTTTTGGTCAGATATAAAAGTAATCATAGACGAAGCTTATTTCCTCAATTATATGCTGATTTACCGAATTATCGAGATTTAAAGATTTTTATAAAAGTTTCATCAAAAAATCGATTTTTGGTCAGATGTAAAAATGATTACAGATGCAGCTTATTTTCTCAATTAAACGCTTATTTATCGAAATATCGAGGTTTGAGATTTTTATAAAATTTTCATCCAAAAATCGATTTTTGGTCAGATGTAGAAATGATCACAAATGAAGCTTATTTTCTCAATTAAACGCTTATTTACCGAAATATTGAGTTTTAAAAACTTTTATAAAATTTTCATCCAAATATCGATTTTTGGTCAGATATAGAAGTGATCACAGATGAAGCTTATCTTCGCAATTAAACGCTTATTTACTGAAATATCGAGGTTTAAAGATTTTTATAAAATTTTTATCCAAAAAGTCGATTTTTGGTCAGATATAGAAGTTACCACAGATGAAGCTTATTTTCTCAATTAAACGCTTTAACGACTTTTATAAAATATTTATCTAAAAAATTGGTTTTTGGTCAGATATAGCAATGATCACAGATGAAACTTATTTTCTGAATAAAAGGCTTATTTACCGAAATATCGAGGTTTAAAGATTTTTGTAAAATTTTCATCCAAAGAATTGATTTTTGGTCAGATATAGAAGTTATCACAGATGAAGCTTATTTTCTCAATTAAACGCTTATTTACCGAAATATCAAGGTTTGAGATTTTTATAAAATTTTTATCCAAAAATCGATTTTTGGTCAGATATAAAAGTGATCACAAATGAAGCTTATTTTCTCAATTAAACGCTTATTTACCGAATTATCGAGGTTTAAAGATTTTTATAAAATTTTCATCCAAAAATCGATTTTTGGTCAGATATAAAAGTGATCACAAATGAAGCTTATTTTCTCAATTAAACGCTTATTTACCGAATTATCGAGGTTTAAAGATTTTTATAAAATTTTCATCCAAAAATCGATTTTTGGTCAGATGTAAAAATGATTACAGATGAAGCTTATTTTCTCAATTAAACGCTTATTTACCGAAATTTCGAGCTTTAAAAATTTTTATAAAATTTTCATCCAAAATTCGATTTTTGGTCAGATGTAGAAATGATCACAAATGAAACTTATTTTCTCAATGAAAGGCTTATTTGCCGAAATATCGATGTTTAAAAATTTTTATCAAATTTTCATTCTTAAGTCGTTTTTGGTCAGATATAAAAGTAATCTTAGACGAAGCTTATTTTCTCAATTAAACGCTTATTTACCAAAATATCGAGTTTTTAAAATTTTTATAAAATTTTCATCTAATAATCGATTTTTGGTCAGATATAAAAGTGATCACAAATGAAGCTTATTTTCTCAATTAAACGCTTATTTACCGAAATTTCGAGCTTTAAAAATTTTTATAAAATTTTCATCCAAAAATCGATTTTTGGTCAGATACAAAAGTGATCACAGATGAAGCTTATTTTCACAATTAAACGCTTATTTACTGAAATATCGAGGTTTAAAGATTTTTATAAAATTTTTATCCAAAAAGTCAATTTTTGGTCAGATATAGAAGTTATCACAGATGAAGCTTATTTTCTCAATTAAACGCTTATTTACCGAAATATCAAGGTTTAAAGAGTTTTATAAAATTTTCATCCAAAATTCGATTTTGGTCAGATGTAAAAATGATTACAGATGAAGCTTATTTTCTCAATTAAACGCTTATTTATCGAAATATCGAGGTTTGAGATTTTTATAAAATTTTCATCCAAAAATCGATTTTTGGTCAGATATAAAAGTGATCACAAATGAAGCTTATTTTCTCAATTAAACACTTATTTACCGAAATTTCGAGCTTTACAAATTTTTATAAAATTTTCATCCAAAAATCGATTTTTGGTCAGATATAAAAGTGATCACAGATGAAGCTTATTTTCTCAATAAAACGCTATTTACTGAAATATCGAGGTTTAAAAATTTTTATAAAATTTTCATCCAAAAATCGATTTTTGGTCAGATGTAGTAATGATCACAAATGAAGCTTATTTTCTCAATGAAAGGCTTATTTGCCGAAATATCGATGTTTAAAAATTTTTATCAAATTTTCATTCTTAAGTCGTTTTTGGTCAGATATAAAAGTAATCATAGACGAAGCTTATTTTCTCAATTATACGCTGATTTACCGAATTATCGAGATTTAAAGATTTTTATAAAAGTTTCATCAAAATATCGATTTTTGGTCAGATGTAAAAATGATTACAGATGAAGCTTATTTTCTCAATTAAACGCTTATTTATCGAAATATCGAGGTTTGAGATTTTTATAAAATTTTCATCCAAAAATCGATTTTTGGTCAGATGTAGAAATGATCACAAATGAAGCTTATTTTCTCAATTAAACGCTTATTTACCGAAATATTGAGTTTTAAAAACTTTTATAAAATTTTCATCCAAATATCGATTTTTGGCCAGATATAGAAGTGATCACAAATGAAGCTTATCTTCGCAATTAAACGCTTATTTACTGAAATATCGAGGTTTAAAGATTTTTATAAAATTTTTATCCAAAAAGTCGATTTTTGGTCAGATATAGAAGTTACCACAGATGAAGCTTATTTTCTCAATTAAACGCTTTAACGACTTTTAGAAAATATTTATCTAAAAAATTGGTTTTTGGTCAGATATAGAAATGATCACAGATGAAACTTATTTTCTGAATAAAAGGCTTATTTACCGAAATATCGAGGTTTAAATATTTTTGTAAAATTTTCATCCAAAGAATTGATTTTTGGTTAGATAAAGAAGTGATCACAGATGAAGTTTATTTTCTCAATAAAAGGCTTATTTACCGAAATATCGAGGTTTAAAGATTTTTATAAAATTTTTATCCAAAAATCGATTTTTGATCAGATATAAAAGTGATCATAGATGAAGATTATTTTCTTAATTAAAGGCCTATTTACCGAAATATCGAGATTTAAAAATTTTCATCCAAAATTCTATTTTTGATCAGATCTAAAAGTGATCATAGATCACTGAAATATTGATGTTTAAAAATTTTTATAAAATTTTCATCCAAAATCGATTTTTGGTCAGATATAGAAGTGATCACAGATGAAGTTTATTTTCTCAATAAAAGGCTTATTTACCGAAATATCGAGGTTTAAAGATTTTTATAAAATTTTCATCCAAAGTCGATTTTTGGTCAGATATAAAAGTGATCACAAATGAAGTTTATTTTGCCAACGCTTATTTACCGAAATATCGTGGTTGAAAAATTATTATAAAATTTTCATCCAAAAATTGATTTTTGGTCAGATATAAAAGTGAACACAAATGAAGCTTATTTTCTCAATTAAACGCTTATTTACCGAAATTTCGAGCTTTAAAAATTTTTATAAAATTTTCATCCAAAAATCGATTTTTGGTCAGATACAAAAGTGATCACAGATGAAGCTTATTTTCACAATTAAACGTTTATTTACTGAAATATCGAGGTTTAAAGATTTTTATAAAATTTTTATCCAATTCTCAATTTTTTGTCAGATATAGAAGTTATCACAGATGAAGCTTATTTTCTCAATTAAACGCTTATTTACCGAAATATCAAGGTTTAAAGACTTTTATAAAATTTCCCAAAATCCAAAAATCGATTACTGGTCAGATAAAGAAGTGATAACAGATGAAGCTTATTTTCTCAATTAAACGCTTATTTAACGAAATATCGAGGTTTAAAGATTTTTATAATCGATTTTTGGTCAGATGTAGAAATGATTACAGATGAAGCTTATTTTCTCAATTAAACGCTTATTTATCGAAATATCGAGGTTTGAGATTTTTATAAAATTTTCATCCAAAAATCGATTTTTGGTCAGATATAAAAGTGATCACAAATGAAGTTTATTTTGCCAACGCTTATTTACCGAAATATCGAGGTTTAAAGATTTTTATAAAATTTCCATTAAAAAATCGATTTTTGGTCAGATGTAGAATGATATTAGTGTTTAAAAATTTTTATAAAATTTTCATCCAAAATCGATTTTTGGTCAGATATAGAAGTGATCACAGATGAAGTTTATTTTCTCAATAAAAGGCTTATTTACCGAAATATCGAGGTTTAAAGATTTTTATAAAATTTTCATCCAAAGTCGATTTTTGGTCAGATATAAAAGTGATCACAAATGAAGTTCATTTTCCGAACACTTATTTACCGAAATATCGTGGTTGAAAAATTATTATAAAATTTTCATCCAAAAATTGATTTTTGGTCAGATACAAAAGTGATCACAAATGAAGCTTATTTTCTCAATTAAACGCTTATTTACCGAAATTTCAAGCTTTAAAAATTTTTATAAAATTTTCATCCAAAAATCGATTTTTGGTCAGATACAAAAGTGATCACAGATGAAGCTTATTTTCACAATTAAACGCTTATTTACTGAAATATCGAGGTTTAAAGATTTTTATAAAATTTTTATCCAAAAGCTCAATATTTGGTCAGATATAGAAGTTATCACAGATGAAGCTTATTTTCTCAATTAAACGCTTATTTACCGAAATATCAAGGTTTAAAGAGTTTTATAAAATTTCCCAAAATCCAAAAATCGATTACTGGTCAGATAAAGAAGTGATCACAGATGAAGCTTGTTTTCTCAATTAAACGCTTATTTAACGAAATATCGGGGTTTAGAGATTTTTATAAATTTTTATCCAAAAAATCGATTTTTGGTCAGATATAGAAGTGATCACAGATGAAGCTTATTTTCTAAATTAAACACTTATTTATCGAAATATCGAGGTTTGAGATTTTTATAAAATTTTCATTCTTAAGTCGTTTTTGGTCAGATATAAATGTAATCATAGACGAAGCTTATTTTCTCAATTATACGCTGATTTACCGAATTATCGAGATTTAAAGATTTTTATAAAAGTTTCATCAAAAAATCGATTTTTGGTCAGATGTAAAAATGATTACAGATGAAGATTATTTTCTCAATTAAACGCTTATTTATCGAAATATCGAGGTTTGAGATTTTTATAAAATTTTCATCCAAAAATCGATTTTTGGTCAGATGTAGAAATGATCACAAATGAAGCTTATTTTCTCAATTAAACGCTTATTTACCGAAATATTGAGTTTTAAAAACTTTTATAAAATTTTCATCCAAATATCGATTTTTGCTCAGATATAGAAGTGATCACAGATGAAGCTTATCTTCGCAATTAAACGCTTATTTACTGAAATATCGAGGTTTAAAGATTTTTATAAAATTTTTATCCAAAAGCTCAATATTTGGTCAGATATAGAAGTTATCACAGATGAAGCTTATTTTCTCAATTAAACGCTTATTTACCGAAATATCAAGGTTTAAAGAGTTTTATAAAATTTCCCAAAATCCAAAAATCGATTACTGGTCAGATAAAGAAGTGATCACAGATGAAGCTTGTTTTCTCAATTAAACGCTTATTTAACGAAATATCGGGGTTTAGAGATTTTTATAAAATTTTCATCCAAAATTCGATTTTGGTCAGATGTAAAAATGATTACAGATGAAGCTTATTTTCTCAATTAAACACTTATTTATCGAAATATCGAGGTTTGAGATTTTTATAAAATTTTCATTCTTAAGTCGTTTTTGGTCAGATATAAATGTAATCATAGACGAAGCTTATTTTCTCAATTATACGCTGATTTACCGAATTATCGAGATTTAAAGATTTTTATAAAAGTTTCATCAAAAAATCGATTTTTGGTCAGATGTAAAAATGATTACAGATGAAGATTATTTTCTCAATTAAACGCTTATTTATCGAAATATCGAGGTTTGAGATTTTTATAAAATTTTCATCCAAAAATCGATTTTTGGTCAGATGTAGAAATGATCACAAATGAAGCTTATTTTCTCAATTAAACGCTTATTTACCGAAATATTGAGTTTTAAAAACTTTTATAAAATTTTCATCCAAATATCGATTTTTGCTCAGATATAGAAGTGATCACAGATGAAGCTTATCTTCGCAATTAAACGCTTATTTACTGAAATATCGAGGTTTAAAGATTTTTATAAAATTTTTATCCAAAAAGTCGATTTTTGGTCAGATATAGAAGTTACCACAGATGAAGCTTATTTTCTCAATTAAACGCTTTAACTAACGAATAAAAGGCTTATTTACCGAAATATCGAGGTTTGAAGATTTTTGTAAAATTTTCATCCAAAGAATTGATTTTTGGTCAGATATAAAAGTGATCATAGATGAAGATTATTTTCTTAATTAAATGCCTATTTACCGAAATATCGAGATTTAAAAATTTTCATCCAAAATTCTATTTTTGATCAGATATAGAAGTGATCACAGATGAAGTTTATTTTCTCAATAAAAGGCTTATTTACCGAAATATCGAGGTTTAAAGGTTTTTATAAAATTTTTATCCAAAAATCGATTTTTGATCAGATATAAAAGTGATCATAGATGAAGATTATTTTCTTAATTAAATGCCTATTTACCGAAATATCGAGATTTAAAAATTTTCATCCAAAATTCTATTTTTGATCAGATATAGAAGTGATCACAGATGAAGTTTATTTTCTCAATAGAAGGCTTATTTACCGAAATATCGAGGTTTAAAGAATTTTATAAAATTTTTATCCAAAAAGTCGATTTTTGGTCAGATGTAGAAGTGATCACAAATGAAGCTTATTTTCTCAATGAAAGGCTTATTTGCCGAAATATCGATGTTTAAAAATTTTTATCAAATTTTCATTCTTAAGTCGTTTTTGGTCAGATATAAAAGTAATCTTAGACGAAGCTTATTTTCTCAATTAAACGCTTATTTAGCAAAATATAGAGTTTTTAAAATTTTTATAAAATTTTCATCTAATAATCGATTTTTGGTCAGATATAAAAGTGATCACAAATGAAGCTTATTTTCTCAATTAAACGCTTATTTTCTGAAATTTCGAGCTTTAAAAATTTTTATAAAATTTTCATCCAAAAATCGATTTTTGGTCAGATACAAAAGTGATCACAGATGAAGCTTATTTTCACAATTAAACGCTTATTTACTGAAATATCAATGTTTAAAGATTTTTATAAAATTTTTATCCAAAAAGTCAATTTTTGGTCAGATATAGAAGTTATCACAGATGAAGCTTATTTTCTCAAACGCTTAATTAACGAAATATCGGGGTTTAGATATTTTTATAAATTTTTCATCCAAAAAATCGATTTTTGGTCAGATAAAGAAGTGATCACAGATGAAGCTTATTTTCTCAAACGCTTATTTAACGAAATATCGGGGTTTAGATATTTTTATAAATTTTTCATCCAAAAAATCGATTTTTGGTCAAATAAAGAAGTGATCACAGATGAAGCTTATTTTCTCAAACGCTTATTTAACGAAATATCGGGGTTTAGATATTTTTATAAATTTTTGTCCAAAAAATCGATTTTTGGTCAGGTATAGAAGTGATCACAGATGAAGCTTATTTTCTAAATTAAACGCTTATTTACCGAATTATCAAAGTTTAAAGAGTTTTATAAAATTTCCCAAAATCCAAAAATCGATTACTGGTCAGATAAAGAAGTGAACACAGATGAAGCTTGTTTTCTCACTTAAACGCTTATTTAACGAAATATCGAGGTTTAGAGATTTTTATAAATTTTTCATCCAAAAAATCGATTTTTGGTCAGATAAAGAAGTGATCACTGATGAAGCTTATTTTCTCAAACGCTTATTTAACGAAATATCGGGGTTTAGATATTTTTATAAATTTTTATCCAAAAAATCGATTTTTGGTCAGGTATAGAAGTGATCACAGATGAAGCTTATATTCTAAATTAAACGCTTCTTTACCGAATTATCGAGGTTTAAAGATTTTTATAAAATTTTCATCCAAAATTCGATTTTAGTCAGATGTAAAAATACAGATGAAGCTTATTTTCTCAATTAAACGCTTATTTATCGAAATATCGAGGTTTGAGATTTTTATAAAATTTTCATCCAAAAATCGATTTTTGGTCAGATATAAAAGTGATCACAGATGAAGCTTATTTTCTCAATAAAACCCTATTTACTGAAATATCGAGGGTAAAAAATTTTTATAAAATTTTCATCCAAAAATCGATTTTTGATAAGATATAAAAGTGATCATAGATGAAGCTTATTTGCTCAATAAAACGCTTATTTACCGAAATATCAGGGTTCAAAGAATTTAAAAAATTTTCATCCAAAAAGCGATTTTTGGTCAGATATAGAAGTGATCACAGATGAAGCTTATCTTCGCAATTAAACGCTTATTTACTGAAATATCGAGGTTTAAAGATTTTTATAAAATTTTTATTCAAAAAGTCGATTTTTGGTCAGATATAGAAGTGACCACAGATGAAGCTTATTTTCTCAATTAAACGCTTAAACGACTTTTATAAAATATTTATCTAAAAAATTGGTTTTTGGTCAGATATAGAAATGATCACAGATGAAACTTATTTTCTGAATAAAAGGCTTATTTACCGAAATATCGAGGTTTAAAGATTTTTGTAAAATTTTCATCCAAAGAATTGATTTTTGGTCAGATATTGAAGTGATCACAGATGAAGTTTATTTTCTCAATAAAAGGCTTATTTACCGAAATATCGAGGTTTAAAGATTTTTATAAAATTTTTATCCAAAAATCGATTTTTGATCAGATATAAAAGTGATCTTAGATGAAGATTATTTTCTTAATTAAATGCCTATTTACCGAATTATCGAGATTTAAAGATTTTTATAAAAGTTTCATCAAAAAATCGATTTTTGGTCAGATGTAAAAATGATTACAGATGAAGATTATTTTCTCAATTAAACGCTTATTTATCGAAATATCGAGGTTTGAGATTTTTATAAAATTTTCATCCAAAAATCGATTTTTGGTCAGATGTAGAAATGATCACAAATGAAGCTTATTTTCTCAATTAAACGCTTATTTACCGAAATATTGAGTTTTAAAAACTTTTATAAAATTTTCATCCAAATATCGATTTTTGCTCAGATATAGAAGTGATCACAGATGAAGCTTATCTTCGCAATTAAACGCTTATTTACTGAAATATCGAGGTTTAAAGATTTTTATAAAATTTTTATCCAAAAAGTCGATTTTTGGTCAGATATAGAAGTTACCACAGATGAAGCTTATTTTCTCAATTAAACGCTTTAACGACTTTTATAAAATGATCACAGATGAAACTTATTTTCTGAATAAAAGGCTTATTTACCGAAATATCGAGGTTTAAAGATTTTTGTAAAATTTTCATCCAAAGAATTGATTTTTGGTCAGATATAGAAGTGATCACAGATGAAGTTTATTTTCTCAATAAAAGGCTTATTTACCGAAATATCGAGGTTTAAAGGTTTTTATAAAAGTTTTATCCAAAAATCGATTTTTGATCAGATATAAAAGTGATCATAGATGAAGATTATTTTCTTAATTAAATGCCTATTTACCGAAATATCGAGATTTAAAAATTTTCATCCAAAATTCTATTTTTGATCAGATATAGAAGTGATCACAGATGAAGTTTATTTTCTCAATAGAAGGCTTATTTACCGAAATATCGAGGTTTAAAGAATTTTATAAAATTTTTATCCAAAAAGTCGATTTTTGGTCAGATGTAGAAGTGATCACAAATGAAGCTTATTTTCTCAATGAAAGGCTTATTTGCCGAAATATCGATGTTTAAAAATTTTTATCAAATTTTCATTCTTAAGTCGTTTTTGGTCAGATATAAAAGTAATCTTAGACGAAGCTTATTTTCTCAATTAAACGCTTATTTAGCAAAATATAGAGTTTTTAAAATTTTTATAAAATTTTCATCTAATAATCGATTTTTGGTCAGATATAAAAGTGATCACAAATGAAGCTTATTTTCTCAATTAAACGCTTATTTTCTGAAATTTCGAGCTTTAAAAATTTTTATAAAATTTTCATCCAAAAATCGATTTTTGGTCAGATACAAAAGTGATCACAGATGAAGCTTATTTTCACAATTAAACGCTTATTTACTGAAATATCAATGTTTAAAGATTTTTATAAAATTTTTATCCAAAAAGTCAATTTTTGGTCAGATATAGAAGTTATCACAGATGAAGCTTATTTTCTCAAACGCTTAATTAACGAAATATCGGGGTTTAGATATTTTTATAAATTTTTCATCCAAAAAATCGATTTTTGGTCAGATAAAGAAGTGATCACAGATGAAGCTTATTTTCTCAAACGCTTATTTAACGAAATATCGGGGTTTAGATATTTTTATAAATTTTTCATCCAAAAAATCGATTTTTGGTCAAATAAAGAAGTGATCACAGATGAAGCTTATTTTCTCAAACGCTTATTTAACGAAATATCGGGGTTTAGATATTTTTATAAATTTTTGTCCAAAAAATCGATTTTTGGTCAGGTATAGAAGTGATCACAGATGAAGCTTATTTTCTAAATTAAACGCTTATTTACCGAATTATCAAAGTTTAAAGAGTTTTATAAAATTTCCCAAAATCCAAAAATCGATTACTGGTCAGATAAAGAAGTGATCACAGATGAAGCTTGTTTTCTCACTTAAACGCTTATTTAACGAAATATCGAGGTTTAGAGATTTTTATAAATTTTTCATCCAAAAAATCGATTTTTGGTCAGATAAAGAAGTGATCACTGATGAAGCTTATTTTCTCAAACGCTTATTTAACGAAATATCGGGGTTTAGATATTTTTATAAATTTTTATCCAAAAAATCGATTTTTGGTCAGGTATAGAAGTGATCACAGATGAAGCTTATATTCTAAATTAAACGCTTATTTACCGAATTATCGAGGTTTAAAGATTTTTATAAAATTTTCATCCAAAATTCGATTTTAGTCAGATGTAAAAATACAGATGAAGCTTATTTTCTCAATTAAACGCTTATTTATCGAAATATCGAGGTTTGAGATTTTTATAAAATTTTCATCCAAAAATCGATTTTTGGTCAGATATAAAAGTGATCACAGATGAAGCTTATTTTCTCAATAAAACCCTATTTACTGAAATATCGAGGGTAAAAAATTTTTATAAAATTTTCATCCAAAAATCGATTTTTGATAAGATATAAAAGTGATCATAGATGAAGCTTATTTGCTCAATAAAACGCTTATTTACCGAAATATCAGGGTTCAAAGAATTTAAAAAATTTTCATCCAAAAAGCGATTTTTGGTCAGATATAGAAGTGATCACAGATGAAGCTTATCTTCGCAATTAAACGCTTATTTACTGAAATATCGAGGTTTAAAGATTTTTATAAAATTTTTATTCAAAAAGTCGATTTTTGGTCAGATATAGAAGTGACCACAGATGAAGCTTATTTTCTCAATTAAACGCTTAAACGACTTTTATAAAATATTTATCTAAAAAATTGGTTTTTGGTCAGATATAGAAATGATCACAGATGAAACTTATTTTCTGAATAAAAGGCTTATTTACCGAAATATCGAGGTTTAAAGATTTTTGTAAAATTTTCATCCAAAGAATTGATTTTTGGTCAGATATAGAAGTGATCACAGATGAAGTTTATTTTCTCAATAAAAGGCTTATTTACCGAAATATCGAGGTTTAAAGATTTTTATAAAATTTTTATCCAAAAATCGATTTTTGATCAGATATAAAAGTGATCTTAGATGAAGATTATTTTCTTAATTAAATGCCTATTTACCGAAATATCGAGATTTAAAAATTTTCATCCAAAATTCTATTATTGATCAGATCTAAAAGTGATCATAGATCACTGAAATATTGATGTTTAAAAATTTTTATAAAATTTTCATCCAAAATCGATTTTTGATCAGATATAGAAGTGATCACAGATGAAGTTTATTTTCTCAATAAAAGGCTTATTTACCGAAATATGGAGCTTTAAAGATTCTTATAAAATTTTCATCCAAAGTCGATTTTTGGTCAGATGTAGAAATGATCACAAATGAAGCTTATTTTCTCAATGAAAGGCTTATTTGCCGAAATATCGATGTTTAAAAATTTTTATCAAATTTTCATTCTTAAGTCGTTTTTGGTCAGATATAAAAGTAATCTTAGACGAAGCTTATTTTCTCAATTAAACGCTTATTTACCAAAATATAGAGTTTTTAAAATTTTTATAAAATTTTCATCTAATAATCGATTTTTGGTCAGATATAAAAGTGATCACAAATGAAGCTTATTTTCTCAATTAAACGCTTATTTTCTGAAATTTCGAGCTTTAAAAATTTTTATAAAATTTTCATCCAAAAATCGATTTTTGGTCAGATACAAAAGTGATCACAGATGAAGCGTATTTTCACAATTAAACGCTTATTTACTGAAATATCAATGTTTAAAGATTTTTATAAAATTTTTATCCAAAAAGTCAATTTTTGGTCAGATATGGAAGTTATCACAGATGAAGCTTATTTTCTCAAACGCTTATTTAACGAAATATCGGGGTTTAGATATTTTTATAAATTTTTCATCCAAAAAATCGATTTTTGGTCAGATAAAGAAGTGATCACAGATGAAGCTTATTTTCTCAAACGCTTATTTAACGAAATATCGGGGTTTAGATATTTTTATAAATTTTTCATCCAAAAAATCGATTTTTGGTCAGATAAAGAAGTGATCACAGATGAAGCTTATTTTCTCAAACGCTTATTTAACGAAATATCGGGGTTTAGATATTTTTATAAATTTTTATCCAAAAACACGATTTTTGGTCAGGTATAGAAGTGATCACAGATGAAGCTTATTTTCTAAATTAAACGCTTATTTACCGAATTATCAAGGTTTAAAGAGTTTTATAAAATTTCCCAAAATCCAAAAATCGATTACTGGTCAGATAAAGAAGTGATCACAGATGAAGCTTGTTTTCTCAATTAAACGCTTATTTAACGAAATATCGGGGTTAAGAGATTTTTATAAATTTTTCATCCAAAAAATCGATTTTTGGTCAGATAAAGAAGTGATCACAGATGAAGCTTATTTTCTCAAACGCTTATTTAACGAAATATCGGGATTTAGATATTTTTATAAATTTTTATCCAAAAAATCGATTTTTGGTCAGGTATAGAAGTGATCACAGATGAAGCTTATTTTCTAAATTAAACGCTTATTTACCGAATTATCGAGGTTTAAATATTTTTATAAAATTTTCATCCAAAATTCGATTTTGGTCAGATGTAAAAATTATTACAGATGAAGGTTATTTTCTCAATTAAACGCTTATTTATCGAAATATCGAGGTTTGAGATTTTTATAAAATTTTCATCCAAAAATCGATTTTTGGTCAGATATAAAAGTGATCACAAATGAAGCTTATTTTCTCAATTAAACGCTTATTTACCGAAATTTCGAGCTTTAAAAATTTTTATAAAATTTTCATCCAAAAATCGATTTTTGGTCAGTTATAAAAGTAATCACAGATGAAGCTTACTTTCTCAATAAAACGCTATTTACTGAAATATCGAGGTTTAAAAATTTTTATAAAATTTTCATCCAAAAATCGATTTTTGGTCAGATGTAATAATGATCACAAATGAAGCTTATTTTCTCAATGAAAGGCTTATTTGCCGAAATATCAATGTTTAAAAATTTTTATCAAATTTTCATTCTTAAGTCGTTTTTGGTCAGATATAAAAGTAATCATAGACGAAGCTTATTTTCTCAATTATACGCTGATTTACCGAATTATCGAGATTTAAAGATTTTTATAAAAGTTTCATCAAAAAATCGATTTTTGGTCAGATGTAAAAATGATTACAGATGAAGCTTATTTTCTCAATTAAACGCTTATTTATCGAAATATCGAGGTTTGAGATTTTTATAAAATTTTCATCCAAAAGTCGATTTTTGGTCAGATGTAGAAATGATCACAAATGAAGCTTATTTTCTCAATTAAACGCTTTTTTACCGAAATATTGAGTTTTAAAAACTTTTATAAAATTTTCATCCAAATATCGATTTTTGGTCAGATATAGAAGTGATCACAGATGAAGCTTATCTTCGCAATTAAACGCTTATTTACTGAAATATCGAGGTTTAAAAATTTTTATAAAATTTTTATTCAAAAAGTCGATTTTTGGTCAGATATAGAAGTTACCACAGATGAAGCTTATTTTCTCAATTAAACGCTTTAACGACTTTTATAAAATATTTATCTAAAAAATTGGTTTTTGGTCAGATATAGAAATGATCACAGATGAAACTTATTTTCTGAATAAAAGGCTTATTTACCGAAATATCGAGGTTTAAAGATTTTTGTAAAATTTTCATCCAAAGAATTGATTTTTGGTCAGATATAGAAGTGATCACAGATGAAGTTTATTTTCTCAATAAAAGGCTTATTTACCGAAATATCGAGGTTTAAAGATTTTTATAAAATTTATCCAAAAATCGATTTTTGATCAGATATAAAAGTGATCATAGATGAAGATTATTTTCTTAATTAAATGCCTATTTACCGAAATATCGAGATTTAAAATTTTTCATCCAAAATTCTATTTTTGATCAGATCTAAAAGTGATCATAGATCACTGAAATATTGATGTTTAAAAATTTTTATAAAATTTTCATCCAAAATCGCTTTTTGATCAGATATAGAGTGATCACAGATGAAGTTTATTTTCTCAATAAAAGGCTTATTTACCGAAATTTCGAGGTTTAAAGATTTTTATAAAATTTTCATCCAAAGTCGATCTTTGGTCAGATATAAAAGTGATCACAAACGAAGTTTATTTTCCCAACGCTTATTTACCGAAATATCGTGGTTGAAAAATTATTATAAAATTTTCATCCAAAAGTCGATTTTTGGTCAGATATAGAAGTTACCACAGATGAAGCTTATTTTCTCAATTAAACGCTTTAACGACTTTTATAAAATGATCACAGATGAAACTTATTTTCTGAATAAAAGGCTTATTTACCGAAATATCGAGGTTTAAAGATTTTTGTAAAATTTTCATCCAAAGAATTGATTTTTGGTCAGATATAGAAGTGATCACAGATGAAGTTTATTTTCTCAATAAAAGGCTTATTTACCGAAATATCGAGGTTTAAAGGTTTTTATAAAATTTTTATCCAAAAATCGATTTTTGATCAGATATAAAAGTGATCATAGATGAAGATTATTTTCTTAATTAAATGCCTATTTACCGAAATATCGAGATTTAAAAATTTTCATCCAAAATTCTATTTTTGATCAGATATAGAAGTGATCACAGATGAAGTTTATTTTCTCAATAGAAGGCTTATTTACCGCAATATCGAGGTTTAAAGAATTTTATAAAATTTTTATCCAAAAAGTCGATTTTTGGTCAGATGTAGAAGTGATCACAAATGAAGCTTATTTTCTCAATGAAAGGCTTATTTGCCGAAATATCGATGTTTAAAAATTTTTATCAAATTTTCATTCTTAAGTCGTTTTTGGTCAGATATAAAAGTAATCTTAGACGAAGCTTATTTTCTCAATTAAACGCTTATTTAGCAAAATATAGAGTTTTTAAAATTTTTATAAAATTTTCATCTAATAATCGATTTTTGGTCAAATATAAAAGTGATCACAAATGAAGCTTATTTTCTCAATTAAACGCTTATTTTCTGAAATTTCGAGCTTTAAAAATTTTTATAAAATTTTCATCCAAAAATCGATTTTTGGTCAGATACAAAAGTGATCACAGATGAAGCTTATTTTCACAATTAAACGCTTATTTACTGAAATATCAATGTTTAAAGATTTTTATAAAATTTTTATCCAAAAAGTCAATTTTTGGTCAGATATAGAAGTTATCACAGATGAAGCTTATTTTCTCAAACGCTTAATTAACGAAATATCGGGGTTTAGATATTTTTATAAATTTTTCATCCAAAAAATCGATTTTTGGTCAGATAAAGAAGTGATCACAGATGAAGCTTATTTTCTCAAACGCTTATTTAACGAAATATCGGGGTTTAGATATTTTTATAAATTTTTCATCCAAAAAATCGATTTTTGGTCAAATAAAGAAGTGATCACAGATGAAGCTTATTTTCTCAAACGCTTATTTAACGAAATATCGGGGTTTAGATATTTTTATAAATTTTTGTCCAAAAAATCGATTTTTGGTCAGGTATAGAAGTGATCACAGATGAAGCTTATTTTCTAAATTAAACGCTTATTTACCGAATTATCAAAGTTTAAAGAGTTTTATAAAATTTCCCAAAATCCAAAAATCGATTACTGGTCAGATAAAGAAGTGATCACAGATGAAGCTTGTTTTCTCACTTAAACGCTTATTTAACGAAATATCGAGGTTTAGAGATTTTTATAAATTTTTCATCCAAAAAATCGATTTTTGGTCAGATAAAGAAGTGATCACTGATGAAGCTTATTTTCTCAAACGCTTATTTAACGAAATATCGGGGTTTAGATATTTTTATAAATTTTTATCCAAAAAATCGATTTTTGGTCAGGTATAGAAGTGATCACAGATGAAGCTTATATTCTAAATTAAACGCTTATTTACCGAATTATCGAGGTTTAAAGATTTTTATAAAATTTTCATCCAAAATTCGATTTTAGTCAGATGTAAAAATACAGATGAAGCTTATTTTCTCAATTAAACGCTTATTTATCGAAATATCGAGGTTTGAGATTTTTATAAAATTTTCATCCAAAAATCGATTTTTGGTCAGATATAAAAGTGATCACAGATGAAGCTTATTTTCTCAATAAAACCCTATTTACTGAAATATCGAGGGTAAAAAATTTTTATAAAATTTTCATCCAAAAATCGATTTTTGATAAGATATAAAAGTGATCATAGATGAAGCTTATTTGCTCAATAAAACGCTTATTTACCGAAATATCAGGGTTCAAAGAATTTAAAAAATTTTCATCCAAAAAGCGATTTTTGGTCAGATATAGAAGTGATCACAGATGAAGCTTATCTTCGCAATTAAACGCTTATTTACTGAAATATCGAGGTTTAAAGATTTTTATAAAATTTTTATTCAAAAAGTCGATTTTTGGTCAGATATAGAAGTGACCACAGATGAAGCTTATTTTCTCAATTAAACGCTTAAACGACTTTTATAAAATATTTATCTAAAAAATTGGTTTTTGGTCAGATATAGAAATGATCACAGATGAAACTTATTTTCTGAATAAAAGGCTTATTTACCGAAATATCGAGGTTTAAAGATTTTTGTAAAATTTTCATCCAAAGAATTGATTTTTGGTCAGATATAGAAGTGATCACAGATGAAGTTTATTTTCTCAATAAAAGGCTTATTTACCGAAATATCGAGGTTTAAAGATTTTTATAAAATTTTTATCCAAAAATCGATTTTTGATCAGATATAAAAGTGATCTTAGATGAAGATTATTTTCTTAATTAAATGCCTATTTACCGAAATATCGAGATTTAAAAATTTTCATCCAAAATTCTATTATTGATCAGATCTAAAAGTGATCATAGATCACTGAAATATTGATGTTTAAAAATTTTTATAAAATTTTCATCCAAAATCGATTTTTGATCAGATATAGAAGTGATCACAGATGAAGTTTATTTTCTCAATAAAAGGCTTATTTACCGAAATATGGAGCTTTAAAGATTCTTATAAAATTTTCATCCAAAGTCGATTTTTGGTCAGATGTAGAAATGATCACAAATGAAGCTTATTTTCTCAATGAAAGGCTTATTTGCCGAAATATCGATGTTTAAAAATTTTTATCAAATTTTCATTCTTAAGTCGTTTTTGGTCAGATATAAAAGTAATCTTAGACGAAGCTTATTTTCTCAATTAAACGCTTATTTACCAAAATATAGAGTTTTTAAAATTTTTATAAAATTTTCATCTAATAATCGATTTTTGGTCAGATATAAAAGTGATCACAAATGAAGCTTATTTTCTCAATTAAACGCTTATTTTCTGAAATTTCGAGCTTTAAAAATTTTTATAAAATTTTCATCCAAAAATCGATTTTTGGTCAGATACAAAAGTGATCACAGATGAAGCGTATTTTCACAATTAAACGCTTATTTACTGAAATATCAATGTTTAAAGATTTTTATAAATTTTTATCCAAAAAGTCAATTTTTGGTCAGATATGGAAGTTATCACAGATGAAGCTTATTTTCTCAAACGCTTATTTAACGAAATATCGGGGTTTAGATATTTTTATAAATTTTTCATCCAAAAAATCGATTTTTGGTCAGATAAAGAAGTGATCACAGATGAAGCTTATTTTCTCAAACGCTTATTTAACGAAATATCGGGGTTTAGATATTTTTATAAATTTTTCATCCAAAAAATCGATTTTTGGTCAGATAAAGAAGTGATCACAGATGAAGCTTATTTTCTCAAACGCTTATTTAACGAAATATCGGGGTTTAGATATTTTTATAAATTTTTATCCAAAAACACGATTTTTGGTCAGGTATAGAAGTGATCACAGATGAAGCTTATTTTCTAAATTAAACGCTTATTTACCGAATTATCAAGGTTTAAAGAGTTTTATAAAATTTCCCAAAATCCAAAAATCGATTACTGGTCAGATAAAGAAGTGATCACAGATGAAGCTTGTTTTCTCAATTAAACGCTTATTTAACGAAATATCGGGGTTAAGAGATTTTTATAAATTTTTCATCCAAAAAATCGATTTTTGGTCAGATAAAGAAGTGATCACAGATGAAGCTTATTTTCTCAAACGCTTATTTAACGAAATATCGGGGTTTAGATATTTTTATAAATTTTTATCCAAAAAATCGATTTTTGGTCAGGTATAGAAGTGATCACAGATGAAGCTTATTTTCTAAATTAAACGCTTATTTACCGAATTATCGAGGTTTAAATATTTTTATAAAATTTTCATCCAAAATTCGATTTTGGTCAGATGTAAAAATTATTACAGATGAAGGTTATTTTCTCAATTAAACGCTTATTTATCGAAATATCGAGGTTTGAGATTTTTATAAAATTTTCATCCAAAAATCGATTTTTGTTCAGATATAAAAGTGATCACAAATGAAGCTTATTTTCTCAATTAAACGCTTATTTACCGAAATTTCGAGCTTTAAAAATTTTTATAAAATTTTCATCCAAAAATCGATTTTTGGTCAGTTATAAAAGTAATCACAGATGAAGCTTACTTTCTCAATAAAACGCTATTTACTGAAATATCGAGGTTTAAAAATTTTTATAAAATTTTCATCCAAAAATCGATTTTTGGTCAGATGTAGTAATGATCACAAATGAAGCTTATTTTCTCAATGAAAGGCTTATTTGCCGAAATATCAATGTTTAAAAATTTTTATCAAATTTTCATTCTTAAGTCGTTTTTGGTCAGATATAAAAGTAATCATAGACGAAGCTTATTTTCTCAATTATACGCTGATTTACCGAATTATCGAGATTTAAAGATTTTTATAAAAGTTTCATCAAAAAATCGATTTTTGGTCAGATGTAAAAATGATTACAGATGAAGCTTATTTTCTCAATTAAACGCTTATTTATCGAAATATCGAGGTTTGAGATTTTTATAAAATTTTCATCCAAAAATCGATTTTTGGTCAGATGTAGAAATGATCACAAATGAAGCTTATTTTCTCAATTAAACGCTTTTTTACCGAAATATTGAGTTTTAAAAACTTTTATAAAATTTTCATCCAAATATCGATTTTTGGTCAGATATAGAAGTGATCACAGATGAAGCTTATCTTCGCAATTAAACGCTTATTTACTGAAATATCGAGGTTTAAAAATTTTTATAAAATTTTTATCCAAAAAGTCGATTTTTGGTCAGATATAGAAGTTACCACAGATGAAGCTTATTTTCTCAATTAAACGCTTTAACGACTTTTATAAAATATTTATCTAAAAAATTGGTTTTTGGTCAGATATAGAAATGATCACAGATGAAACTTATTTTCTGAATAAAAGGCTTATTTACCGAAATATCGAGGTTTAAAGATTTTTGTAAAATTTTCATCCAAAGAATTGATTTTTGGTCAGATATAGAAGTGATCACAGATGAAGTTTATTTTCTCAATAAAAGGCTTATTTACCGAAATATCGAGGTTTAAAGATTTTTATAAAATTTATCCAAAAATCGATTTTTGATCAGATATAAAAGTGATCATAGATGAAGATTATTTTCTTAATTAAATGCCTATTTTCTGAAATATCGATGTTTAAAAATTTTTTTAAAACTCATCCAAAAATCGATTTTTGGTCAGATATGAGTCATCATAATGAAGCTTATTTTCTCAATTAAACGCTTATTTACCGAAATATCGAGGTTTTAAAATTTTTATAAAATTTTCATCCAAAAATCGATTTTTGTACAGATATAAAAGTGATCACAGATGAAGCTTATTTGCTTATTTACCGAAATATCAGGGTTTAAAGAATTTAAAAAATTATCATCCAAAAAGCGATTTTTGGACAGACGTAGGGGTGATCACAGATGAAGCTTATTTTCTCAATAAAACGCTTATTTACCTAAATATCGAGGTTTAAAAATTTTTATAAAATTTTCACCCAAAACATCAATTTTTAGTCAGATATAGATGTGCTCACAGATGAAGCTTATTTTCTCAATAAAACGCTTATTTATCGAAATATCGAGATTTGAGATTTTTATAAAATATTCATCCAAAAATCGATTTATGGTCAAATGTAGAAATGATCACAAATGAAGCTTATTTTCTCAATTAAACGCTTATTTACCGAAATATTGAGTTTTAAAAACTTTTATAAAATTTTCATCCAAATATCGATTTTTGGTCAGATATAAAAGTGATCACAGATGAAGCTTATCTTCGCAATTAATCGCTTATTTACTGAAATATCGAGGTTTAAAGATTTTTATAAAATTTTTATCCAAAAAGTCGATTTTTGGTCAGATATAGAAGTTACCACAGATGAAGCTTATTTTCTCAATTAAACGCTTTAACGACTTTTATAAAATATTTATCTAAAAAATTGGTTTTTGGTCAGATATAGAAATGATCACAGATGAAACTTATTTTCTGAATAAAAGGCTTATTTACCGAAATATCGAGGTTTAAAGATTTTTGTAAAATCTTCATCCAAAAATCGATTTTTGGTCAGATGTAGTAATGATCACAAATGAAGCTTATTTTCTCAATGAAAGGCTTATTTGCCGAAATATTGAGTTTTAAAAACTTTTATAAAATTTTCATCCAAATATCGATTTTTGGTGAGATGTAGAAATTATTACAGATGAAGCTTATTTTCTTAATTAAACGCTTATTTACCGAAACATCGAGGTTTAAAAATTTTTATCAAATTTTCATTCTTAAGTCGTTTTTGGTCAGATATAAAAGTAATCATAGACGAAGCTTATTTTCTCAATTATACGCTGATTTACCGAATTATCGAGATTTAAAGATTTTTATAAAAGTTTCATCAAAAAATCGATTTTTAGTCAGATGTAAAAATGATTACAGATGAAGCTTATTTTCTCAATTAAAGGCTTATTTATCGAAATATCGAGGTTTGAGATTTTTATAAAATTTTCATCAAAAATCGATTTTTGGTCAGATGTAGAAATGATCACAAATGAAGCTTATTTTCTCAATTAAACGCTTATTTACCGAAATATTGAGTTTTAAAAACTTTTATAAAATTTTCATCCAAATATCGATTTTTGGTGAGATGTAGAAATTATTACAGATGAAGCTTATTTTCTTAATTAAACGCTTATTTACCGAAACATCGAGGTTTAAAAATTTTTATAAAATTTTCATCCAAAAATCGATTTTTGATCAGATATAAAAGTGATCATAGATGAAGATTATTTTCTTAATTAAACGCTTATTTTCTGAAATATCGATGTTTAAAAATTTTTTTAAAACTCATCCAAAAATCGAGTTTTGGTTAGATGTAGAAATGATCACAGATGAAGCTTATTTGCTCAATAAAACGCTTATTTACCGAAATATCAGGGTTTAAAGAATTTAAAAAATTATCATCCAAAAAGCGATTTTTGGACAGACGTAGGGGTGATCACAGATGAAACTTATTTTCTCAATAAAACGCTTATTTACCGAAATATCGAGGTTTAAAAATTTTTATAAAATTTTCATCCAAAACTTCAATTTTTAGTCAGATATAGATGTGCTCTCAGATGAAGCTTATTTTCTCAATAAAACGCTTATTTATCGAAATATCGAGGTTTAAGATTTTTATAAAATTTTCATCCAAAAATCGATTTTTGGTCAGATGTAGAAATGATCACAAATGAAGCTTATTTTCTCAATTAAACGCTTATTTACCGAAATATTGAGTTTTAACAACTTTTATAAAATTTTCATCCCAATATCGATTTTTGGTCAGATATAGAAGTGATCACAGATGAAGCTTATCTTCGCAATTAATCGCTTATTTACTGAAATATCGAGGTTTAAAGATTTTTATAAAATTTTTATCCAAAAAGTCGATTTTTGGTCAGATATAGAAGTTACCACAGATGAAGCTTATTTTCTCAATTAAACGCTTTAACGACTTTTATAAAATATTTATCTAAAAAATTGGTTTTTGGTCAGATATAGAAATGATCACAGATGAAACTTATTTTCTGAATAAAAGGCTTATTTACCGAAATATCGAGGTTTAAAGATTTTTATAAAATTTTTATCCAAAAATCGATTTTTGATCAGATATAAAAGTGATCATAGATGAAGATTATTTTCTTAATTAAATGCCTATTTACCGAAATATCGAGATTTAAAAATTTTCATTAAATATTCTATTTTTGAATAGATCTAAAAGTGATCATAGATCACTGAAATATTGATGTTTAAAAATTTTTATAAAATTTTCATCCAAAACATCAATTTTTAGTCAGACATAGATGTGCTCACAGATGAAGCTTATTTTCTCAATAAAACGCTTATTTACCGAAATATCGAGGTTTAAAAATTTTTATAAAATTTTCATCCAAAACATCAATTTTTAGTCAGACATAGATGTGCTCACAGATGAAGCTTATTTTCTCAATAAAACGCTTATTTACCGAAATATCGAGGTTTAAAGATTTTTATAAAATTTTCATCCAAAAAATTGATTTTTTTCAGATACAAAAGTGATCACAAATGAAGCTTATTTTCTCAATAAGACGCTATTTACTGAAATATCGTGGTTTAAAAATTTTTATAAAATTTTCATCCAAAAATCGATTTTTGGTCTGATTTAAAAGTGATCACAGATGAAGCTTATTTTCTCAATTAAACACTTATTTACTGAAATATCGAGGTTTAAAAACTTTTTTATAAAATTTCATCCAAAAATCGATTTTTGATAAGATATAAATGTGATCATAGATGAAGCTTATTTTCTCAATTAAACGCTTATATACTGAAATATCGGTGTTTAAAAATTTTTATAAAATTTTCATCCAAAAATCGATTTTTGGTCTGATTTAAAAGTGATCACAGATGAAGCTTATTTTCTCAATTAAACGCTTATTTATTGAAATATCCATGTTTAAAAATTTTTATAAAATTTTCATCCAAAAATCGATTTTTGTACAGATATAAAACTGATCACAGATGAAATTTATTTTCTCAATTAAACGCTTATTTACTGAAATATCGGTGTTTAAAAATTTTTATAAAATTTTCATCCAAAAATCGATTTTTGTACAGATTTAAAAGTGATCACAGATGAAACTTATTTTCTCAATTGAACGCTTATTTACTGAAATATCGGTGTTTAAAAATTTTTATAAAATTTTCATACAAAAATCGATTTTTGGTCTGATTTAAAAGTGATCACAGATGAAGCTTATTTTCTCAATTAAACGATTATTTACTGAAATATCGGGGTTTAAAAATTTTTATAAAATTTTCATCCAAAAATCGATTTTTGTACAGATATCAAAGTGATCACAGATGAAACTTATTTTCTCAATTGAACGCTTATTTACTGAAATATCGGTGTTTAAAAATTTTTATAAAATTTTCATCCAAAAATCGATTTTTGGTCTGATTTAAAAGTGATCACAGATGAAGCTTATTTTCTCAATTAAACGCTTATTTATTGAAATATCCATGTTTAAAAATTTTTATAAAATTTTCATCCAAAAATTGATTTTTGTATAGATATAAAAGTGATCACAGATGAAATTTATTTTCTCAATTAAACGCTTATTTATTGAAATATCGGTGTTTAAAAATTTTTATAAAATTTTCATCCAAAAATCGATTTTTGTACAGATATAAAAGTGATCACAAATGAAGTTTATTTTCTCAATTAAACGCTTATTTATTGAAATATCCATGTTTAAAAATTTTTATAAAATTTTCATCCAAAAATCTATTTTTGTACAGATATAAAAGTGATCACAGATGAAACTTATTTTCTCAATTAAACGCTTATTTACTGAAATATCGGTGTTTAAAAATTTGTATAAAATTTTCATCCAAAAATCGATTTTTGGTCAGATATAAAAGTGATCACAAATTAAGCTTATTTTCTCAATTAAACCTCGATATTTCGGTAAATAAGCGTTTTATTGAGAAAATAAGCTTTATCTGTGATCACCCCTACATCTGTCCAAAAATCGCTTTTTGGATGAAAATTTTTTAAATTCTTTAAACCTCATCTGTGATCATTTCTACATCTGACCAAAAATCGATTTTTGGATGAACATTTTATAAAAATCTTTAAACCTCGATATTTCGGTAAATAAGCGTTTAATTGAGAAAATAAGCTTCATTTGTGATCACTTTTATATCTGACCAAAAATCGATTTTTGGATGAAAATTTTATACAAATTTTTAAACCTCGATATTTCAGTAAATAAGCGATTGAGAAAATAAGCTTCATATGTGATCGCTTTTTTATCTGACCAAAAATTGATTTTTGGATGAAAATTTTATAAAAATTTTTAAGCCTCGATATTTCGATAAATAAGCGTACAATTGAGAAAATAAGCTTCATCTATTACCACTTTTATACCTGACCAAAAATTGATTTTTGGATGAACATTTTATAAAAATTTTAAAAACTCGATATTTCAGTAAATAACCGTTTAATTGAGAAAATAAGCTTCATTTTTGATCACTTTTAAATCTGAACAAAAATCGATTTTTGAATGAAAATTTTATAAAACTATTTAAACCTCGATATCTCGGTAAATAAGCATTTAATTGAGAAAATAAGCTTGATCTATGATCACATCTATATCTGACCAAAAATCAATTTTTGGATGAAAATTTTATAAAACTTTTTAAACTTCGATATTTCGGTAAACAAGTGTTTAATTGAGAAAATAAGCTTCATCAATATCGAGGTTTAAAATTTTTTATAAAATTTCCATCCAAAATTCGATTTTTGGTCAGATATAAAAGTGATTACAGATGAAGCTTATTTTCTCCATCAATTGCTTATTTACTGTAAAATCGAGGTTTTAAAATTTTTATAAAATTTTCATCCAAAAATCGATTTTTGTACAGATATGAAAGTGTTCACAGATGAAGCTTATTTTCTCAATTAAACTCTAATTTACCGAAATATCGAGGTTTAAAGATTTTTATAAGTTTTTCATCCAAAAAATCGATTTTTGGTCAGATATAGAAGTGATCACAGATGAAGATTATTTTCTCAATTAAAAGCTTATTTAACGAAATATCGGGGTTTGAAAATTTTTATAAAATTTTCATTAAAAAACGATTTTTGGTCAGATATAGAAGTGATCACAGATGAAGTTTATTTTCTTAATAAAACGCTATTTACTGAAATATCGAGGTTTAAAAATTTTTATAAAATTTTCATTCAAAAATCGATTTTTGGTCAGATTTAAAAGTGATCACAAATGAAGCTTATTTTCTCAATTAAACGCTTATTTACCGAAATTTCGAGCTTTAAAAATTTTTATAAAATTTTCATCCAAAAATCGATTTTTGGTCAGATGTAGAAATGATCACAAATGAAACTTATTTTCTCAATGAAAGGCTTATTTGCCGAAATATCGATGTTTAAAAATTTTTATCAAATTTTCATTCTTAAGTCGTTTTTGGTCAGATATAAAAGTAATCTTAGACGAAGCTTATTTTCTCAATTAAACGCTTATTTACCAAAATATCGAGTTTTTAAAATTTTTACAAAATTTTCATCTAATTATCGATTTTTGGTCAGATATAAAAGTGATCACAAATAAAGCTTATTTTCTCAATTAAACGCTTATTTACCGAAATTTCGAGCTTTAAAAATTTTTATAAAATTTTCATCCAAAAATCGATTTTTGTACAGATTTAAAAGTGATCACAGATGAAACTTATTTTCTCAATTGAACGCTTATTTACTGAAATATCGGTGTTTAAAAATTTTTATAAAATTTTCATACAAAAATCGATTTTTGGTCTGATTTAAAAGTGATCACAGATGAAGCTTATTTTCTCAATTAAACGCTTATTTACTGAAATATCGGGGTTTAAAAATTTTTATAAAATTTTCATCCAAAAATCGATTTTTGTACAGATATCAAAGTGATCACAGATGAAACTTATTTTCTCAATTGAACGCTTATTTACTGAAATATCGGTGTTTAAAAATTTTTATAAAATTTTCATCCAAAAATCGATTTTTGGTCTGATTTAAAAGTGATCACAGATGAAGCTTATTTTCTCAATTAAACGCTTATTTATTGAAATATCCATGTTTAAAAATTTTTATAAAATTTTCATCCAAAAATTGATTTTTGTATAGATATAAAAGTGATCACAGATGAAATTTATTTTCTCAATTAAACGCTTATTTATTGAAATATCGGTGTTTAAAAATTTTTATAAAATTTTCATCCAAAAATCGATTTTTGTACAGATATAAAAGTGATCACAAATGAAGTTTATTTTCTCAATTAAACGCTTATTTATTGAAATATCCATGTTTAAAAATTTTTATAAAATTTTCATCCAAAAATCTATTTTTGTACAGATATAAAAGTGATCACAGATGAAACTTATTTTCTCAATTAAACGCTTATTTACTGAAATATCGGTGTTTAAAAATTTGTATAAAATTTTCATCCAAAAATCGATTTTTGGTCAGATATAAAAGTGATCACAAATTAAGCTTATTTTCTCAATTAAACCTCGATATTTCGGTAAATAAGCGTTTTATTGAGAAAATAAGCTTTATCTGTGATCACCCCTACATCTGTCCAAAAATCGCTTTTTGGATGAAAATTTTTTAAATTTTTTAAACCTCATCTGTGATCATTTCTACATCTGACCAAAAATCGATTTTTGGATGAACATTTTATAAAAATCTTTAAACCTCGATATTTCGGTAAACAAGAGTTTAATTGAGAAAACAAGCTTCATCTGTGATCACTTTTATATCTAAATAAAAATCGATTTTTGGATGAAAATTTTATAAAAATTTTTAAACCTCGATATTTCGGTAAATAAGCGTTTAATTGAGAAAATAAGCTTCATTTGTGATCACTTTTATATCTGACCAAAAATCGATTTTTGGATGAAAATTTTATACAAATTTTTAAACCTCGATATTTCAGTAAATAAGCGATTGAGAAAATAAGCTTCATATGTGATCGCTTTTTTATCTGACCAAAAATTGATTTTTGGATGAAAATTTTATAAAAATTTTTAAGCCTCGATATTTCGATAAATAAGCGTACAATTGAGAAAATAAGCTTCATCTATTACCACTTTTATACCTGACCAAAAATTGATTTTTGGATGAACATTTTATAAAAATTTTAAAAACTCGATATTTCAGTAAATAACCGTTTAATTGAGAAAATAAGCTTCATTTTTGATCACTTTTAAATCTGAACAAAAATCGATTTTTGAATGAAAATTTTATAAAACTATTTAAACCTCGATATCTCGGTAAATAAGCATTTAATTGAGAAAATAAGCTTGATCTATGATCACATCTATATCTGACCAAAAATCAATTTTTGGATGAAAATTTTATAAAACTTTTTAAACTTCGATATTTCGGTAAACAAGTGTTTAATTGAGAAAATAAGCTTCATCAATATCGAGGTTTAAAATTTTTTATAAAATTTCCATCCAAAAATCGATTTTTGGTCAGATATAAAAGTGATTACAGATGAAGCTTATTTTCTCCATCAATTGCTTATTTACTGTAAAATCGAGGTTTTAAAATTTTTATAAAATTTTCATCCAAAAATCGATTTTTGTACAGATATGAAAGTGTTCACAGATGAAGCTTATTTTCTCAATTAAACTCTAATTTACCGAAATATCGAGGTTTAAAGATTTTTATAAGTTTTTCATCCAAAAAATCGATTTTTGGTCAGATATAGAAGTGATCACAGATGAAGCTTATTTTCTCAATTAAAAGCTTATTTAACGAAATATCGGGGTTTGAAAATTTTTATAAAATTTTCATTAAAAAACGATTTTTGGTCAGATATAGAAGTGATCACAGATGAAGTTTATTTTCTTAATAAAACGCTATTTACTGAAATATCGAGGTTTAAAAATTTTTATAAAATTTTCATTCAAAAATCGATTTTTGGTCAGATTTAAAAGTGATCACAAATGAAGCTTATTTTCTCAATTAAACGCTTATTTACCGAAATTTCGAGCTTTAAAAATTTTTATAAAATTTTCATCCAAAAATCGATTTTTGGTCAGATGTAGAAATGATCACAAATGAAACTTATTTTCTCAATGAAAGGCTTATTTGCCGAAATATCGATGTTTAAAAATTTTTATCAAATTTTCATTCTTAAGTCGTTTTTGTTCAGATATAAAAGTAATCTTAGACGAAGCTTATTTTCTCAATTAAACGCTTATTTACCAAAATATCGAGTTTTTAAAATTTTTATAAAATTTTCATCTAATTATCGATTTTTGGTCAGATATAAAAGTGATCACAAATAAAGCTTATTTTCTCAATTAAACGCTTATTTACCGAAATTTCGAGCTTTAAAAATTTTTATAAAATTTTCATCCAAAAACTCGATTTTTGGTCAGATACAAAAGTGATCACAGATGAAGCTTATTTTCACAATTAAACGCTTATTTACTGAAATATCGAGGTTTAAAGATTTTTATAAAATTTTTATCCAAAAAGTCAATTTTTGGTCAGATATAGAAGTTATCACAGATGAAGCTTATTTTCTCAATTAAACGCTTATTTACCGAAATATCAAGGTTTAAAGAGTTTTATAAAATTTCCCAAAATCCAAAAATCGATTACTGGTCAGATAAAGAAGTGATCACAGATGAAGCTTGTTTTCTCAATTAAACGCTTATTTAACGAAATATCGGGGTTTAAAGATTTTTATAAATTTTTCATCCAAAAAATCGATTTTTGGTCAGATAAAGAAGTGATCACAGATGAAGCTTATTTTCTCAATTAAACGCTTCTTTAAAGAAATATCGGGGTTTAGATATTTTTATAAATTTTTATCCAAAAAATCGATTTTTGGCCAGATATAGAAGTGATCACAGATGAAGCTTATTTTCTAAATTAAACGCTTATTTTCATCCAAAAATCGATTTTTGGTCAGATATAAAAGTGATCACAAATGAAGCTTATTTTCTCAATTAAACGCTTATTTACCGAAATTTCGAGCTTTAAAAATTTTTATAAAATTTTCATCCAAAAATCGATTTTTGGTCAGATATAAAAGTGATCACAGATGAAGCTTATTTTCTCAATAAAACGCTATTTACTGAAATATCGAGGTTTAAAAATTTTTATAAAATTTTCATCCAAAAATCGATTTTTGGTCAGATGTAGTAATGATCACAAATGAAGCTTATTTTCTCAATGAAAGGCTTATTTGCCGAAATATCGATGTTTAAAAATTTTTATCAAATTTTCATTCTTAAGTCGTTTTTGGTCAGATATAAAAGTAATCATAGACGAAGCTTATTTTCTCAATTATACGCTGATTTACCGAATTATCGAGATTTAAAGATTTTTATAAAATTTTCATCCAAAAATCGATTTTTGGTCAGATATAAAAGTGATCACAGATGAAGCTTATCCTCGCAATTAAACGCTTATTTATCGAAATATCGAGGTTTGAGATTTTTATGAAATTTTCGTCTAAAAATCGATTTTTGGTCAGATATAAAAGTGATCACAAATGAAGCTTATTTTCTCAATTAAACGCTTATTTACCGAAATTTCGAGCTTTAAAAATTTTTATAAAATTTTCATCCAAAAATCGATTTTTGGTCAGATATAAAAGTGATCGCAGATGAAGCTTATCTTCGCAATTAAACGCTTATTTACTGAAATATCGAGGTTTAAAGATTTTTATAAAATTTTTATCCAAAAAGTCGATTTTTGGTCAGATATAGAAGTTACCACAGATGAAGCTTATTTTCTCAATTAAACGCTTTAACGACTTTTATAAAATATTTATTTAAAAAATTGGTTTTTGGTCAGATATAAAAATGATCACAGATGAAACTTATTTTCTGAATAAAAGGCTTATTTACCGAAATATCGAGGTCTAAATATTTTTATAAAATTTTTATCCAAAAATCGATTTTTGATCAGATATAAAAGTGATCATAGATGAAGATTATTTTCTTAATTAAAGGCCTATTTACCGAAATATCGAGATTTAAAAATTTTCATCCAAAATTCTATTTTTGATCAGATCTAAAAGTGATCATAGATCACTGAAATATTGATGTTTAAAAATTTTTATAAAATTTTCATCCAAAATCGATTTTTGGTCAGATATAGAAGTGATCACAGATGAAGTTTATTTTCTCAATAAAAGGCTTATTTACCGAAATATCGAGGTTTAAAGATTTTTATAAAATTTTCATCCAAAGTCGATTTTTGGTCAGATATAAAAGTGATCACAAATGAAGTTTATTTTCCCAACGCTTATTTACCGAAATATCGTGGTTGAAAAATTATTATAAAATTTTCATCCAAAAATTGATTTTTGGTCGGATATAAAAGTGATCACAAATGAAGCTTATTTTCTCAATTAAACGCTTATTTACCGAAATTTCGAGTTTTAAAAATTTTTATAAAATTTTCATCCAAAAATCGATTTTTGGTCAGATACAAAAGTGATCACAGGTGAAGCTTATTTTCACAATTAAACGCTTATTTACTGAAATATCGAGGTTTAAAAATTTGTATAAAATTTTTATCCAAAAGCTCAATTTTTGGTCAGATATAGAAGTTATCACAGATGAAGCTTATTTTCTCAATTAAACGCTTATTTACCGAAATATCAAGGTTTAAAGACTTTTATAAAATTTCCCAAAATCCAAAAATCGATTACTGGTCAGATAAAGAAGTGATAACAGATGAAGCTTATTTTCTCAATTAAACGCTTATTTAACGAAATATCGAGGTTTAAAGATTTTTATAAAATTTCCATTAAAAAATCGATTTTTGGTCAGATGTAGAAATGATTACAGATGAAGCTTATTTTCTCAATGAAAGCCTTATTTGCCGAAATATCGATGTTTAAAAATTTTTATCAAATTTTCATTCTTAAGTCGTTTTTGGTCAGATATAAAAGTAATCTTAGACGAAGCTTATTTTCTCAATTAAACGCTTATTTACCAAAATATCGAGTTTTTAAAATTTTTATAAAATTTTCATCTAATTATCGATTTTTGGTCAGATATAAAAGTGATCACAAATGAAGCTTATTTTCTCAATTAAACGCTTATTTACCGAAATTTCGAGCTTTAAAAATTTTTATAAAATTTTCATCCAAAAAATCGATTTTTGGTCAGATACAAAAGTGATCACAGATGAAGCTTATTTTCACAATTAAACGCTTATTTACTGAAATATCGAGGTTTAAAAATTTTTATAAAATTTTTATCCAAAAAGTCAATTTTTGGTCAGATATAGAAGTTATCACAGATGAAGCTTATTTTCTCAATTAAACGCTTATTTACCGAAATATCAAGGTTTAAAGAGTTTTATAAAATTTCCCAAAATCCAAAAATCGATTACTGGTCAGATAAAGAAGTGATCACAGATGAAGCTTGTTTTCTCAATTAAATGCTTATTTAACGAAATATCGGGGTTTAAAGATTTTTATAAATTTTTCATCCAAAAAATCGATTTTTGGTCAGATAAAGAAGTGATCACAGATGAAGCTTATTTTCTCAATTAAACGCTTATTTAAAGAAATATCGGGGTTTAGATATTTTTATAAATTTTTATCCAAAAATTCGATTTTTGTCCAGATATAGAAGTGATCACAGATGAAGCTTATTTTCTAAATTAAACGCTTATTTACCGAATTATCGAGGTTTAAAGATTTTTATAAAATTTTCATCCAAAATTCGATTTTGGTCAGATGTAAAAATGATTACAGATGAAGCTTATTTTCTCAATTAAACGCTTATTTATCGAAATATCGAGGTTTGAGATTTTTATAAAATTTTCATCCAAAAATCGATTTTTGGTCAGATATAAAAGTGATCACAAATGAAGCTTATTTTCTCAATTAAACGCTTATTTACCGAAATTTCGAGCTTTGAAAATTTTTATAAAATTTTCATCCAAAAATCGATTTTTGGTCAGATATAAAAGTGATCACAGATGAAGCTTATTTTCTCAATAAAACGCTATTTACTGAAATATCGAGGTTTAAAAATTTTTATAAAATTTTCATCCAAAAATCGATTTTTGGTCAGATATAAAAGTTATCACAAATGAAGCTTATTTTCTCAATTAAACGCTTATTTACCGAAATTTCGAGCTTTAAAAATTTTTATAAAATTTTCATCCAAAAATCGATTTTTGGTCAGATATAAAAGTGATCACAGATGAAGCTTATCTTCGCAATTAAACGCTTATTTACTGAAATATCGAGGTTTAAAGATTTTTATAAAATTTTTATCCAAAAAGTCGATTTTTGGTCAGATATAGAAGTTACCACAGATGAAGCTTATTTTCTCAATTAAACGCTTTAACGACTTTTATAAAATATTTATTTAAAAAATTGGTTTTTGGTCAGATATAAAAATGATCACAGATGAAACTTATTTTCTGAATAAAAGGCTTATTTACCGAAATATCGAGGTTTAAATATTTTTATAAAATTTTTATCCAAAAATCGATTTTTGATCAGATATAAAAGTGATCATAGATGAAGATTATTTTCTTAATTAAAGGCCTATTTACCGAAATATCGAGATTTAAAAATTTTCATCCAAAATTCTATTTTTGATCAGATCTAAAAGTGATCATAGATCACTGAAATATTGATGTTTAAAAATTTTTATAAAATTTTCATCCAAAATCGATTTTTGGTCAGATATAGAAGTGATCACAGATGAAGTTTATTTTCTCAATAAAAGGCTTATTTACCGAAATATCGAGGTTTAAAGATTTTTATAAAATTTTCATCCAAAGTCGATTTTTGGTCAGATATAAAAGTGATCACAAATGAAGTTTATTTTCCCAACGCTTATTTACCGAAATATCGTGGTTGAAAAATTATTATAAAATTTTCATCCAAAAATTGATTTTTGGTCGGATATAAAAGTGATCACAAATGAAGCTTATTTTCTCAATTAAACGCTTATTTACCGAAATTTCGAGCTTTAAAAATTTTTATAAAATTTTCATCCAAAAATCGATTTTTGGTCAGATACAAAAGTGATCACAGGTGAAGCTTATTTTCACAATTAAACGCTTATTTACTGAAATATCGAGGTTTAAAAATTTTTATAAAATTTTTATCCAAAAGCTCAATTTTTGGTCAGATATAGAAGTTATCACAGATGAAGCTTATTTTCTCAATTAAACGCTTATTTACCGAAATATCAAGGTTTAAAGACTTTTATAAAATTTCCCAAAATCCAAAAATCGATTACTGGTCAGATAAAGAAGTGATAACAGATGAAGCTTATTTTCTCAATTAAACGCTTATTTAACGAAATATCGAGGTTTAAAGATTTTTATAAAATTTCCATTAAAAAATCGATTTTTGGTCAGATGTAGAAATTATTACAGATGAAGCTTATTTTCTCAATTAAACGCTTATTTATCGAAATATCGAGGTTTGAGATTTTTATAAAATTTTCATCCAAAAATCGATTTTTGGTCAGATATAAAAGTGATCACAAATGAAGCTTATTTTCTCAATTAAACGCTTATTTACCGAAATATCGAGGTTTAAAGATTTTTATAAAATTTCCATTAAAAAATCGATTTTTGGTCAGATGTAGAAATGATTACCGATGAAGCTTATTTTCTCAATTAAACGCTTATTTATCGAAATATCGAGGTTTGAGATTTTTATAAAATTTTCATCCAAAAATCGATTGTTGGTCAGACATAAAAGTGATCAGAAATTAACTTTATTTTCACAATTATACGCTTATTTACCGAAATATCGAGGTTTAAAAATTTTTATAAAATTTTCATCCAAAAATCGATTTTTGGTCAGATGTAGAAATGATCACAAATGAAGCTTATTTTCTCAATGAAAGGCTTATTTGCCGAAATATCGATGTTTAAAAATTTTTATAAAATTTTCATTCTTAAGTCGTTTTTGGTCAGATATAAAAGTAATCTTAGACGAAGCTTATTTTTTCAATTAAACGCTTATTTACCAAAATATAGAGTTTTTAAAATTTTTATAAAATTTTCATCTAATAATCGATTTTTGGTCAGATATAAAAGTGATCACAAATGAAGCTTATTTTCTCAATTAAACGCTTATTTTCTGAAATTTCGAGCTTTAAAAATTTTTATAAAATTTTCATCCAAAAATCGATTTTTGGTCAGATACAAAAGTGATCACAGATGAAGCTTATTTTCACAATTAAACACTTATTTACTGAAATATCAAGGTTTAAAGAGTTTTATAAAATTTCCCAAAATCCAAAAATCGATTACTGGTCAGATAAAGAAGTGATCACAGATGAAGCTTGTTTTCTCAATTAAACGCTTATTTAACGAAATATCGGGGTTTAGAGATTTTTATAAATTTTTCATCCAAAAAATCGATTTTTGGTCAGATAAAGAAGTGATCACAGATGAAGCTTATTTTCTCAAACGCTTATTTAACGAAATATCGGGGTTTAGATATTTTTATAAATTTTTATCCAAAAAATCGATTTTTGGTCAGATATAGAAGTGATCACAGATGAAGCTTATTTTCTAAATTAAACGCTTATTTACCGAATTATCGAGGTTTAAAGATTTTTATAAAATTTTCATCCAAAATTCGATTTTGGTCAGATGTAAAAATGATTACAGATGAAGCTTATTTTCTCAATTAAACGCTTATTTATCGAAATATCGAGGTTTGAGATTTTATAAAATTTTCATCCAAAAATCGATTTTTGGTCAGATATAAAAGTGATCACAAATGAAGCTTATTTTCTCAATTAAACGCTTATTTACCGAAATTTCGAGCTTTACAAATTTTTATAAAATTTTCATCCAAAAATCGATTTTTGGTCAGATATAAAAGTGATCACAGATGAAGCTTATTTTCTCAATAAAACGCTATTTACTGAAATATCGAGGTTTAAAAATTTTTATAAACTTTTCATTCTTAAGTCGTTTTTGGTCAGATATAAAAGTAATCATAGACGAAGCTTATTTTCTCAATTATACGCTGATTTACCGAATTATCGAGATTTAAAGATTTTTATAAAAGTTTCATCAAAAAATCGATTTTTGGTCAGATGTAAAAATGATTACAGATGAAGCTTATTTTCTCAATTAAACGCTTATTTATCGAAATATCGAGGTTTGAGATTTTTATAAAATTTTCATCCAAAAATCGATTTTTGGTCAGATGTAGAAATGATCACAAATGAAGCTTATTTTCTCAATTAAACGCTTATTTACCGAAATATTGAGTTTTAAAAACTTTTATAAAATTTTCATCCAAATATCGATTTTTGGTCAGATATAGAAGTGATCACAGATGAAGCTTATCTTCGCAATTAAACGCTTATTTACTGAAATATCGAGGTTTAAAGATTTTTATAAAATTTTCATCCAAAAATCGATTTTTGGTCAGATACAAAAGTGATCACAGGTGAAGCTTATTTTCTCAATTAAACGCTTATTTACCGAAATTTCGAGCTTTAAAAATTTTTATAAAATTTTCATCCAAAAATCGATTTTTGGTCAGATATAAAAGTGATCACAGATGAAGCTTATTTTCTCAATAAAACGCTATTTACTGAAATATCGAGGTTTAAAAATTTTTATAAAATTTTCATCCAAAAATCGATTTTTGGTCAGATGTAGTAATGATCACAAATGAAGCTTATTTTCTCAATGAAAGGCTTATTTGCCGAAATATCGATGTTTAAAAATTTTTATCAAATTTTCATTCTTAAGTCGTTTTTGGTCAGATATAAAAGTAATCATAGACGAAGCTTATTTTCTCAATTATACGCTGATTTACCGAATTATCGAGATTTAAAGATTTTTATAAAATTTTCATCCAAAAATCGATTTTTGGTCAGATAGAAAAGTGATCACAGATGAAGCTTATCTTCGCAATTAAACGCTTATTTATCGAAATATCGAGGTTTGAGATTTTTATGAAATTTTCGTCTAAAAATCGATTTTTGGTCAGATATAAAAGTGATCACAAATGAAGCTTATTTTCTCAATTAAACGCTTATTTACCGAAATTTCGAGCTTTAAAAATTTTTATAAAATTTTCATCCAAAAATCGATATTTGGTCAGATATAAAAGTGATCACAGATGAAGCTTATCTTCGCAATTAAACGCTTATTTACTGAAATATCGAGGTTTAAAGATTTTTATAAAATTTTTATCCAAAAAGTCGATTTTTGGTCAGATATAGAAGTTACCACAGATGAAGCTTATTTTCTCAATTAAACGCTTTAACGACTTTTATAAAATATTTATTTAAAAAATTGGTTTTTGGTCAGATATAAAAATGATCACAGATGAAACTTATTTTCTGAATAAAAGGCTTATTTACCGAAATATCGAGGTTTAAATATTTTTATAAAATTTTTATCCAAAAATCGATTTTTGATCAGATATAAAAGTGATCATAGATGAAGATTATTTTCTTAATTAAAGGCCTATTTACCGAAATATCGAGATTTAAAAATTTTCATCCAAAATTCTATTTTTGATCAGAACTAAAAGTGATCATAGATCACTGAAATATTGATGTTTAAAAATTTTTATAAAATTTTCATCCAAAATCGATTTTTGGTCAGATATAGAAGTGATCACAGATGAAGTTTATTTTCTCAATAAAAGGCTTATTTACCGAAATATCGAGGTTTAAAGATTTTTATAAAATTTTTATCCAAAAATCGATTTTTGATCAGATATAAAAGTGATCATAGATGAAGATTATTTTCTTAATTAAAGGCCTATTTACCGAAATATCGAGATTTAAAAATTTTCATCCAAAATTCTATTTTTGATCAGATCTAAAAGTGATCATAGATCACTGAAATATTGATGTTTAAAAATTTTTATAAAATTTTCATCCAAAATCGATTTTTGGTCAGATATAGAAGTGATCACAGATGAAGTTTATTTTCTCAATAAAAGGCTTATTTACCGAAATATCGAGGTTTAAAGATTTTTATAAAATTTTCATCCAAAGTCGATTTTTGGTCAGATATAAAAGTGATCACAAATGAAGCTTATTTTCTCAATTAAACGCTTATTTACCGAAATATCGAGGTTTAAAGATTTTTATAAAATTTCCATTAAAAAATCGATTTTTGGTCAGATGTAGAAATGATTACCGATGAAGCTTATTTTCTCAATTAAACGCTTATTTATCGAAATATCGAGGTTTGAGATTTTTATAAAATTTTCATCCAAAAATCGATTTTTGGTCAGATACAAAAGTGATCACAGGTGAAGCTTATTTTCTCAATTAAACGCTTATTTACCGAAATTTCGAGCTTTAAAAATTTTTATAAAATTTTCATCCAAAAATCGATTTTTGGTCAGATATAAAAGTGATCACAGATGAAGCTTATTTTCTCAATAAAACGCTATTTACTGAAATATCGAGGTTTAAAAATTTTTATAAAATTTTCATCCAAAAATCGATTTTGGGTCAGATGTAGTAATGATCACAAATGAAGCTTATTTTCTCAATGAAAGGCTTATTTGCCGAAATATCGATGTTTAAAAATTTTTATCAAATTTTCATTCTTAAGTCGTTTTTGGTCAGATATAAAAGTAATCATAGACGAAGCTTATTTTCTCAATTATACGCTGATTTACCGAATTATCGAGATTTAAAGATTTTTATAAAATTTTCATCCAAAAATCGATTTTTGGTCAGATAGAAAAGTGATCACAGATGAAGCTTATCTTCGCAATTAAACGCTTATTTATCGAAATATCGAGGTTTGAGATTTTTATGAAATTTTCGTCTAAAAATCGATTTTTGGTCAGATATAAAAGTGATCACAAATGAAGCTTATTTTCTCAATTAAACGCTTATTTACCGAAATTTCGAGCTTTAAAAATTTTTATAAAATTTTCATCCAAAAATCGATTTTTGGTCAGATATAAAAGTGATCACAGATGAAGCTTATCTTCGCAATTAAACGCTTATTTACTGAAATATCGAGGTTTAAAGATTTTTATAAAATTTTTATCCAAAAAGTCGATTTTTGGTCAGATATAGAAGTTACCACAGATGAAGCTTATTTTCTCAATTAAACGCTTTAACGACTTTTATAAAATATTTATTTAAAAAATTGGTTTTTGGTCAGATATAAAAATGATCACAGATGAAACTTATTTTCTGAATAAAAGGCTTATTTACCGAAATATCGAGGTTTAAATATTTTTATAAAATTTTTATCCAAAAATCGATTTTTGATCAGATATAAAAGTGATCATAGATGAAGATTATTTTCTTAATTAAAGGCCTATTTACCGAAATATCGAGATTTAAAAATTTTCATCCAAAATTCTATTTTTGATCAGAACTAAAAGTGATCATAGATCACTGAAATATTGATGTTTAAAAATTTTTATAAAATTTTCATCCAAAATCGATTTTTGGTCAGATATAGAAGTGATCACAGATGAAGTTTATTTTCTCAATAAAAGGCTTATTTACCGAAATATCGAGGTTTAAAGATTTTTATAAAATTTTTATCCAAAAATCGATTTTTGATCAGATATAAAAGTGATCATAGATGAAGATTATTTTCTTAATTAAAGGCCTATTTACCGAAATATCGAGATTTAAAAATTTTCATCCAAAATTCTATTTTTGATCAGATCTAAAAGTGATCATAGATCACTGAAATATTGATGTTTAAAAATTTTTATAAAATTTTCATCCAAAATCGATTTTTGGTCAGATATAGAAGTGATCACAGATGAAGTTTATTTTCTCAATAAAAGGCTTATTTACCGAAATATCGAGGTTTAAAGATTTTTATAAAATTTTCATCCAAAGTCGATTTTTGGTCAGATATAAAAGTGATCACAAATGAAGTTTATTTTCCCAACGCTTATTTACCGAAATATCGTGGTTGAAAAATTATTATAAAATTTTCATCCAAAAATTGATTTTTGGTCGGATATAAAAGTGATCACAAATGAAGCTTATTTTCTCAATTAAACGCTTATTTACCGAAATTTCGAGCTTTAAAAATTTTTATAAAATTTTCATCCAAAAATCGATTTTTGGTCAGATACAAAAGTGATCACAGGTGAAGCTTATTTTCACAATTAAACGCTTATTTACTGAAATATCGAGGTTTAAAAATTTTTATAAAATTTTTATCCAAAAGCTCAATTTTTGGTCAGATATAGAAGTTATCACAGATGAAGCTTATTTTCTCAATTAAACGCTTATTTACCGAAATATCAAGGTTTAAAGACTTTTATAAAATTTCCCAAAATCCAAAAATCGATTACTGGTCAGATAAAGAAGTGATAACAGATGAAGCTTATTTTCTCAATTAAACGCTTATTTAACGAAATATCGAGGTTTAAAGATTTTTATAAAATTTCCATTAAAAAATCGATTTTTGGTCAGATGTAGAAATGATTACAGATGAAGCTTATTTTCTCAATTAAACGCTTATTTATCGAAATATCGAGGTTTGAGATTTTTATAAAATTTTCATCCAAAAATCGATTTTTGGTCAGATATAAAAGTGATCACAAATGAAGCTTATTTTCTCAATTAAACGCTTATTTACCGAAATATCGAGGTTTAAAGATTTTTATAAAATTTCCATTAAAAAATCGATTTTTGGTCAGATGTAGAAATGATTACCGATGAAGCTTATTTTCTCAATTAAACGCTTATTTATCGAAATATCGAGGTTTGAGATTTTTATAAAATTTTCATCCAAAAATCGATTGTTGGTCAGACATAAAAGTGATCAGAAATTAACTTTATTTTCACAATTATACGCTTATTTACCGAAATATCGAGGTTTAAAAATTTTTATAAAATTTTCATCCAAAAATCGATTTTTGGTCAGATATAAAAGTGATCACAAATGAAGCTTATTTTCTCAATTAAACGCTTATTTACCGAAATTTCGAGCTTTAAAAATTTTTATAAAATTTTCATCCAAAAATCGATTTTTGGTCAGATGTAGAAATGATCACAAATGAAGCTTATTTTCTCAATGAAAGGCTTATTTGCCGAAATATCGATGTTTAAAAATTTTTATCAAATTTTCATTCTTAAGTCGTTTTTGGTCAGATATAAAAGTAATCTAAGACGAAGCTTATTTTTTCAATTAAACGCTTATTTACCAAAATATAGAGTTTTTAAAATTTTTATAAAATTTTCATCTAATAATCGATTTTTGGTCAGATATAAAAGTGATCACAAATGAAGCTTATTTTCTCAATTAAACGCTTATTTTCTGAAATTTCGAGCTTTAAAAATTTTTATAAAATTTTCATCCAAAAATCGATTTTTGGTCAGATACAAAAGCGATCACAGATGAAGCTTATTTTCACAATTAAACACTTATTTACTGAAATATCAATGTTTAAAGATTTTTATAAAATTTTTATCCAAAAAGTCAATTTTTGGTCAGATATAGAAGTTATCACAGATGAAGCTTATTTTCTCAATTAAACGCTTATTTACCGAAATATCAAGGTTTAAAGACTTTTATAAAATTTCCCAAAATCCAAAAATCGATTACTGGTCAGATAAAGAAGTGATAACAGATGAAGCTTATTTTCTCAATTAAACGCTTATTTAACGAAATATCGAGGTTTAAAGATTTTTATAAAATTTCCATTAAAAAATCGATTTTTGGTCAGATGTAGAAATGATTACAGATGAAGCTTATTTTCTCAATGAAAGGCTTATTTGCCGAAATATCGATGTTTAAAAATTTTTATCAAATTTTCATTCTTAAGTCGTTTTTGGTCAGATATAAAAGTAATCTTAGACGAAGCTTATTTTCTCAATTAAACGCTTATTTACCAAAATATCGAGTTTTTAAAATTTTTATAAAATTTTCATCTAATTATCGATTTTTGGTCAGATATAAAAGTGATCACAAATGAAGCTTATTTTCTCAATTAAACGCTTATTTACCGAAATTTCGAGCTTTAAAAATTTTTATAAAATTTTCATCCAAAAAATCGATTTTTGGTCAGATACAAAAGTGATCACAGATGAAGCTTATTTTCACAATTAAACGCTTATTTACTGAAATATCGAGGTTTAAAAATTTTTATAAAATTTTTATCCAAAAAGTCAATTTTTGGTCAGATATAGAAGTTATCACAGATGAAGCTTATTTTCTCAATTAAACGCTTATTTACCGAAATATCAAGGTTTAAAGAGTTTTATAAAATTTCCCAAAATCCAAAAATCGATTACTGGTCAGATAAAGAAGTGATCACAGATGAAGCTTGTTTTCTCAATTGAACGCTTATTTAACGAAATATCGGGGTTAAAAATTTTTATAAATTTTTCATCCAAAAAATCGATTTTTGGTCAGATAAAGAAGTGATCACAGATGAAGCTTATTTTCTCAATTAAACGCTTATTTAAAGAAATATCGGGGTTTAGATATTTTTATAAATTTTTATCCAAAAATTCGATTTTTGTCCAGATATAGAAGTGATCACAGATGAAGCTTATTTTCTAAATTAAACGCTTATTTACCGAATTATCGAGGTTTAAAGATTTTTATAAAATTTTCATCCAAAATTCGATTTTGGTCAGATGTAAAAATGATTACAGATGAAGCTTATTTTCTCAATTAAACGCTTATTTATCGAAATATCGAGGTTTGAGATTTTTATAAAATTTTCATCCAAAAATCGATTTTTGGTCAGATATAAAAGTGATCACAAATGAAGCTTATTTTCTCAATTAAACGCTTATTTACCGAAATTTCGAGCTTTGAAAATTTTTATAAAATTTTCATCCAAAAATCGATTTTTGGTCAGATATAAAAGTGATCACAGATGAAGCTTATTTTCTCAATAAAACGCTATTTACTGAAATATCGAGGTTTAAAAATTTTTACAAAATTTTCATCCAAAAATCGATTTTTGGTCAGATATAAAAGTTATCACAAATGAAGCTTATTTTCTCAATTAAACGCTTATTTACCGAAATTTCGAGCTTTAAAAATTTTTATAAAATTTTCATCCAAAAATCGATTTTTGGTCAGATATAAAAGTGATCACAGATGAAGCTTATCTTCGCAATTAAACGCTTATTTACTGAAATATCGAGGTTTAAAGATTTTTATAAAATTTTTATCCAAAAAGTCGATTTTTGGTCAGATATAGAAGTTACCACAGATGAAGCTTATTTTCTCAATTAAACGCTTTAACGACTTTTATAAAATATTTATTTAAAAAATTGGTTTTTGGTCAGATATAAAAATGATCACAGATGAAACTTATTTTCTGAATAAAAGGCTTATTTACCGAAATATCGAGGTTTAAATATTTTTATAAAATTTTTATCCAAAAATCGATTTTTGATCAGATATAAAAGTGATCATAGATGAAGATTATTTTCTTAATTAAAGGCCTATTTACCGAAATATCGAGATTTAAAAATTTTCATCCAAAATTCTATTTTTGATCAGATCTAAAAGTGATCATAGATCACTGAAATATTGATGTTTAAAAATTTTTATAAAATTTTCATCCAAAATCGATTTTTGGTCAGATATAGAAGTGATCACAGATGAAGTTTATTTTCTCAATAAAAGGCTTATTTACCGAAATATCGAGGTTTAAAGATTTTTATAAAATTTTCATCCAAAGTCGATTTTTGGTCAGATATAAAAGTGATCACAAATGAAGTTTATTTTCCCAACGCTTATTTACCGAAATATCGTGGTTGAAAAATTATTATAAAATTTTCATCCAAAAATTGATTTTTGGTCGGATATAAAAGTGATCACAAATGAAGCTTATTTTCTCAATTAAACGCTTATTTACCGAAATTTCGAGCTTTAAAAATTTTTATAAAATTTTCATCCAAAAATCGATTTTTGGTCAGATACAAAAGTGATCACAGGTGAAGCTTATTTTCACAATTAAACGCTTATTTACTGAAATATCGAGGTTTAAAAATTTTTATAAAATTTTTATCCAAAAGCTCAATTTTTGGTCAGATATAGAAGTTATCACAGATGAAGCTTATTTTCTCAATTAAACGCTTATTTACCGAAATATCAAGGTTTAAAGACTTTTATAAAATTTCCCAAAATCCAAAAATCGATTACTGGTCAGATAAAGAAGTGATAACAGATGAAGCTTATTTTCTCAATTAAACGCTTATTTAACGAAATATCGAGGTTTAAAGATTTTTATAAAATCTCCATTAAAAAATCGATTTTTGGTCAGATGTAGAAATGATTACAGATGAAGCTTATTTTCTCAATTAAACGCTTATTTATCGAAATATCGAGGTTTGAGATTTTTATAAAATTTTCATCCAAAAATCGATTTTTGGTCAGATATAAAAGTGATCACAAATGAAGCTTATTTTCTCAATTAAACGCTTATTTACCGAAATATCGAGGTTTAAAGATTTTTATAAAATTTCCATTAAAAAATCGATTTTTGGTCAGATGTAGAAATGATTACAGATGAAGCTTATTTTCTCAATTAAACGCTTATTTATCGAAATATCGAGGTTTGAGATTTTTATAAAATTTTCATCCAAAAATCGATTTTTGGTCAGATGTAGAAATGATCACAAATGAAGCTTATTTTCTCAATGAAAGTCTTATTTGCCGAAATATCGATGTTTAAAAATTTTTATCAAATTTTCATTCTTAAGTCGTTTTTGGTCAGATATAAAAGTAATCTTAGACGAAGCTTATTTTTTCAATTAAACGCTTATTTACCAAAATATAGAGTTTTTAAAATTTTTATAAAATTTTCATCTAATAATCGATTTTTGGTCAGATATAAAAGTGATCACAAATGAAGCTTATTTTCTCAATTAAACGCTTATTTTCTGAAATTTCGAGCTTTAAAAATTTTTATAAAATTTTCATCCAAAAATCGATTTTTGGTCAGATACAAAAGTGATCACAGATGAAGCTTATTTTCACAATCAAACACTTATTTACTGAAATATCAATGTTTAAAGATTTTTATAAAATTTTTATCCAAAAAGTCAATTTTTGGTCAGATATAGAAGTTATCACAGATGAAGCTTATTTTCTCAATTAAACGCTTATTTACCGAAATATCAAGGTTTAAAGAGTTTTATAAAATTTCCCAAAATCCAAAAATCGATTACTGGTCAGATAAAGAAGTGATCACAGATGAAGCTTGTTTTCTCAATTAAACGCTTATTTAACGAAATATCGGGGTTTAGAGATTTTTATAAATTTTTCATCCAAAAAATCGATTTTTGGTCAGATAAAGAAGTGATCACAGATGAAGCTTATTTTCTCAAACGCTTATTTAACGAAATATCGGGGTTTAATTATTTTTATAAATTTTTATCCAAAAAATCGATTTTTGGTCAGATATAGAAGTGATCACAGATGAAGCTTATTTTCTAAATTAAACGCTTATTTACCGAATTATCGAGGTTTAAAGATTTTTATAAAATTTTCATCCAAAATTCGATTTTGGTCAGATGTAAAAATGATTACAGATGAAGCTTATTTTCTCAATTAAACGCTTATTTATCGAAATATCGAGGTTTGAGATTTTATAAAATTTTCATCCAAAAATCGATTTTTGGTCAGATATAAAAGTGATCACAAATGAAGCTTATTTTCTCAATTAAACGCTTATTTACCGAAATTTCGAGCTTTACAAATTTTTATAAAATTTTCATCCAAAAATCGATTTTTGGTCAGATATAAAAGTGATCACAGATGAAGCTTATTTTCTCAATAAAACGCTATTTACTGAAATATCGAGGTTTAAAAATTTTTATAAACTTTTCATTCTTAAGTCGTTTTTGGTCAGATATAAAAGTAATCATAGACGAAGCTTATTTTCTCAATTATACGCTGATTTACCGAATTATCGAGATTTAAAGATTTTTATAAAAGTTTCATCAAAAAATCGATTTTTGGTCAGATGTAAAAATGATTACAGATGAAGCTTATTTTCTCAATTAAACGCTTATTTATCGAAATATCGAGGTTTGAGATTTTTATAAAATTTTCATCCAAAAATCGATTTTTGGTCAGATGTAGAAATGATCACAAATGAAGCTTATTTTCTCAATTAAACGCTTATTTACCGAAATATTGAGTTTTAAAAACTTTTATAAAATTTTCATCCAAATATCGATTTTTGGTCAGATATAGAAGTGATCACAGATGAAGCTTATCTTCGCAATTAAACGCTTATTTACTGAAATATCGAGGTTTAAAGATTTTTATAAAATTTTCATCCAAAAATCGATTTTTGGTCAGATACAAAAGTGATCACAGGTGAAGCTTATTTTCTCAATTAAACGCTTATTTACCGAAATTTCGAGCTTTAAAAATTTTTATAAAATTTTCATCCAAAAATCGATTTTTGGTCAGATATAAAAGTGATCACAGATGAAGCTTATTTTCTCAATAAAACGCTATTTACTGAAATATCGAGGTTTAAAAATTTTTATAAAATTTTCATCCAAAAATCGATTTTTGGTCAGATGTAGTAATGATCACAAATGAAGCTTATTTTCTCAATGAAAGGCTTATTTGCCGAAATATCGATGTTTAAAAATTTTTATCAAATTTTCATTCTTAAGTCGTTTTTGGTCAGATATAAAAGTAATCATAGACAAAGCTTATTTTCTCAATTATACGCTGATTTACCGAATTATCGAGATTTAAAGATTTTTATAAAATTTTCATCCAAAAATCGATTTTTGGTCAGATATAAAAGTGATCACAGATGAAGCTTATCTTCGCAATTAAACGCTTATTTATCGAAATATCGAGGTTTGAGATTTTTATGAAATTTTCGTCTAAAAATCGATTTTTGGTCAGATATAAAAGTGATCACAAATGAAGCTTATTTTCTCAATTAAACGCTTATTTACCGAAATTTCGAGCTTTAAAAATTTTTATAAAATTTTCATCCAAAAATCGATTTTTGGTCAGATATAAAAGTGATCACAGATGAAGCTTATCTTCGCAATTAAACGCTTATTTACTGAAATATCGAGGTTTAAAGATTTTTATAAAATTTTTATCCAAAAAGTCGATTTTTGGTCAGATATAGAAGTTACCACAGATGAAGCTTATTTTCTCAATTAAACGCTTTAACGACTTTTATAAAATATTTATTTAAAAAATTGGTTTTTGGTCAGATATAAAAATGATCACAGATGAAACTTATTTTCTGAATAAAAGGCTTATTTACCGAAATATCGAGGTTTAAATATTTTTATAAAATTTTTATCCAAAAATCGATTTTTGATCAGATATAAAAGTGATCATAGATGAAGATTATTTTCTTAATTAAAGGCCTATTTACCGAAATATCGAGATTTAAAAATTTTCATCCAAAATTCTATTTTTGATCAGATCTAAAAGTGATCATAGATCACTGAAATATTGATGTTTAAAAATTTTTATAAAATTTTCATCCAAAATCGATTTTTGGTCAGATATAAAAGTGATCACAGATGAAGTTTATTTTCTCAATAAAAGGCTTATTTACCGAAATATCGAGGTTTAAAGATTTTTATAAAATTTTCATCCAAAGTCGATTTTTGGTCAGATATAAAAGTGATCACAAATGAAGTTTATTTTCCCAACGCTTATTTACCGAAATATCGTGGTTGAAAAATTATTATAAAATTTTCATCCAAAAATTGATTTTTGGTCGGATATAAAAGTGATCACAAATGAAGCTTATTTTCTCAATTAAAAGCTTATTTACCGAAATTTCGAGCTTTAAAAATTTTTATAAAATTTTCATCCAAAAATCGATTTTTGGTCAGATACAAAAGTGATCACAGGTGAAGCTTATTTTCACAATTAAACGCTTATTTACTGAAATATCGAGGTTTAAAAATTTTTATAAAATTTTTATCCAAAAGCTCAATTTTTGGTCAGATATAGAAGTTATCACAGATGAAGCTTATTTTCTCAATTAAACGCTTATTTACCGAAATATCAAGGTTTAAAGACTTTTATAAAATTTCCCAAAATCCAAAAATCGATTACTGGTCAGATAAAGAAGTGATAACAGATGAAGCTTATTTTCTCAATTAAACGCTTATTTAACGAAATATCGAGGTTTAAAGATTTTTATAAAATTTCCATTAAAAAATCGATTTTTGGTCAGATGTAGAAATGATTACAGATGAAGCTTATTTTCTCAATTAAACGCTTATTTATCGAAATATCGAGGTTTGAGATTTTTATAAAATTTTCATCCAAAAATCGATTTTTGGTCAGATATAAAAGTGATCACAAATGAAGCTTATTTTCTCAATTAAACGCTTATTTACCGAAATATCGAGGTTTAAAGATTTTTATAAAATTTCCATTAAAAAATCGATTTTTGGTCAGATGTAGAAATGATTACCGATGAAGCTTATTTTCTCAATTAAACGCTTATTTATCGAAATATCGAGGTTTGAGATTTTTATAAAATTTTCATCCAAAAATCGATTGTTGGTCAGACATAAAAGTGATCAGAAATTAACTTTATTTTCACAATTATACGCTTATTTACCGAAATATCGAGGTTTAAAAATTTTTATAAAATTTTCATCCAAAAATCGATTTTTGGTCAGATATAAAAGTGATCACAAATGAAGCTTATTTTCTCAATTAAACGCTTATTTACCGAAATTTCGAGCTTTAAAAATTTTTATAAAATTTTCATCCAAAAATCGATTTTTGGTCAGATGTAGAAATGATCACAAATGAAGTTTATTTTCTCAATGAAAGGCTTATTTGCCGAAATATCGATGTTTAAAAATTTTTATCAAATTTTCATTCTTAAGTCGTTTTTGGTCAGATATAAAAGTAATCTTAGACGAAGCTTATTTTTTCAATTAAACGCTTATTTACCAAAATATAGAGTTTTTAAAATTTTTATAAAATTTTCATCTAATAATCGATTTTTGGTCAGATATAAAAGTGATCACAAATGAAGCTTATTTTCTCAATTAAACGCTTATTTTCTGAAATTTCGAGCTTTAAAAATTTTTATAAAATTTTCATCCAAAAATCGATTTTTGGTCAGATACAAAAGTGATCACAGATGAAGCTTATTTTCACAATTAAACACTTATTTACTGAAATATCAATGTTTAAAGATTTTTATAAAATTTTTATCCAAAAAGTCAATTTTTGGTCAGATATAGAAGTTATCACAGATGAAGCTTATTTTCTCAATTAAACGCTTATTTACCGAAATATCAAGGTTTAAAGAGTTTTATAAAATTTCCCAAAATCCAAAAATCGATTACTGGTCAGATAAAGAAGTGATCACAGATGAAGCTTGTTTTCTCAATTAAACGCTTATTTAACGAAATATCGGGGTTTAGAGATTTTTATAAATTTTTCATCCAAAAAATCGATTCTTGGTCAGATAAAGAAGTGATCACAGATGAAGCTTATTTTCTCAAACGCTTATTTAACGAAATATCGGGGTTTAGATATTTTTATAAATTTTTATCCAAAAAATCGATTTTTGGTCAGATATAGAAGTGATCACAGATGAAGCTTATTTTCTAAATTAAACGCTTATTTACCGAATTATCGAGGTTTAAAGATTTTTATAAAATTTTCATCCAAAATTCGATTTTGGTCAGATGTAAAAATGATTACAGATGAAGCTTATTTTCTCAATTAAACGCTTATTTATCGAAATATCGAGGTTTGAGATTTTTATAAAATTTTCATCCAAAAATCGATTTTTGGTCAGATATAAAAGTGATCACAAATGAAGCTTATTTTCTCAATTAAACGCTTATTTACCGAAATTTCGAGCTTTACAAATTTTTATAAAATTTTCATCCAAAAATCGATTTTTGGTCAGATATAAAAGTGATCACAGATGAAGCTTATTTTCTCAATAAAACGCTATTTACTGAAATATCGAGGTTTAAAAATTTTTATAAACTTTTCATTCTTAAGTCGTTTTTGGTCAGATATAAAAGTAATCATAGACGAAGCTTATTTTCTCAATTATACGCTGATTTACCGAATTATCGAGATTTAAAGATTTTTATAAAAGTTTCATCAAAAAATCGATTTTTGGTCAGATGTAAAAATGATTACAGATGAAGCTTATTTTCTCAATTAAACGCTTATTTATCGAAATATCGAGGTTTGAGATTTTTATAAAATTTTCATCCAAAAATCGATTTTTGGTCAGATGTAGAAATGATCACAAATGAAGCTTATTTTCTCAATTAAACGCTTATTTACCGAAATATTGAGTTTTAAAAATTTTATAAAATTTTCATCCAAATATCGATTTTTGGTCAGATATAGAAGTGATCACAGATGAAGCTTATCTTCGCAATTAAACGCTTATTTACTGAAATATCGAGGTTTAAAGATTTTTATAAAATTTTCATCCAAAAATCGATTTTTGGTCAGATACAAAAGTGATCACAGGTGAAGCTTATTTTCTCAATTAAACGCTTATTTACCGAAATTTCGAGCTTTAAAAATTTTTATAAAATTTTCATCCAAAAATCGATTTTTGGTCAGATATAAAAGTGATCACAGATGAAGCTTATTTTCTCAATAAAACGCTATTTACTGAAATATCGAGGTTTAAAAATGTTTATAAAATTTTCATCCAAAAATCGATTTTTGATCAGATATAAAAGTGATCATAGATGAAGATTATTTTCTTAATTAAAGGCCTATTTACCGAAATATCGAGATTTAAAAATTTTCATCCAAAATTCTATTTTTGATCAGATCTAAAAGTGATCGTAGATCACTGAAATATTGATGTTTAAAAATTTTTATAAAATTTTCATCCAAAATCGATTTTTGGTCAGATATAGAAGTGATCACAGATGAAGTTTATTTTCTCAATAAAAGGCTTATTTACCGAAATATCGAGGTTTAAAGATTTTTATAAAATTTTTATCCAAAAATCGATTTTTGATCAGATATAAAAGTGATCATAGATGAAGATTATTTTCTTAATTAAAGGCCTATTTACCGAAATATCGAGATTTAAAAATTTTCATCCAAAATTCTATTTTTGATCAGATCTAAAAGTGATCATAGATCACTGAAATATTGATGTTTAAAAATTTTTATAAAATTTTCATCCAAAATCGATTTTTGGTCAGATATAGAAGTGATCACAGATGAAGCTTATTTTCTCAATAAAACGCTTATATACCGAAATATCGAGGTTTAAAAATTTTTATAAAATTTTCATCCAAAAAATTGATTTCTGGTCAGATATAAAAGTGATGACAAATGAAGTTTATTTTCTCAATAAAACGCTTATATACCGAAATATCGAGGTTTAAAAATTTTTATAAAATTTTCATCCAAAATCGATTTTTGGTCAGATATAGAAGTGATCACAGATGAAGCTTATTTTCTCAATAAAACGCTTATATACCGAAATATCGAGGTTTAAAGATTTTTATAAAATTTTCATCCAAAGTCGATTTTTGGTCAGATATAAAAGTGATCACAAATGAAGTTTATTTTCCCAACGCTTATTTACCGAAATATCGTGGTTGAAAAATTATTATAAAATTTTCATCCAAAAATTGATTTTTGGTCGGATATAAAAGTGATCACAAATGAAGCTTATTTTCTCAATTAAACGCTTATTTACCGAAATTTCGAGCTTTAAAAATTTTTATAAAATTTTCATCCAAAAATCGATTTTTGGTCAGATACAAAAGTGATCACAGGTGAAGCTTATTTTCTCAATTAAACGCTTATTTACCGAAATATCAAGGTTTAAAGACTTTTATAAAATTTTCCAAAATACAAAAATCTATTACTGGTCAGATAAAGAAGTGATAACAGATGAAGCTTATTTTCTCAATTAAACGCTTATTTAACGAAATATCGAGGTTTAAAGATTTTTATAAAATTTCCATTAAAAAATCGATTTTTGGTCAGATGTAGAAATGATTACAGATGAAGCTTATTTTCTCAATTAAACGCTTATTTATCGAAATATCGAGGTTTGAGATTTTTATAAAATTTTCATCCAAAAATCGATTTTTGGTCAGATATAAAAGTGATCACAAATGAAGCTTATCTTCTCAATTAAACGCTTATTTACCGAAATATCGAGGTTTAAAGATTTTTATAAAATTTCCATTAAAAAATCGATTTTTGGTCAGATGTAGAAATGATTACCGATGAAGCTTATTTTCTCAATTAAACGCTTATTTATCGAAATATCGAGGTTTGAGATTTTTATAAAATTTTCATCCAAAAATCGATTTTTGGTCAGATATAAAAGTGATCACAAATGAAGCTTATTTTCTCAATTAAACGCTTATTTACCGAAATTTCGAGCTTTAAAAATTTTTATAAAATTTTCATCCAAAAATCGATTTTTGGTCAGATGAAAAAATGATTACAGATGAAGCTTATTTTCTAAATTAAACGCTTATTTACCGAATTATCGAGGTTTGAAGATTTTTATAAAATTTTCATCCAAAAATCGATTTTTGGTCAGATATAAAAGTGATCACAAATGAAGCTTATTTTCTCAATTAAACGCTTATTTACCGAAATTTCGAGCTTTAAAAATTTTTATAAAATTTTCATCCAAAAATCGATTTTTGGTCAGATGTAGAAATGATCACAAATGAAGCTTATTTTCTCAATGAAAGGCTTATTTGCCGAAATATCGATGTTTAAAAATTTTTATCAAATTTTCATTCTTAAGTCGTTTTTGGTCAGATATAAAAGTAATCTTAGACGAAGCTTATTTTCTCAATTAAACGCTTATTTACCAAAATATAGAGTTTTTAAAATTTTTATAAAATTTTCATCTAATAATCGATTTTTGGTCAGATATAAAAGTGATCACAAATGAAGCTTATTTTCTCAATTAAACGCTTATTTGCTGAAATTTCGAGCTTTAAAAATTTTTATAAAATTTTCATCCAAAAATCGATTTTTGGTCAGATACAAAAGTGATCACAGATGAAGCTTATTTTCACAATTAAACACTTATTTACTGAAATATCAATGTTTAAAGATTTTTATAAAATTTTTATCCAAAAAGTCAATTTTTGGTCAGATATAGAAGTTATCACAGATGAAGCTTATTTTCTCAATTAAACGCTTATTTACCGAAATATCAAGGTTTAAAGAGTTTTATAAAACTTCCCAAAATCCAAAAATCGATTACTGGTCAGATAAAGAAGTGATCACAGATAAAGCTTGTTTTCTCAATTAAACGCTTATTTAACGAAATATCGGGGTTTAGAGATTTTTATAAATTTTTATCCAAAAAATCGATTTTTGGTCAGATATAGAAGTGATCACAGATGAAGCTTATTTTCTAAATTAAACGCTTATTTACCGAATTATCGAAGTTTAAAGATTTTTATAAAATTTTCATCCAAAATTCGATTTTGGTCAGATGTAAAAATGATTACAGATGAAGCTTATTTTCTCAATTAAACGCTTATTTATCGAAATATCGAGGTTTGAGATTTTTATAAAATTTTCATCCAAAAATCGATTTTTGGTCAGATATAAAAGTGATCACAAATGAAGCTTATTTTCTCAATTAAAGGCTTATTTACCGAAATTTCGAGCTTTACAAATTTTTATAAAATTTTCATCCAAAAATCGATTTTTGGTCAGATATAAAAGTGATCACAGATGAAGCTTATTTTCTCAATAAAACGCTATTTACTGAAATATCGAGGTTTAAAAATTTTTATAAACTTTTCATTCTTAAGTCGTTTTTGGTCAGATATAAAAGTAATCATAGACGAAGCTTATTTTCTCAATTATACGCTGATTTACCGAATTATCGAGATTTAAAGATTTTTATAAAAGTTTCATCAAAAAATCGATTTTTGGTCAGATGTAAAAATGATTACAGATGAAGCTTATTTTCTAAATTAAACGCTTATTTACTGAAATATCGAGGTTTGAGATTTTTATAAAATTTTCATCCAAAAATCGATTTTTGGTCAGATGTAGAAATGATCACAAATGAAGCTTATTTTCTCAATTAAACGCTTATTTACCGAAATATTGAGTTTTAAAAACTTTTATAAAATTTTCATCCAAATATCGATTTTTGGTCAGATATAGAAGTGATCACAGATGAAGCTTATCTTCGCAATTAAACGCTTATTTACTGAAATATCGAGGTTTAAAGATTTTTATAAAATTTTTATCCAAAAATCGATTTTTGATCAGATATAAAAGTGATCATAGATGAAGATTATTTTCTTAATTAAATGCCTATTTACCGAAATATCGAGATTTAAAAATTTTGATCCAAAATTCTATTTTTGATCAGATCTAAAAGTGATCATAGATCACTGAAATATTGATGTTTAAAAATTTTTATAAAATTTTCATCCAAAATCGATTTTTGATCAGATATAGAAGTGATCACAGATGAAGTTTATTTTCTCAATAAAAGGCTTATTTACCGAAATATTGAGGTTTAAAGATTTTTATAAAATTTTCATCCAAAGTCGATTTTTGGTCAGATGTAGAAATGATCACAAATGAAGCTTATTTTCTCAATGAAAGGCTTATTTGCCGAAATATCGATGTGTAAAAATTTTTATCAAATTTTCATTCTTAAGTCGTTTTTGGTCAGATATAAAAGTAATCTTAGACGAAGCTTATTTTCTCAATTAAACGCTTATTTACCAAAATATCGAGTTTTTAAAATTTTTATAAAATTTTCATCTAATAATCGATTTTTGGTCAGATATAAAAGTGATCACAAATGAAGCTTATTTTCTCAATTAAACGCTTATTTTCTGAAATTTCGAGCTTTAAAAATTTTTATAAAATTTTCATCCAAAAATCGATTTTTGGTCAGATACAAAAGTGATCACAGATGAAGCTTATTTTCACAATTAAACGCTTATTTACTGAAATAACAATGTTTAAAGATTTTTATAAAATTTTTATCCAAAAAGTAAATTTTTGGTCAGATATAGAAGTTATCACAGATGAAGCTTATTTTCTCAATTAAACGCTTATTTACCGAAATATCAAGGTTTAAAGAGTTTTATAAAATTTCCCAAAATCCAAAAATCGATTACTGGTCAGATAAAGAAGTGATCACAGATGAAGCTTATCTTCGCAATTAAACGCTTATTTAACGAAATATCGGGGTTTAGAGATTTTTATAAATTTTTCATCCAAAAAATCGATTTTTGGTCAGATAAAGAAGTGATCACAGATGAAGCTTATTTTCTCAAACGCTTATTTAACGAAATATCGGGGTTTAGATATTTTTATAAATTTTTATCAAAAAAATCGATTTTTGGTCAGATATAGAAGTGATCACAGATGAAGCTTATTTTCTAAATTAAACGCTTATTTACCGAATTATCGAGGTTTAAAGATTTTTATAAAATTTTCATTCAAAATTCGATTTTGGTCAGATATAAAAGTGATCACAAATGAAGCTTATTTTCTCAATTAAACGCTTATTTCCGAAATTTCGAGCTTTACAAATTTTTATAAAATTTTCATCCAAAAATCGATTTTTGGTCAGATATAAAAGTGATCACAGATGAAGCTTATTTTCTCAATAAAACGCTATTTACTGAAATATCGAGGTTTAAAAATTTTTATCAAATTTTCATTCTTAAGTCGTTTTTGGTCAGATATAAAAGTAATCATAGACGAAGCTTATTTTCTCAATTATATGCTGATTTACCTAATTATCGAGATTTAAAGATTTTTATAAAAGTTTCATCAAAAAATCGATTTTTGGTCAGATGTAAAAATGATTACAGATGAAGCTTATTTTCTCAATTAAACGCTTATTTATCGAAATATCGAGGTTTGAGATTTTTATAAAATTTTCATCCAAAAATCGATTTTTGGTCAGATGTAGAAATGATCACAGATGAAGCTTATTTTCTCAATTAAACGCTTTAACGACTTTTATAAAATATTTATCTTAAAAATTGGTTTTTGGTCAGATATAGAAATGATCACAGATGAAACTTATTTTCTGAATAAAAGGTTTATTTACCGAAATATCGAGATTTAAAGATTTCTGTAAAATTTTCATCCAAAGAATTGATTTTTGGTCAGATGTAAAAATGATTACAGATGAAGTTTATTTTCTCAATTAAACGCTTATTTACTGAAATATCGAGGTTTGAGATTTTTATAAAATTTTCATCCAAAAATCGATTTTTGGTCAGATGTAGTAATGATCACAAATGAAGCTTATTTTCTCAATGAAAGGCTTATTTGCCGAAATATCGATGTTTAAAAATTTTTATCAAATTTTCATTCTTAAGTCGTTTTTGGTCAGATATAAAAGTAATCATAGACGAAGCTTATTTTCTCAATTATATGCTGATTTACCTAATTATCGAGATTTAAAGATTTTTATAAAAGTTTCATCAAAAAATCGATTTTTGGTCAGATGTAAAAATGATTACAGATGAAGCTTATTTTCTCAATTAAACGCTTATTTATCGAAATATCGAGGTTTGAGATTTTTATAAAATTTTCATCCAAAAATCGATTTTTGGTCAGATGTAGAAATGATCACAGATGAAGCTTATTTTCTCAATTAAACGCTTTAACGACTTTTATAAAATATTTATCTTAAAAATTGGTTTTTGGTCAGATATAGAAATGATCACAGATGAAACTTATTTTCTGAATAAAAGGTTTATTTACCGAAATATCGAGATTTAAAGATTTCTGTAAAATTTTCATCCAAAGAATTGATTTTTGGTCAGATGTAAAAATGATTACAGATGAAGTTTATTTTCTCAATTAAACGCTTATTTACTGAAATATCGAGGTTTGAGATTTTTATAAAATTTTCATCCAAAAATCGATTTTTGGTCAGATGTAGAAATGATCACAAATGAAGCTTATTTTCTCAATTAAACGCTTATTTACCGAAATATTGAGTTTTAAAAACTTTTATAAAATTTTCATCCAAATATCGATTTTTGGTCAGATATAGAAGTGATCACAGATGAAGCTTATCTTCGCAATTAAACGCTTATTTACTGAAATATCGAGGTTTAAAGATTTTTATAAAATTTTTATCCAAAAATCGATTTTTGATCAGATATAAAAGTGATCATAGATGAAGATTATTTTCTTAATTAAATGCCTATTTACCGAAATATCGAGATTTACAAATTTTGATCCAAAATTCTATTTTTGATCAGATCTAAAAGTGATCATAGATCACTGAAATATTGATGTTTAAAAATTTTTATAAAATTTTCATCCAAAATCGATTTTTGATCAGATATAGAAGTGATCACAGATGAAGTTTATTTTCTCAATAAAAGGCTTATTTACCGAAATATTGAGGTTTAAAGATTTTTATAAAATTTTCATCCAAAGTCGATTTTTGGTCAGATGTAGAAATGATCACAAATGAAGCTTATTTTCTCAATGAAAGGCTTATTTGCCGAAATATCGATGTGTAAAAATTTTTATCAAATTTTCATTCTTAAGTCGTTTTTGGTCAGATATAAAAGTAATCTTAGACGAAGCTTATTTTCTCAATTAAACGCTTATTTACCAAAATATCGAGTTTTTAAAATTTTTATAAAATTTTCATCTAATAATCGATTTTTGGTCAGATATAAAAGTGATCACAAATGAAGCTTATTTTCTCAATTAAACGCTTATTTTCTGAAATTTCGAGCTTTAAAAATTTTTATAAAATTTTCATCCAAAAATCGATTTTTGGTCAGATACAAAAGTGATCACAGATGAAGCTTATTTTCACAATTAAACGCTTATTTACTGAAATAACAATGTTTAAAGATTTTTATAAAATTTTTATCCAAAAAGTAAATTTTTGGTCAGATATAGAAGTTATCACAGATGAAGCTTATTTTCTCAATTAAACGCTTATTTACCGAAATATCAAGGTTTAAAGAGTTTTATAAAATTTCCCAAAATCCAAAAATCGATTACTGGTCAGATAAAGAAGGGATCACAGATGAAGCTTATCTTCGCAATTAAACGCTTATTTAACGAAATATCGGGGTTTAGAGATTTTTATAAATTTTTCATCCAAAAAATCGATTTTTGGTCAGATAAAGAAGTGATCACAGATGAAGCTTATTTTCTCAAACGCTTATTTAACGAAATATCGGGGTTTAGATATTTTTATAAATTTTTATCCAAAAAATCGATTTTTGGTCAGATATAGAAGTGATCACAGATGAAGCTTATTTTCTAAATTAAACGCTTATTTACCGAATTATCGAGGTTTAAAGATTTTTATAAAATTTTCATTCAAAATTCGATTTTGGTCAGATATAAAAGTGATCACAAATGAAGCTTATTTTCTCAATTAAACGCTTATTTCCGAAATTTCGAGCTTTACAAATTTTTATAAAATTTTCATCCAAAAATCGATTTTTGGTCAGATATAAAAGTGATCACAGATGAAGCTTATTTTCTCAATAAAACGCTATTTACTGAAATATCGAGGTTTAAAAATTTTTATCAAATTTTCATTCTTAAGTCGTTTTTGGTCAGATATAAAAGTAATCATAGACGAAGCTTATTTTCTCAATTATATGCTGATTTACCTAATTATCGAGATTTAAAGATTTTTATAAAAGTTTCATCAAAAAATCGATTTTTGGTCAGATGTAAAAATGATTACAGATGAAGCTTATTTTCTCAATTAAACGCTTATTTATCGAAATATCGAGGTTTGAGATTTTTATAAAATTTTCATCCAAAAATCGATTTTTGGTCAGATGTAGAAATGATCACAGATGAAGCTTATTTTCTCAATTAAACGCTTTAACGACTTTTATAAAATATTTATCTTAAAAATTGGTTTTTGGTCAGATATAGAAATGATCACAGATGAAACTTATTTTCTGAATAAAAGGTTTATTTACCGAAATATCGAGATTTAAAGATTTCTGTAAAATTTTCATCCAAAGAATTGATTTTTGGTCAGATGTAAAAATGATTACAGATGAAGCTTATTTTCTCAATTAAACGCTTATTTATCGAAATATCGAGGTTTGAGATTTTTATAAAATTTTCATCCAAAAATCGATTTTTGGTCAGATGTAGAAATGATCACAGATGAAGCTTATTTTCTCAATTAAACGCTTTAACGACTTTTATAAAATATTTATCTTAAAAATTGGTTTTTGGTCAGATATAGAAATGATCACAGATGAAACTTATTTTCTGAATAAAAGGTTTATTTACCGAAATATCGAGATTTAAAGATTTCTGTAAAATTTTCATCCAAAGAATTGATTTTTGGTCAGATGTAAAAATGATTACAGATGAAGCTTATTTTCTCAATTAAACGCTTATTTATCGAAATATCGAGGTTTGAGATTTTTATAAAATTTTCATCCAAAAATCGATTTTTGGTCAGATGTAGAAATGATCACAGATGAAGCTTATTTTCTCAATTAAACGCTTTAACGACTTTTATAAAATATTTATCTTAAAAATTGGTTTTTGGTCAGATATAGAAATGATCACAGATGAAACTTATTTTCTGAATAAAAGGTTTATTTACCGAAATATCGAGATTTAAAGATTTCTGTAAAATTTTCATCCAAAATCGATTTTTGATCAGATATAGAAGTGATCACAGATGAAGTTTATTTTCTCAATAAAAGGCTTATATACCGAAATATCGAGGTTTAAAGATTTTTATAAAATTTTCATCCAAAGTCGATTTTTGGTCAGATATAAAAGTGATCACAAATGAAGTTTATTTTCCCAACGCTTATTTACCGAAATATCGTGGTTGAAAAATTATTATAAAATTTTCATCCAAAAATTGATTTTTGGTCGGATATAAAAGTGATCACAAATGAAGCTTATTTTCTCAATTAAACGCTTATTTACCGAAATTTCGAGCTTTAAAAATTTTTATAAAATTTTCATCCAAAAATCGATTTTTGGTCAGATACAAAAGTGATCACAGGTGAAGCTTATTTTCTCAATTAAACGCTTATTTACCGAAATATCAAGGTTTAAAGACTTTTATAAAATTTTCCAAAATACAAAAATCTATTACTGGTCAGATAAAGAAGTGATAACAGATGAAGCTTATTTTCTCAATTAAACGCTTATTTAACGAAATATCGAGGTTTAAAGATTTTTATAAAATTTCCATTAAAAAATCGATTTTTGGTCAGATGTAGAAATGATTACAGATGAAGCTTATTTTCTCAATTAAACGCTTATTTATCGAAATATCGAGGTTTGAGATTTTTATAAAATTTTCATCCAAAAATCGATTTTTGGTCAGATATAAAAGTGATCACAAATGAAGCTTATTTTCTCAATTAAACGCTTATTTACCGAAATATCGAGGTTTAAAGATTTTTATAAAATTTCCATTAAAAAATCGATTTTTGGTCAGATGTAGAAATGATTACCGATGAAGCTTATTTTCTCAATTAAACGCTTATTTATCGAAATATCGAGGTTTGAGATTTTTATAAAATTTTCATCCAAAAATCGATTTTTGGTCAGATATAAAAGTGATCACAAATGAAGCTTATTTTCTCAATTAAACGCTTATTTACCGAAATTTCGAGCTTTAAAAATTTTTATAAAATTTTCATCCAAAAATCGATTTTTGGTCAGATGAAAAAATGATTACAGATGAAGCTTATTTTCTAAATTAAACGCTTATTTACCGAATTATCGAGGTTTGAAGATTTTTATAAAATTTTCATCCAAAAATTGATTTTTGGTCAGATATAAAAGTGATCACAAATGAAGCTTATTTTCTCAATTAAACGCTTATTTACCGAAATTTCGAGCTTTAAAAATTTTTATAAAATTTTCATCCAAAAATCGATTTTTGGTCAGATGTAGAAATGATCACAAATGAAGCTTATTTTCTCAATGAAAGGCTTATTTGCCGAAATATCGATGTTTAAAAATTTTTATCAAATTTTCATTCTTAAGTCGTTTTTGGTCAGATATAAAAGTAATCTTAGACGAAGCTTATTTTCTCAATTAAACGCTTATTTACCAAAATATAGAGTTTTTAAAATTTTTATAAAATTTTCATCTAATAATCGATTTTTGGTCAGATATAAAAGTGATCACAAATGAAGCTTATTTTCTCAATTAAACGCTTATTTGCTGAAATTTCGAGCTTTAAAAATTTTTATAAAATTTTCATCCAAAAATCGATTTTTGGTCAGATACAAAAGTGATCACAGATGAAGCTTATTTTCACAATTAAACACTTATTTACTGAAATATCAATGTTTAAAGATTTTTATAAAATTTTTATCCAAAAAGTCAATTTTTGGTCAGATATAGAAGTTATCACAGATGAAGCTTATTTTCTCAATTAAACGCTTATTTACCGAAATAACAAGGTTTAAAGAGTTTTATAAAACTTCCCAAAATCCAAAAATCGATTACTGGTCAGATAAAGAAGTGATCACAGATGAAGCTTGTTTTCTCAATTAAACGCTTATTTAACGAAATATCGGGGTTTAGAGATTTTTATAAATTTTTCATCCAAAAAATTGATTTTTGGTCAGATAAAGAAGTGATCACAGATGAAGCTTATTTTCTCAAACGCTTATTTAACGAAATATCGGGGTTTAGATATTTTTATAAATTTTTATCCAAAAAATCGATTTTTGGTCAGATATAGAAGTGATCACAGATGAAGCTTATTTTCTAAATTAAACGCTTATTTACCGAATTATCGAAGTTTAAAGATTTTTATAAAATTTTCATCCAAAATTCGATTTTGGTCAGATGTAAAAATGATTACAGATGAAGCTTATTTTCTCAATTAAACGCTTATTTCCGAAATTTCGAGCTTTACAAATTTTTATAAAATTTTCATCCAAAAATCGATTTTTGGTCAGATATAAAAGTGATCACAGATGAAGCTTATTTTCTCAATAAAACGCTATTTACTGAAATATCGAGGTTTAAAAATTTTTATAAACTTTTCATTCTTAAGTCGTTTTTGGTCAGATATAAAAGTAATCATAGACGAAGCGTATTTTCTCAATTATACGCTGATTTACCGAATTATCGAGATTTAAAGATTTTTATAAAAGTTTCATCAAAAAATCGATTTTTGGTCAGATGTAAAAATGATTACAGATGAAGTTTATTTTCTCAATTAAACGCTTATTTACTGAAATATCGAGGTTTGAGATTTTTATAAAATTTTCATCCAAAAATCGATTTTTGGTCAGATGTAGAAATGATCACAAATGAAGCTTATTTTCTCAATTAAACGCTTATTTACCGAAATATTGAGTTTTAAAAACTTTTATAAAATTTTCATCCAAATATCGATTTTTGGTCAGATATAGAAGTGATCACAGATGAAGCTTATCTTCGCAATTAAACGCTTATTTACTGAAATATCGAGGTTTAAAGATTTTTATAAAATTTTTATCCAAAAATCGATTTTTGATCAGATATAAAAGTGATCATAGATGAAGATTATTTTCTTAATTAAATGCCTATTTACCGAAATATCGAGATTTAAAAATTTTGATCCAAAATTCTATTTTTGATCAGATCTAAAAGTGATCATAGATCACTGAAATATTGATGTTTAAAAATTTTTATAAAATTTTCATCCAAAATCGATTTTTGATCAGATATAGAAGTGATCACAGATGAAGTTTATTTTCTCAATAAAAGGCTTATTTACCGAAATATTGAGGTTTAAAGATTTTTATAAAATTTTCATCCAAAGTCGATTTTTGGTCAGATGTAGAAATGATCACAAATGAAGCTTATTTTCTCAATGAAAGGCTTATTTGCCGAAATATCGATGTGTAAAAATTTTATCAAATTTTCATTCTTAAGTCGTTTTTGGTCAGATATAAAAGTAATCTTAGACGAAGCTTATTTTCTCAATTAAACGCTTATTTACCAAAATATCGAGTTTTTAAAATTTTTATAAAATTTTCATCTAATAATCGATTTTTGGTCAGATATAAAAGTGATCACAAATGAAGCTTATTTTCTCAATTAAACGCTTATTTTCTGAAATTTCGAGCTTTAAAAATTTTTATAAAATTTTCATCCAAAAATCGATTTTTGGTCAGATACAAAAGTGATCACAGATGAAGCTTATTTTCACAATTAAACGCTTATTTACTGAAATAACAATGTTTAAAGATTTTTATAAAATTTTTATCCAAAAAGTAAATTTTTGGTCAGATATAGAAGTTATCACAGATGAAGCTTATTTTCTCAATTAAACGCTTATTTACCGAAATATCAAGGTTTAAAGAGTTTTATAAAATTTCCCAAAATCCAAAAATCGATTACTGGTCAGATAAAGAAGTGATCACAGATGAAGCTTATCTTCGCAATTAAACGCTTATTTAACGAAATATCGGGGTTTAGAGATTTTTATAAATTTTTCATCCAAAAAATCGATTTTTGGTCAGATAAAGAAGTGATCACAGATGAAGCTTATTTTCTCAAACGCTTATTTAACGAAATATCGGGGTTTAGATATTTTTATAAATTTTTATCCAAAAAATCGATTTTTGGTCAGATATAGAAGTGATCACAGATGAAGCTTATTTTCTAAATTAAACGCTTATTTACCGAATTATCGAGGTTTAAAGATTTTTATAAAATTTTCATTCAAAATTCGATTTTGGTCAGATATAAAAGTGATCACAAATGAAGCTTATTTTCTCAATTAAACGCTTATTTCCGAAATTTCGAGCTTTACAAATTTTTATAAAATTTTCATCCAAAAATCGATTTTTGGTCAGATATAAAAGTGATCACAGATGAAGCTTATTTTCTCAATAAAACGCTATTTACTGAAATATCGAGGTTTAAAAATTTTTATCAAATTTTCATTCTTAAGTCGTTTTTGGTCAGATATAAAAGTAATCATAGACGAAGCTTATTTTCTCAATTATATGCTGATTTACCTAATTATCGAGATTTAAAGATTTTTATAAAAGTTTCATCAAAAAATCGATTTTTGGTCAGATGTAAAAATGATTACAGATGAAGCTTATTTTCTCAATTAAACGCTTATTTATCGAAATATCGAGGTTTGAGATTTTTATAAAATTTTCATCCAAAAATCGATTTTTGGTCAGATGTAGAAATGATCACAGATGAAGCTTATTTTCTCAATTAAACGCTTTAACGACTTTTATAAAATATTTATCTTAAAAATTGGTTTTTGGTCAGATATAGAAATGATCACAGATGAAACTTATTTTCTGAATAAAAGGTTTATTTACCGAAATATCGAGATTTAAAGATTTCTGTAAAATTTTCATCCAAAGAATTGATTTTTGGTCAGATGTAGAAATGATCACAGATGAAGCTTATTTTCTCAATTAAACGCTTTAACGACTTTTATAAAATATTTATCTTAAAAATTGGTTTTTGGTCAGATATAGAAATGATCACAGATGAAACTTATTTTCTGAATAAAAGGTTTATTTACCGAAATATCGAGATTTAAAGATTTCTGTAAAATTTTCATCCAAAGAATTGATTTTTGGTCAGATGTAAAAATGATTACAGATGAAGTTTATTTTCTCAATTAAACGCTTATTTACTGAAATATCGAGGTTTGAGATTTTTATAAAATTTTCATCCAAAAATCGATTTTTGGTCAGATGTAGAAATGATCACAAATGAAGCTTATTTTCTCAATTAAACGCTTATTTACCGAAATATTGAGTTTTAAAAACTTTTATAAAATTTTCATCCAAATATCGATTTTTGGTCAGATATAGAAGTGATCACAGATGAAGCTTATCTTCGCAATTAAACGCTTATTTACTGAAATATCGAGGTTTAAAGATTTTTATAAAATTTTTATCCAAAAATCGATTTTTGATCAGATATAAAAGTGATCATAGATGAAGATTATTTTCTTAATTAAATGCCTATTTACCGAAATATCGAGATTTAAAAATTTTGATCCAAAATTCTATTTTTGATCAGATCTAAAAGTGATCATAGATCACTGAAATATTGATGTTTAAAAATTTTTATAAAATTTTCATCCAAAATCGATTTTTGATCAGATATAGAAGTGATCACAGATGAAGTTTATTTTCTCAATAAAAGGCTTATTTACCGAAATATTGAGGTTTAAAGATTTTTATAAAATTTTCATCCAAAGTCGATTTTTGGTCAGATGTAGAAATGATCACAAATGAAGCTTATTTTCTCAATGAAAGGCTTATTTGCCGAAATATCGATGTGTAAAAATTTTTATCAAATTTTCATTCTTAAGTCGTTTTTGGTCAGATATAAAAGTAATCTTAGACGAAGCTTATTTTCTCAATTAAACGCTTATTTACCAAAATATCGAGTTTTTAAAATTTTTATAAAATTTTCATCTAATAATCGATTTTTGGTCAGATATAAAAGTGATCACAAATGAAGCTTATTTTCTCAATTAAACGCTTATTTTCTGAAATTTCGAGCTTTAAAAATTTTTATAAAATTTTCATCCAAAAATCGATTTTTGGTCAGATACAAAAGTGATCACAGATGAAGCTTATTTTCACAATTAAACGCTTATTTACTGAAATAACAATGTTTAAAGATTTTTATAAAATTTTTATCCAAAAAGTAAATTTTTGGTCAGATATAGAAGTTATCACAGATGAAGCTTATTTTCTCAATTAAACGCTTATTTACCGAAATATCAAGGTTTAAAGAGTTTTATAAAATTTCCCAAAATCCAAAAATCGATTACTGGTCAGATAAAGAAGGGATCACAGATGAAGCTTATCTTCGCAATTAAACGCTTATTTAACGAAATATCGGGGTTTAGAGATTTTTATAAATTTTTCATCCAAAAAATCGATTTTTGGTCAGATAAAGAAGTGATCACAGATGAAGCTTATTTTCTCAAACGCTTATTTAACGAAATATCGGGGTTTAGATATTTTTATAAATTTTTATCCAAAAAATCGATTTTTGGTCAGATATAGAAGTGATCACAGATGAAGCTTATTTTCTAAATTAAACGCTTATTTACCGAATTATCGAGGTTTAAAGATTTTTATAAAATTTTCATTCAAAATTCGATTTTGGTCAGATATAAAAGTGATCACAAATGAAGCTTATTTTCTCAATTAAACGCTTATTTCCGAAATTTCGAGCTTTACAAATTTTTATAAAATTTTCATCCAAAAATCGATTTTTGGTCAGATATAAAAGTGATCACAGATGAAGCTTATTTTCTCAATAAAACGCTATTTACTGAAATATCGAGGTTTAAAAATTTTTATCAAATTTTCATTCTTAAGTCGTTTTTGGTCAGATATAAAAGTAATCATAGACGAAGCTTATTTTCTCAATTATATGCTGATTTACCTAATTATCGAGATTTAAAGATTTTTATAAAAGTTTCATCAAAAAATCGATTTTTGGTCAGATGTAAAAATGATTACAGATGAAGCTTATTTTCTCAATTAAACGCTTATTTATCGAAATATCGAGGTTTGAGATTTTTATAAAATTTTCATCCAAAAATCGATTTTTGGTCAGATGTAGAAATGATCACAGATGAAGCTTATTTTCTCAATTAAACGCTTTAACGACTTTTATAAAATATTTATCTTAAAAATTGGTTTTTGGTCAGATATAGAAATGATCACAGATGAAACTTATTTTCTGAATAAAAGGTTTATTTACCGAAATATCGAGATTTAAAGATTTCTGTAAAATTTTCATCCAAAGAATTGATTTTTGGTCAGATGTAGAAATGATCACAGATGAAGCTTATTTTCTCAATTAAACGCTTTAACGACTTTTATAAAATATTTATCTTAAAAATTGGTTTTTGGTCAGATATAGAAATGATCACAGATGAAACTTATTTTCTGAATAAAAGGTTTATTTACCGAAATATCGAGATTTAAAGATTTCTGTAAAATTTTCATCCAAAGAATTGATTTTTGGTCAGATGTAAAAATGATTACAGATGAAGTTTATTTTCTCAATTAAACGCTTATTTACTGAAATATCGAGGTTTGAGATTTTTATAAAATTTTCATCCAAAAATCGATTTTTGGTCAGATGTAGAAATGATCACAAATGAAGCTTATTTTCTCAATTAAACGCTTATTTACCGAAATATTGAGTTTTAAAAACTTTTATAAAATTTTCATCCAAATATCGATTTTTGGTCAGATATAGAAGTGATCACAGATGAAGCTTATCTTCGCAATTAAACGCTTATTTACTGAAATATCGAGGTTTAAAGATTTTTATAAAATTTTTATCCAAAAATCGATTTTTGATCAGATATAAAAGTGATCATAGATGAAGATTATTTTCTTAATTAAATGCCTATTTACCGAAATATCGAGATTTAAAAATTTTGATCCAAAATTCTATTTTTGATCAGATCTAAAAGTGATCATAGATCACTGAAATATTGATGTTTAAAAATTTTTATAAAATTTTCATCCAAAATCGATTTTTGATCAGATATAGAAGTGATCACAGATGAAGTTTATTTTCTCAATAAAAGGCTTATTTACCGAAATATTGAGGTTTAAAGATTTTTATAAAATTTTCATCCAAGTCGATTTTTGGTCAGATGTAGAAATGATCACAAATGAAGCTTATTTTCTCAATGAAAGGCTTATTTGCCGAAATATCGATGTGTAAAAATTTTTATCAAATTTTCATTCTTAAGTCGTTTTTGGTCAGATATAAAAGTAATCTTAGACGAAGCTTATTTTCTCAATTAAACGCTTATTTACCAAAATATCGAGTTTTTAAAATTTTTATAAAATTTTCATCTAATAATCGATTTTTGGTCAGATATAAAAGTGATCACAAATGAAGCTTATTTTCTCAATTAAACGCTTATTTTCTGAAATTTCGAGCTTTAAAAATTTTTATAAAATTTTCATCCAAAAATCGATTTTTGGTCAGATACAAAAGTGATCACAGATGAAGCTTATTTTCACAATTAAACGCTTATTTACTGAAATAACAATGTTTAAAGATTTTTATAAAATTTTTATCCAAAAAGTAAATTTTTGGTCAGATATAGAAGTTATCACAGATGAAGCTTATTTTCTCAATTAAACGCTTATTTACCGAAATATCAAGGTTTAAAGAGTTTTATAAAATTTCCCAAAATCCAAAAATCGATTACTGGTCAGATAAAGAAGGGATCACAGATGAAGCTTATCTTCGCAATTAAACGCTTATTTAACGAAATATCGGGGTTTAGAGATTTTTATAAATTTTTCATCCAAAAAATCGATTTTTGGTCAGATAAAGAAGTGATCACAGATGAAGCTTATTTTCTCAAACGCTTATTTAACGAAATATCGGGGTTTAGATATTTTTATAAATTTTTATCCAAAAAATCGATTTTTGGTCAGATATAGAAGTGATCACAGATGAAGCTTATTTTCTAAATTAAACGCTTATTTACCGAATTATCGAGGTTTAAAGATTTTTATAAAATTTTCATTCAAAATTCGATTTTGGTCAGATATAAAAGTGATCACAAATGAAGCTTATTTTCTCAATTAAACGCTTATTTCCGAAATTTCGAGCTTTACAAATTTTTATAAAATTTTCATCCAAAAATCGATTTTTGGTCAGATATAAAAGTGATCACAGATGAAGCTTATTTTCTCAATAAAACGCTATTTACTGAAATATCGAGGTTTAAAAATTTTTATCAAATTTTCATTCTTAAGTCGTTTTTGGTCAGATATAAAAGTAATCATAGACGAAGCTTATTTTCTCAATTATATGCTGATTTACCGAATTATCGAGATTTAAAGATTTTTATAAAAGTTTCATCAAAAAATCGATTTTTGGTCAGATGTAAAAATGATTACAGATGAAGCTTATTTTCTCAATTAAACGCTTATTTATCGAAATATCGAGGTTTGAGATTTTTATAAAATTTTCATCCAAAAATCGATTTTTGGTCAGATGTAGAAATGATCACAGATGAAGCTTATTTTCTCAATTAAACGCTTTAACGACTTTTATAAAATATTTATCTTAAAAATTGGTTTTTGGTCAGATATAGAAATGATCACAGATGAAACTTATTTTCTGAATAAAAGGTTTATTTACCGAAATATCGAGATTTAAAGATTTCTGTAAAATTTTCATCCAAAGAATTGATTTTTGGTCAGATGTAAAAATGATTACAGATGAAGTTTATTTTCTCAATTAAACGCTTATTTACTGAAATATCGAGGTTTGAGATTTTTATAAAATTTTCATCCAAAAATCGATTTTTGGTCAGATGTAGTAATGATCACAAATGAAGCTTATTTTCTCAATGAAAGGCTTATTTGCCGAAATATCGATGTTTAAAAATTTTTATCAAATTTTCATTCTTAAGTCGTTTTTGGTCAGATATAAAAGTAATCATAGACGAAGCTTATTTTCTCAATTATATGCTGATTTACCTAATTATCGAGATTTAAAGATTTTTATAAAAGTTTCATCAAAAAATCGATTTTTGGTCAGATGTAAAAATGATTACAGATGAAGCTTATTTTCTCAATTAAACGCTTATTTATCGAAATATCGAGGTTTGAGATTTTTATAAAATTTTCATCCAAAAATCGATTTTTGGTCAGATGTAGAAATGATCACAGATGAAGCTTATTTTCTCAATTAAACGCTTTAACGACTTTTATAAAATATTTATCTTAAAAATTGGTTTTTGGTCAGATATAGAAATGATCACAGATGAAACTTATTTTCTGAATAAAAGGTTTATTTACCGAAATATCGAGATTTAAAGATTTCTGTAAAATTTTCATCCAAAGAATTGATTTTTGGTCAGATGTAAAAATGATTACAGATGAAGTTTATTTTCTCAATTAAACGCTTATTTACTGAAATATCGAGGTTTGAGATTTTTATAAAATTTTCATCCAAAAATCGATTTTTGGTCAGATGTAGAAATGATCACAAATGAAGCTTATTTTCTCAATTAAACGCTTATTTACCGAAATATTGAGTTTTAAAAACTTTTATAAAATTTTCATCCAAATATCGATTTTTGGTCAGATATAGAAGTGATCACAGTTGAAGCTTATCTTCGCAATTAAACGCTTATTTACTGAAATATCGAGGTTTAAAGATTTTTATAAAATTTTTATCCAAAAATCGATTTTTGATCAGATATAAAAGTGATCATAGATGAAGATTATTTTCTTAATTAAATGCCTATTTACCGAAATATCGAGATTTAAAAATTTTGATCCAAAATTCTATTTTTGATCAGATCTAAAAGTGATCATAGATCACTGAAATATTGATTGTTTACGCGCACAGTGTAAACAGTCACTAATTATTGTTCAGTGGCTGTTTTCTATGTTTTTTTTATTTGACATTTTCCCATCTTGTTATTATACATAATTTTTGTAAACACTCACTTACTTTTGTAAAACCCGAGCGTACGGTACGTACAAATTAAGAAAAAACCCGAGCTAAATAAAAACCCCAAGAAAAAATTCTAATACCCGTTTTTCTTTTTCTCTATACATATATTTTCTATAAAAATATTTCAAGCAAAACATTTTTTTTGGTCCTTAACCGGATATTTAAGAAACCCCCCGTGAACTTGAAATATTTTTAAGAAAATATTTTATTTTCAGAACCCTCCTGTTGGAAACCCGCACTCTTTTTTTTGGATAAATCCTGTTTTTTTTTATTTTAAACCCTCCCTCAAACAATTAAAAAGGTAAGTTGTTTGAATTTAAAGTGAAAAGTGCAAACACAAGTGAAAAAAAGAGAAAAAAAAACCAACAAACAAGATCAGTGCTAGAAACACAAATTGCCGTCGGCAAAACACGGTTGAGTTAAAAGTAACAAAAACCCCCTTTGTTATTTTTTATATTTTACCCCAAAGTGTTTTTTTATTCGCGTGTGCTTTTCCTTTTTTTTTTTTACAGTGATAAAATAAAGGTCTTAATCCCTAATTTTTCATTTTTTTGCTTTAATTTTATTTTATTAAAAAGTGATCTTTTATTTTATTATTGTTGTTTTCTTTTTTGGATCCCAATTTTATTTATTCTCTGTTAACTCCTCTGTTAACAAAAGCTTTTGTTTATTCCAATTTAACTCAACTGTGCTAGTTTAAAGAACATAGCACAAAAGAGAATAAATAAAACAAAATTTTACTCGTTAGTTTTTTTGTAAACAAAAACAGACAGACACGCGAATAATTAATAAATAATATTTCTTGTGTTCATAGTGTTTTGATAATAATAAACAAACAAAAAATATTGTGTGTGTCGTTTCTAGTGACTGAGAGTGTTTTGTATTTTAATAAAAACAAAAACACAGTTTATTACTCCCTCTTGTTGGTTGTTTCTTCTTGTGTTTCTCTTGTTACACATTACCATAACACTAGTGCAGTATAATTTTGATAAACGAATAAACCGGTTACTATTAAATTTTATTTGATAAAGTGCATTTTTACTCAGTTTTTTACATAATTTTAACTCATTTGTGAAAAAATTTGTGCACTTTATTGATTTAATATTGTTTTTACCCGGGATAAAGTAAATTTGAAGAATAATTTATATATTTTTTGACAAAAATTAATTTATTCGTTTACCCGAAAGTGAGTAACCGTGTTTATTTATTATTTGTGCTAGTGTATTTATTATTTTTATACCATTTGCAACTGCGAAAGTGATTTTATAATTAATTTATTTGTTTTAAAATATTTTTTACCCGAAATTTTTACGAAAATTGTAATTAAACCCCTTAGAATTTGAATATTTGTTCTGAATTAGTGAACAAAGTATAAAATCGCTTTCGCTATTATTATTTTACCCTTATTTTTTTGAAAGTAAACTCTACTTTTTTATATCCACCCTTTTTTGATATTTACCCTTTATTTTTTTGAAACATTTACTCTATTTTTTTTAAATTTTATACAACTTTGTTGAACATTTATTGACCCTTTTCGAATTTTTCCCCGTTTTTTGCAATTTTTATTTTTTGTTTTTATTATTTTTACCCCTTTTATATAAATTCTCAGTTTTAACGTGATAATTTTCAAGTTTTTTTTTCAATTAATTTTGAAATAATACTTTTTATTAAAAAGAAAAAAAAAAAAAGCTAATTTACCCCTTTTTTTGAACGACTAGTTCGATTTTTAGTTTTTACACATTTTTATTTGCTTTTTTTTCAAAATTACTCAATACAAATTAAGATCAAAAATGGATCTATCAGCTTTGATTCGTAATACAGATCGTTTAGCAGATTTTGAGGCTTATGTTGCCATTATACCCGCTTCTGAACACAGAATAGGTTCGTTAGTTAGTCATGAAAAGGAACTTAACCGTTTATGGGAAGCTGTTAGGTCAACATACGACACTTTGTTGATTGAGGCTGAACAAAAGAAAAGCCCACAAATTGTCGAGGTTAAGTCCCGATATATGGGCTCTTATAGTACATATACCCGTGGTATATCATTAATTACGGCCCATATGGACCGATTAAGATCGGCCGCTCAGGCTGAAAAGTTAATGGAAACATCAATACCCATTATGAATTTACCCCCTTGTGATACCCCTATATTCTATGGTGACTATAAGAGCTGGCCCTCTTTCCGAGACATGTTCTCTGCGTTGTATGGCAATAACCCCCGACTAACACCAGTTCAAAAACTATATTATTTGTTACAAAAAACTGGCAAAGATGCCCATGATGTCATACAAACCGTCCCGTTAACTAACGATGGCTATGCAATTGCATGGAAAAAGTTGGTTGACACGTTTGAGAACAAAGGGGCCCTAATTAATGAACAGCTTCGTACTCTTTTAAGTATTAAACCCCTATCCCAAGAAAATGGTCCAAGTATAAAAAATCTACAGCGGACTATTAATGATTGTATTACGAATCTTTCATTGCTTGAAGTAACCCCAGAAGTTTTTTATCACGTAATGTTAGTATATATTTGTGCTACAAAGTTACCTGAAAACACTCTGAGTCTTTGGGAACAGTCAAAGAAACTTTGTACGAAAACTCCTAAATGGGAAGATATGGACGCATTTCTGACTGCTCATTTCAAGACTCTTGAATCGATTTCAGACATAAGGCAGTCTCAATCGCAATCCGTTCAAAACCCGAACAAAAATTTGAGTACTGCAAACCCCCGTAAAAATCCCAATTTTAATGTATCGAAAAAATCTTCAAATGATTCAAGGAAAGTCCAAAGTTTCGCTACAAAAACTGTTTCCACCCCAACAACTTGTCGTTGTTTTATGTGTCAAGGATCACACCCCCTAAGACTTTGTCCTTCCTTTTTGAGTCAAAGTGTTGATGAGAGAATGTCGACCGTTAAAAAACTTAAATGTTGCACAAATTGCCTTGCGACCTCTCATGAATATAAGAACTGTAAAAGTATTCATGTTTGTTCCCTTTGTAAACAGAGACATCACTCCTTGTTACATAGAGATGTAAGGCTACAGGGACACATTCCCAGTGTAGTTTCATCCCAACTACCTTTAACTACTGGTTCTGCTATTACCCAGCAGACCACTCAGAGTATAAACCCAGCAAACAATCAAATACAAACCCCTCTTAATTATAACCCTTCAACTTCTACAGGCGCTCAAAATACCCATACTTATTCAGCACATCTGAACCAAAACCCCCATTCTACAGTCCTCTTAGGCTCGACTATATGTATAGTCCACATTAAAGATATCAGATGTGCTGCACGAGCGCTGGTTGACCCCGGCTCGCAAGGTACCTTTATTTCAAGGAGGTTACAAAGGAAACTTGCAATTCCTACATTTTCTGTGCCAACGACTAACGTTACTGGCATGATGGATTGTTATGCTGGAAAAGCTTCAACCATGTGTGTTGTAACTGTCGGATCTCCGATCGACCCCAATTTTAAACTGAAAATTTGCGCATATGTTGTTGATAGAATAACCGGTCGGTTGCCCTCGTGTTCCCTTACTGATATTGTAACCTCAAATTTCCCCGATATTACAATGACCGATGTTATGTGTACCCATATGGATATTCTTTTCGGAGGAAATGTTTATCCAAAAATTTTAACTAAGGATGTTAAAATACATCCAAATGGCAACCTGATCGCCCAGAGAACAGTTTTCGGTTGGATAATAACTGGTGAAGTTCTTCAATCTGAACCCCTACACTCTGTTGCAAACTTTTGCTCCCAAATTGATTTAAATAATCAACTTTCTCGGTTTTGGGAACTAGAAGAAGTTCCACTAGCCACCCGTTTTTCAGAAGCCGACGAATATTGCGAAGAACTTTATCGGTCCACCACATATCGAAACCCCGATGGTCGCTATGTAGTTTCACTCCCCTTTCGTCCAGAATTTCTTAATGAGTTAACTTTAGGAGATTCTCGATATAGCGCCCTGTCTCAATTCAAACGAAATGAAACCCGTCTTTTAAAGAACCCTGAATTAAAAGCACACTATGATAGTGTGATTAATGAATATTTTGAATTGGGACATATTAGAGCTGTTGAACTCCCGAGTGTAAATGCGACCACATATTATTTACCCCATCACGCCGTATTTAAACCCGATAGCATCACTACTAAACTGAGAGTAGTATTTAATGCTTCAAACCCCTCTTCTAATGGCGTGAGCTTGAATAATATTTTATACCCCGGACCTGTTTTACAGGCAGACCTTACGGTACTAATTTTAAAATGGCGACTTTTCAAATATGTCTTTAACGCGGACATTGAAAAGATGTATCGCCAAATATTGATTCATCCCAATCAAACCCAATTCCAACGAATATTGTATCGAGAAAACCCCGAAGTTGACGTAAAGGACTTTGAGTTAAATACGGTCACGTTCGGAGTGAACTGTGCACCTTATTTAGCGATTCGCACTCTCATACAATTGGCAAACGATTGTGAACCCCGAAGTCCTGCGGCATCTGAAATTTTGAAAACCCAAATTTATGTCGATGATGTACTTGCTGGCTCTCATGAGCTAGAAGACGCTTTTAGGAGACGGGTTGAACTTACTCATGTTCTAAATTCGGCTGGTTTCATTTTGAGAAAATGGACAGCTAATCATATTCGTCTCTTAGAAGATTTACCCCGTGAGAATCTGCTTGATGCAGACTTCTTAAAAATTTCAGATGCTAGCAATACGAAAACTTTAGGCTTGCGATGGAATGCAAATAATGATTGCTTTTATTTTAGACTAGTTTCGCAGCCTCGTAGAAATACAATAACAAAACGTGCTGTCTTGTCAGAAATTGCTAAGCTTTTCGATCCAGCAGGTTGGCTATCCCCAAAGATAATTGTAGCAAAAATTATCATGCAGCAAATTTGGAAAGACAAGACTGATTGGGATGATAATTTAAAACCCTTAACCCTAATTCAGTGGCAAACCTTTTTAGATGATTACCCCAATATCGAGAAAATTAATATTCCAAGATGGGTTAATTTTCACCCCGATTCCGATATTGAACTTCACGCATTTTGTGATGCATCAGAAAAAGCTTATGGTACAGTGCTTTATCTACGAAATGCATCAACAAATAATATCTCGGCGCACTTACTCGCGTCCAAAACGAAAGTAGCTCCCGTAAAGTGTGAAACATTACCCCGTTTAGAACTTTGTGGAGCGGCTTTGATGGCAAAAATGGTAGAATCCTTGAGTAGTCAATTAAATCTAGACAAGAGAAAGATTTTTCTGTGGACTGATTCTACCATAGTTTTATCTTGGCTCAAAAAACCCCCATGCCATTGGCCCACTTTCGTCAAAAATAGAGTTGCGTTAATTTTGAAGAAGGTTGGTAACGAAAATTGGTTTCATGTTGACTCCAAAGATAACCCCGCCGATCTCGCAAGTCGCGGAGCTCTAGCTCGTGACTTAATTGAAAATTCCTTGTGGTGGCATGGTCCTTCCTGGCTAACGAAACCTCAAGAATATTGGCCCCAGTATTCTGTTACCGATCATCAACATTTAGAAGTTCAATCATTTTTGGTTCAGACAAAACCCTCTTATGACATACTTGAGCGCTTTTCAGATTTACCCCGAGCAATGCGAATTATTTCGTATTGGTTCAGGTGTTTAACATATTTGAAAACTCGAAAATGTTTGTACAACACCTTAGATTTAACCCAAAAAGAAATGAAATTTACTCGTGATCGATTAGTGCTCGTATGTCAACAGAATTTTATTTCGGAATATAATATTCTTTCAAAAGGTACCCCTTTACCGGCAAAAAGTAATTTGCTCACACTGAACCCCTTTATCGACTCAAATGGTTTCGTAAGAATCAATGGTCGATTAGTCAGATCATCTGGCTTGACATATGATGAGCGATACCCAAGGATTTTGCCTTATTCGGCACGTTTCACCCGTTTATATGTGGAACATGTCCACAAATGTTCAGCCCATGGCGGACATTCTCTAATGCTCCGATTAATTAGAAGTGAGTTTTGGGTCCCGAAATTAAAGAACTTAATTCGTACTGTGATTCATAATTGCAAGGAATGTACAATTTACAGAAAAAAATCCTGTCAGCAGATAATGGCTGCATTACCCCCTGAACGAGCGTCTTTTTCGAGACCGTTTACCCACACCGGCTTAGATTTCGCTGGTCCATTCGATATTAAGTCTTACATTGGTAGGGCTTGTCGAATTACCAAGGGCTATGTCCTTGTGTTTGTTTGTTTTGCAACAAAGGCAATTCATTTAGAGGCGACCGGTGATATATGGACGGAAACATTTCTTGCTGCATTCTCCCGATTTTTCTCCCGACGAGGCTGTCCTTCACATTTGTACTCGGATAATGGTACTGCCTTTGTAGGTGCGGCTAATATCCTAGAAACAGACCGCAAACATTTTTTACCCGATTTAAGAAGGAAAGTCTTAGTACGAAATAGTTTTCAACCCATTGAATGGCATTTTATACCCCCTGGAGCACCTCATATGGGCGGCTTATGGGAAGCTGGCGTAAAGAGTGTTAAAACTCATTTACGAAAAATTTCTGGAGTTCAGAAATTTACCTTTGAGGAATTTACGACAATGTTGACTCGAATAGAAGCATGCCTGAATTCAAGACCCCTAACTGCTATAAGTGAAGATCCCAATGATTTAGTTCCTTTAACCCCAGGCCATTTCCTTATTGGAGCACCTCTTCTTTCACCCCCTGAACCCGATCATTCTGATGTTTCTTTGAGTGTAGCCAACAGGTGGCAAAAACTCAAGGTGCTTCATCATCAGTTTGCTCAGCGATGGAAAGAGGAATACCTCAAAGAACTCCATCGTCGTGTAAAATGGAAATATCCAGAAAGGGACTTCCAAGTAGGAGATTTAGTTGTTGTTCGTCAGGATAATTTACCCCCTAATGAGTGGCGTTTAGGTCGAATAGTTAAGACCCACGTCGGACAGGACTCTAAAGTCCGCTCAGCGGACGTGAGAACAGCTTCTGGCATTATCACCCGCCCAATAGTGAAGCTTGTTCTCTTACCCAAAGATACAAACTAATTCTCCCCTTCTTTTTCTTTCTTTTTTTATCTTTTTTTTCAACCCCAAACGCCGGAGATATAAAAAGCGGCGCACCACCAAAAACAACACCGATGTTGGCCCCACCAAAATCAACGGCAGTTCTATAAGCCACAACAGCAGCTTCATCATCAGCAGCAGCAGTACCCGCAACCATAGCAGCAGCTCTACCACAACATGAGTACCCCCAATTACAGAATCCGGCCACCATAGTGTTAGTTATTACCTGCGTTATCTTTAGCCTTCCTTGTTGCAGCACTGCAAGGGGGGCGGGATGTTTACGCGCACAGTGTAAACAGTCACTAATTATTGTTCAGTGGCTGTTTTCTATGTTTTTTTTATTTGACATTTTCCCATCTTGTTATTATACATAATTTTTGTAAACACTCACTTACTTTTGTAAAACCCGAGCGTACGGTACGTACAAATTAAGAAAAAACCCGAGCTAAATAAAAACCCCAAGAAAAAATTCTAATACCCGTTTTTCTTTTTCTCTATACATATATTTTCTATAAAAATATTTCAAGCAAAACATTGATGTTTAAAAATTTTTATAAAATTTTCATCCAAAATCGATTTTTGATCAGATATAGAAGTGATCACAGATGAAGTTTATTTTCTCAATAAAAGGCTTATTTACCGAAATATTGAGGTTTAAAGATTTTTATAAAATTTTCATCCAAAGTCGATTTTTGGTCAGATGTAGAAATGATCACAAATGAAGCTTATTTTCTCAATGAAAGGCTTATTTGCCGAAATATCGATGTGTAAAAATTTTTATCAAATTTTCATCTAATAATCGATTTTTGGTCAGATATAAAAGTGATCACAAATGAAGCTTATTTTCTCAATTAAACGCTTATTTTCTGAAATTTCGAGCTTTAAAAATTTTTATAAAATTTTCATCCAAAAATCGATTTTTGGTCAGATACAAAAGTGATCACAGATGAAGCTTATTTTCACAATTAAACGCTTATTTACTGAAATAACAATGTTTAAAGATTTTTATAAAATTTTTATCCAAAAAGTAAATTTTTGGTCAGATATAGAAGTTATCACAGATGAAGCTTATTTTCTCAATTAAACGCTTATTTACCGAAATATCAAGGTTTAAAGAGTTTTATAAAATTTCCCAAAATCCAAAAATCGATTACTGGTCAGATAAAGAAGGGATCACAGATGAAGCTTATCTTCGCAATTAAACGCTTATTTAACGAAATATCGGGGTTTAGAGATTTTTATAAATTTTTCATCCAAAAAATCGATTTTTGGTCAGATAAAGAAGTGATCACAGATGAAGCTTATTTTCTCAAACGCTTATTTAACGAAATATCGGGGTTTAGATATTTTTATAAATTTTTATCCAAAAAATCGATTTTTGGTCAGATATAGAAGTGATCACAGATGAAGCTTATTTTCTAAATTAAACGCTTATTTACCGAATTATCGAGGTTTAAAGATTTTTATAAAATTTTCATCCAAAATTCGATTTTGGTCAGATATAAAAGTGATCACAAATGAAGCTTATTTTCTCAATTAAACGCTTATTTCCGAAATTTCGAGCTTTACAAATTTTTATAAAATTTTCATCCAAAAATCGATTTTTGGTCAGATATAAAAGTGATCACAGATGAAGCTTATTTTCTCAATAAAACGCTATTTACTGAAATATCGAGGTTTAAAAATTTTTATAAAATTTTCATCCAAAAATCGATTTTTGGTCAGATGTAGTAATGATCACAAATGAAGCTTATTTTCTCAATGAAAGGCTTATTTGCCGAAATATCGATGTTTAAAAATTTTTATCAAATTTTCATTCTTAAGTCGTTTTTGGTCAGATATAAAAGTAATCATAGACGAAGCTTATTTTCTCAATTATATGCTGATTTACCTAATTATCGAGATTTAAAGATTTTTATAAAAGTTTCATCAAAAAATCGATTTTTGGTCAGATGTAAAAATGATTACAGATGAAGCTTATTTTCTCAATTAAACGCTTATTTATCGAAATATCGAGGTTTGAGATTTTTATAAAATTTTCATCCAAAAATCGATTTTTGGTCAGATGTAGAAATGATCACAGATGAAGCTTATTTTCTCAATTAAACGCTTTAACGACTTTTATAAAATATTTATCTTAAAAATTGGTTTTTGGTCAGATATAGAAATGATCACAGATGAAACTTATTTTCTGAATAAAAGGTTTATTTACCGAAATATCGAGATTTAAAGATTTCTGTAAAATTTTCATCCAAAGAATTGATTTTTGGTCAGATATAGAAGTGATCACAGATGAAGTTTATTTTCTCAATAAAAGGCTTATTTACCGAAATATCGAGGTTTAAAGATTTTTATAAAATTTTTATCCAAAAATCGATTTTTGATCAGATATAAAAGTGATCATAGATGAAGATTATTTTCTTAATTAAATGCCTATTTACCGAAATATCGAGATTTAAAAATTTTCATCCAAAATTCTATTTTTGATCAGATCTAAAAGTGATCATAGATCACTGAAATATTGATGTTTAAAAATTTTTATAAAATTTTCATCCAAAATCGATTTTTGATCAGATATAGAAGTGATCACAGATGAAGTTTATTTTCTCAATAAAAGGCTTATTTACCGAAATATCGAGGTTTAAAGATTTTTATAAAATTTTCTTCCAAAGTCGATTTTTGGTCAGATATAAAAGTGATCACAAATGAAGTTTATTTTCCCAACGCTTATTTACCGAAATATCGTGGTTGAAAAATTATTATAAAATTTTCATGCAAAAATCGATTTTTGGTCAGATATAAAAGTGCTCACAGATGAATCTTATTTTCTCCATCAAACGCTTATTTACTGAAATATCGAGGTTTTAAAATTTTTATAAAATTTTCATCCAAAAATCGATTTTTGGTGAGATGTAGAAATGATTACAGATGAAGCTTATTTTCAAAATTAAATGCCTATTTACCGAAATATCGAGGTTTAAAAATTTTCATCTAAAATTCTATTTTTGATCAGATCTAAAAGTGATCATAGATCACTGAAATATTGATTTTTAAAAATTTTTATAAAATTTTCATCCAAAATTGATTTTTGGTCAGATGTAGAAATTATTACAGATGAAGCTTATTTTCTTAATTAAACGCTTATTTACCGAAATATCGAGGTTTAAAGATTTTTGTAAAATTTTCATCCAAAAATCGATTTTTGGTCAGATGTAGTAATGATCACAAATGAAGCTTATTTTCTCAATGAAAGGCTCATTTGCCGAAATATCGATGTTTAAAAATTTTTATCAAATTTTCATTCTTAAGTCGTTTTTGGTCAGATATAAAAGTAATCTTAGACGAAGCTTATTTTCTCAATTAAACGCTTATTTACCAAAATATAGAGTTTTTAAAATTTTTATAAAATTTTCATCTAATAATCGATTTTTGGTCAGATATAAAAGTGATCACAAATGAAGCTTATTTTCTCAATTAAACGCTTATTTGCTGAAATTTCGAGCTTTAAAAATTTTTATAAAATTTTCATCCAAAAATCGATTTTTGGTCAGATACAAAAGTGATCACAGATGAAGCTTATTTTCACAATTAAACACTTATTTACTGAAATATCAATGTTTAAAGATTTTTATAAAATTTTTATCCAAAAAGTCAATTTTTGGTCAGATATAGAAGTTATCACAGATGAAGCTTATTTTCTCAATTAAACGCTTATTTACCGAAATATCAAGGTTTAAAGAGTTTTATAAAACTTCCCAAAATCCAAAAATCGATTACTGGTCAGATAAAGAAGTGATCACAGATGAAGCTTGTTTTCTCAATTAAACGCTTATTTAACGAAATATCGGGGTTTAGAGATTTTTATAAATTTTTCATCCAAAAAATTGATTTTTGGTCAGATAAAGAAGTGATCACAGATGAAGCTTATTTTCTCAAACGCTTATTTAACGAAATATCGGGGTTTAGATATTTTTATAAATTTTTATCCAAAAAATCGATTTTTGGTCAGATATAGAAGTGATCACAGATGAAGCTTATTTTCTAAATTAAACGCTTATTTACCGAATTATCGAAGTTTAAAGATTTTTATAAAATTTTCATCCAAAATTCGATTTTGGTCAGATGTAAAAATGATTACAGATGAAGCTTATTTTCTCAATTAAACGCTTATTTATCGAAATATCGAGGTTTGAGATTTTTATAAAATTTTCATCCAAAAATCGATTTTTGGTCAGATATAAAAGTGATCACAAATGAAGCTTATTTTCTCAATTAAAGGCTTATTTACCGAAATTTCGAGCTTTACAAATTTTTATAAAATTTTCATCCAAAAATCGATTTTTGGTCAGATATAAAAGTGATCACAGATGAAGCTTATTTTCTCAATAAAACGCTATTTACTGAAATATCGAGTTTTAAAAATTTTTATAAACTTTTCATTCTTAAGTCGTTTTTGGTCAGATATAAAAGTAATCATAGACGAAGCTTATTTTCTCAATTATACGCTGATTTACCGAATTATCGAGATTTAAAGATTTTTATAAAAGTTTCATCAAAAAATCGATTTTTGGTCAGATGTAAAAATGATTACAGATGAAGTTTATTTTCTCAATTAAACGCTTATTTACTGAAATATCGAGGTTTGAGATTTTTATAAAATTTTCATCCAAAAATCGATTTTTGGTCAGATGTAGAAATGATCACAAATGAAGCTTATTTTCTCAATTAAACGCTTATTTACCGAAATATTGAGTTTTAAAAACTTTTATAAAATTTTCATCCAAATATCGATTTTTGGTCAGATATAGAAGTGATCACAGATGAAGCTTATCTTCGCAATTAAACGCTTATTTACTGAAATATCGAGGTTTAAAGATTTTTATAAAATTTTTATCCAAAAATCGATTTTTGATCAGATATAAAAGTGATCATAGATGAAGATTATTTTCTTAATTAAATGCCTATTTACCGAAATATCGAGATTTAAAAATTTTGATCCAAAATTCTATTTTTGATCAGATCTAAAAGTGATCATAGATCACTGAAATATTGATGTTTAACAATTTTTATAAAATTTTCATCCAAAATCGATTTTTGATCAGATATAGAAGTGATCACAGATGAAGTTTATTTTCTCAATAAAAGGCTTATTTACCGAAATATTGAGGTTTAAAGATTTTTATAAAATTTTCATCCAAAGTCGATTTTTGGTCAGATGTAGAAATGATCACAAATGAAGCTTATTTTCTCAATGAAAGGCTTATTTGCCGAAATATCGATGTGTAAAAATTTTTATCAAATTTTCATTCTTAAGTAGTTTTTGGTCAGATATAAAAGTAATCTTAGACGAAGCTTATTTTCTCAATTAAACGCTTATTTACCAAAATATCGAGTTTTTAAAATTTTTATAAAATTTTCATCTAATAATCGATTTTTGGTCAGATATAAAAGTGATCACAAATGAAGCTTATTTTCTCAATTAAACGCTTATTTTCTGAAATTTCGAGCTTTAAAAATTTTTATAAAATTTTCATCCAAAAATCGATTTTTGGTCAGATACAAAAGTGATCACAGATGAAGCTTATTTTCACAATTAAACGCTTATTTACTGAAATAACAATGTTTAAAGATTTTTATAAAATTTTTATCCAAAAAGTAAATTTTTGGTCAGATATAGAAGTTATCACAGATGAAGCTTATTTTCTCAATTAAACGCTTATTTACCGAAATATCAAGGTTTAAAGAGTTTTATAAAATTTCCCAAAATCCAAAAATCGATTACTGGTCAGATAAAGAAGTGATCACAGATGAAGCTTATCTTCGCAATTAAACGCTTATTTAACGAAATATCGGGGTTTAGAGATTTTTATAAATTTTTCATCCAAAAAATCGATTTTTGGTCAGATAAAGAAGTGATCACAGATGAAGCTTATTTTCTCAAACGCTTATTTAACGAAATATCGGGGTTTAGATATTTTTATAAATTTTTATCCAAAAAATCGATTTTTGGTCAGATATAGAAGTGATCACAGATGAAGCTTATTTTCTAAATTAAACGCTTATTTACCGAATTATCGAGGTTTAAAGATTTTTATAAAATTTTCATCCAAAATTCGATTTTGGTCAGATATAAAAGTGATCACAAATGAAGCTTATTTTCTCAATTAAACGCTTATTTCCGAAATTTCGAGCTTTACAAATTTTTATAAAATTTTCATCCAAAAATCGATTTTTGGTCAGATATAAAAGTGATCACAGATGAAGCTTATTTTCTCAATAAAACGCTATTTACTGAAATATCGAGGTTTAAAAATTTTTATAAAATTTTCATCCAAAAATCGATTTTTGGTCAGATGTAGTAATGATCACAAATGAAGCTTATTTTCTCAATGAAAGGCTTATTTGCCGAAATATCGATGTTTAAAAATTTTTATCAAATTTTCATTCTTAAGTCGTTTTTGGTCAGATATAAAAGTAATCATAGACGAAGCTTATTTTCTCAATTATATGCTGATTTACCTAATTATCGAGATTTAAAGATTTTTATAAAAGTTTCATCAAAAAATCGATTTTTGGTCAGATGTAAAAATGATTACAGATGAAGCTTATTTTCTCAATTAAACGCTTATTTATCGAAATATCGAGGTTTGAGATTTTTATAAAATTTTCATCCAAAAATCGATTTTTGGTCAGATGTAGAAATGATCACAGATGAAGCTTATTTTCTCAATTAAACGCTTTAACGACTTTTATAAAATATTTATCTTAAAAATTGGTTTTTGGTCAGATATAGAAATGATCACAGATGAAACTTATTTTCTGAATAAAAGGTTTATTTACCGAAATATCGAGATTTAAAGATTTCTGTAAAATTTTCATCCAAAGAATTGATTTTTGGTCAGATATAGAAGTGATCACAGATGAAGTTTATTTTCTCAATAAAAGGCTTATTTACCGAAATATCGAGGTTTAAAGATTTTTATAAAATTTTTATCCAAAAATCGATTTTTGATCAGATATAAAAGTGATCATAGATGAAGATTATTTTCTTAATTAAATGCCTATTTACCGAAATATCGAGATTTAAAAATTTTCATCCAAAATTCTATTTTTGATCAGATCTAAAAGTGATCATAGATCACTGAAATATTGATGTTTAAAAATTTTTATAAAATTTTCATCCAAAATCGATTTTTGATCAGATATAGAAGTGATCACAGATGAAGTTTATTTTCTCAATAAAAGGCTTATTTACCGAAATATCGAGGTTTAAAGATTTTTATAAAATTTTCTTCCAAAGTCGATTTTTGGTCAGATATAAAAGTGATCACAAATGAAGTTTATTTTCCCAACGCTTATTTACCGAAATATCGTGGTTGAAAAATTATTATAAAATTTTCATGCAAAAATCGATTTTTGGTCAGATATAAAAGTGATCACAGATGAATCTTATTTTCTCCATCAAACGCTTATTTACTGAAATATCGAGGTTTTAAAATTTTTATAAAATTTTCATCCAAAAATCGATTTTTGGTGAGATGTAGAAATGATTACAGATGAAGCTTATTTTCTCAATGAAAGGCTCATTTGCCGAAATATCGATGTTTAAAAATTTTTATCAAATTTTCATTCTTAAGTCGTTTTTGGTCAGATATAAAAGTAATCATAGACGAAGCTTATTTTCTCAATTATACGCTGATTTACCGAATTATCGTGATTTAAAGATTTTTATAAATGTTTCATCAAAAAATCGATTTTTGGTCAGATGTAGAAATGATTACAGATGAAGCTTATTTTCTTAATTAAACGCTTATTTACCGAAATATCGAGGTTTAAAGATTTTTGTAAAATTTTCATCCAAAAATCGATTTTTGGTCAGATGTAGTAATGATCACAAATGAAGCTTATTTTCTCAATGAAAGGCTCATTTGCCGAAATATCGATGTTTAAAAATTTTTATCAAATTTTCATTCTTAAGTCGTTTTTGGTCAGATATAAAAGTAATCATAGACGAAGCTTATTTTCTCAATTATACGCTGATTTACCGAATTATCGTGATTTAAAGATTTTTATAAATGTTTCATCAAAAAATCGATTTTTGGTCAGATGTAGAAATGATTACAGATGAAGCTTATTTTCTCAATTAAACGCTTATTTATCGAAATATCGAGGTTTGAGATTTTTATAAAATTTTCATCCAAAAATCGATTTTTGGTCAGATATAAAAGTGATCACAAATGAAGCTTATTTTCTCAATTAAACGCTTATTTACCGAAATATCGAGGTTTAAAGATTTTTATAAAATTTCCATTAAAAAATCGATTTTTGGTCAGATGTAGAAATGATTACCGATGAAGCTTATTTTCTCAATTAAACGCTTATTTATCGAAATATCGAGATTTGAGATTTTTATAAAATTTTCATCCAAAAATCGATTGTTGTTCAGACATAAAAGTGATCAGAAATTAACTTTATTTTCACAATTATACGCTTATTTACCGAAATATCGAGGTTTAAAAATTTTTATAAAATTTTCATCCAAAAATCGATTTTTGGTCAGATATAAAAGTGATCACAAATGAAGCTTATTTTCTCAATTAAACGCTTATTTACCGAAATTTCGAGCTTTAAAAATTTTTATAAAATTTTCATCCAAAAATCGATTTTTGGTCAGATGTAGAAATGATCACAAATGAAGCTTATTTTCTCAATGAAAGGCTTATTTGCCGAAATATCGATGTTTAAAAATTTTTATCAAATTTTCATTCTTAAGTCATTTTTGGTCAGATATAAAAGTAATCTTAGACGAAGCTTATTTTTTCAATTAAACTTATTTACCAAAATATAGTTTTTAAAATTTTTATAAAATTTTCATCTAATAATCGATTTTTGGTCAGATATAAAAGTGATCACAAATGAAGCTTATTTTCTCAATTAAACGCTTATTTTCTGAAATTTCGAGCTTTAAAAATTTTTATAAAATTTTCATCCAAAAATCGATTTTTGGTCAGATACAAAAGTGATCACAGATGAAGCTTATTTTCACAATTAAACACTTATTTACTGAAATATCAATGTTTAAAGATTTTTATAAAATTTTTATCCAAAAAGTCTATTTTTGGTCAGATATAGAAGTTATCACAGATGAAGCTTATTTTCTCAATTAAACGCTTATTTACCGAAATATCAAGGTTTAAAGAGTTTTATAAAATTTCCCAAAATCCAAAAATCGATTACTGGTCAGATAAAGAAGTGATCACAGACGAAGCTTGTTTTCTCAATTAAACGCTTATTTAACGAAATATCGGGGTTTAGAGATTTTTATAAATTTTTCATCCAAAAAATCGATTTTTGGTCAGATAAAGAAGTGATCACAGATGAAGCTTATTTTCTCAAACGCTTATTTAACGAAATATCGGGGTTTAGATATTTTTATAAATTTTTATCCAAAAAATCGATTTTTGGTCAGATATAGAAGTGATCACAGATGAAGCTTATTTTCTAAATTAAACGCTTATTTACCGAATTATCGAGGTTTAAAGATTTTTATAAAATTTTCATCCAAAATTCGATTTTGGTCAGATGTAAAAATGATTACAGATGAAGCTTATTTTCTCAATTAAATGCTTATTTATCGAAATATCGAGGTTTGAGATTTTTATAAAATTTTCATCCAAAAATCGATTTTTGGTCAGATATAAAAGTGATCACAAATGAAGCTTATTTTCTCAATTAAAGGCTTATTTACCGAAATTTCGAGCTTTACAAATTTTTATAAAATTTTCATCCAAAAATCGATTTTTGGTCAGATATAAAAGTGATCACAGATGAAGCTTATTTTCTCAATAAAACGCTATTTACTGAAATATCGAGGTTTAAAAATTTTTATAAACTTTTCATTCTTAAGTCGTTTTTGGTCAGATATAAAAGTAATCATAGACGAAGCTTATTTTCTCAATTATACGCTGATTTACCGAATTATCGAGATTTAAAGATTTTTATAAAAGTTTCATCAAAAAATCGATTTTTGGTCAGATGTAAAAATGATTACAGATGAAGTTTATTTTCTCAATTAAACGCTTATTTACTGAAATATCGAGGTTTGAGATTTTTATAAAATTTTCATCCAAAAATCGATTTTTGGTCAGGTGTAGAAATGATCACAAATGAAGCTTATTTTCTCAATTAAACGCTTATTTACCGAAATATTGAGTTTTAAAAACTTTTATAAAATTTTCATCCAAATATCGATTTTTGGTCAGATATAGAAGTGATCACAGATGAAGCTTATCTTCGCAATTAAACGCTTATTTACTGAAATATCGAGGTTTAAAGATTTTTATAAAATTTTTATCGAAAAAGTCGATTTTTGGTCAGATATAGAAGTTACCACAGATGAAGCTTATTTTCTCAATTAAACGCTTTAACGACTTTTATAAAATATTTATCTAAAAAATTGGTTTTTGGTCAGATATAGAAATGATCACAGATGAAACTTATTTTGTGAATAAAAGGCTTATTTACCGAAATATCGAGGTTTAAAGATTTTTGTAAAATTTTCATCCAAAGAATTGATTTTTGGTCAGATATAGAAGTGATCACAGATGAAGTTTATTTTCTCAATAAAAGGCTTATTTACCGAAATATCGAGGTTTAAAGATTTTTATAAAATTTTTATCCAAAAATCGATTTTTGATCAGATATAAAAGTGATCATAGATGAAGATTATTTTCTTAATTAAATGCCTATTTACCGAAATATCGAGATTTAAAAATTTTGATCCAAAATTCTATTTTTGATCAGATCTAAAAGTGATCATAGATCACTGAAATATTGATGTTTAAAAATTTTTATAAAATTTTCATCCAAAATCGATTTTTGATCAGATATAGAAGTGATCACAGATGAAGTTTATTTTCTCAATAAAAGGCTTATTTACCGAAATATTGAGGTTTAAAGATTTTTATAAAATTTTCATCCAAAGTCGATTTTTGGTCAGATGTAGAAATGATCACAAATGAAGCTTATTTTCTCAATGAAAGGCTTATTTGCCGAAATATCGATGTGTAAAAATTTTTATCAAATTTTCATTCTTAAGTCGTTTTTGGTCAGATATAAAAGTAATCTTAGACGAAGCTTATTTTCTCAATTAAACGCTTATTTACCAAAATATCGAGTTTTTAAAATTTTTATAAAATTTTCATCTAATAATCGATTTTTGGTCAGATGTAAAAGTGATCACAAATGAAGCTTATTTTCTCAATTAAACGCTTATTTTCTGAAATTTCGAGCTTTAAAAATTTTTATAAAATTTTCATCCAAAAATCGATTTTTGGTCAGATACAAAAGTGATCACAGATGAAGCTTATTTTCACAATTAAACGCTTATTTACTGAAATAACAATGTTTAAAGATTTTTATAAAATTTTTATCCAAAAAGTAAATTTTTGGTCAGATATAGAAGTTATCACAGATGAAGCTTATTTTCTCAATTAAACGCTTATTTACCGAAATATCAAGGTTTAAAGAGTTTTATAAAATTTCCCAAAATCCAAAAATCGATTACTGGTCAGATAAAGAAGTGATCACAGATGAAGCTTATCTTCGCAATTAAACGCTTATTTAACGAAATATCGGGGTTTAGAGATTTTTATAAATTTTTCATCCAAAAAATCGATTTTTGGTCAGATAAAGAAGTGATCACAGATGAAGCTTATTTTCTCAAACGCTTATTTAACGAAATATCGGGGTTTAGATATTTTTATAAATTTTTATCCAAAAAATCGATTTTTGGTCAGATATAGAAGTGATCACAGATGAAGCTTATTTTCTAAATTAAACGCTTATTTACCGAATTATCGAGGTTTAAAGATTTTTATAAAATTTTCATCCAAAATTCGATTTTGGTCAGATATAAAAGTGATCACAAATGAAGCTTATTTTCTCAATTAAACGCTTATTTCCGAAATTTCGAGCTTTACAAATTTTTATAAAATTTTCATCCAAAAATCGATTTTTGGTCAGATATAAAAGTGATCACAGATGAAGCTTATTTTCTCAATAAAACGCTATTTACTGAAATATCGAGGTTTAAAAATTTTTATAAAATTTTCATCCAAAAATCGATTTTTGGTCAGATGTAGTAATGATCACAAATGAAGCTTATTTTCTCAATGAAAGGCTTATTTGCCGAAATATCGATGTTTAAAAATTTTTATCAAATTTTCATTCTTAAGTCGTTTTTGGTCAGATATAAAAGTAATCATAGACGAAGCTTATTTTCTCAATTATATGCTGATTTACCTAATTATCGAGATTTAAAGATTTTTATAAAAGTTTCATCAAAAAATCGATTTTTGGTCAGATGTAAAAATGATTACAGATGAAGCTTATTTTCTCAATTAAACGCTTATTTATCGAAATATCGAGGTTTGAGATTTTTATAAAATTTTCATCCAAAAATCGATTTTTGGTCAGATGTAGAAATGATCACAGATGAAGCTTATTTTCTCAATTAAACGCTTTAACGACTTTTATAAAATATTTATCTTAAAAATTGGTTTTTGGTCAGATATAGAAATGATCACAGATGAAACTTATTTTCTGAATAAAAGGTTTATTTACCGAAATATCGAGGTTTAAAGATTTTTATAAAATTTTTATCCAAAAATCGATTTTTGATCAGATATAAAAGTGATCATAGATGAAGATTATTTTCTTAATTAAATGCCTATTTACCGAAATATCGAGATTTAAAAATTTTCATCCAAAATTCTATTTTTGATCAGATCTAAAAGTGATCATAGATCACTGAAATATTGATGTTTAAAAATTTTTATAAAATTTTCATCCAAAATCGATTTTTGATCAGATATAGAAGTGATCACAGATGAAGTTTATTTTCTCAATAAAAGGCTTATTTATCGAAATATCGAGGTTTAAAGATTTTTATAAAATTTTCTTCCAAAGTCGATTTTTGGTCAGATATAAAAGTGATCACAAATGAAGTTTATTTTCCCAACGCTTATTTACCGAAATATCGTGGTTGAAAAATTATTATAAAATTTTCATGCAAAAATCGATTTTTGGTCAGATATAAAAGTGATCACAGATGAATCTTATTTTCTCCATCAATAGCTTATTTACTGAAATATCGAGGTTTTAAAATTTTTATAAAATTTTCATCCAAAAATCGATTTTTGGTGAGATGTAGAAATGATTACAGATGAAGCTTATTTTCAAAATTAAATGCCTATTTACCGAAATATCGAGGTTTAAAAATTTTCATCTAAAATTCTATTTTTGATCAGATCTAAAAGTGATCATAGATCACTGAAATATTGATTTTTAAAAATTTTTATAAAATTTTCATCCAAAATTGATTTTTGGTCAGATGTAGAAATTATTACAGATGAAGCTTATTTTCTTAATTAAACGCTTATTTACCGAAATATCGAGGTTTAAAGATTTTTGTAAAATTTTCATCCAAAAATCGATTTTTGGTCAGATGTAGTAATGATCACAAATGAAGCTTATTTTCTCAATTAAACGCTTATTTATCGAAATATCGAGGTTTGAGATTTTTATAAAATTTTCATCCAAAAATCGATTTTTGGTCAGATATAAAAGTGACCACAAATGAAGCTTATTTTCTCAATTAAACGCTTATTTACCGAAATTTCGAGCTTTACAAATTTTTATAAAATTTTCATCCAAAAATCTATTTTTGGACAGATGTAGAAATGTTCACAGATGAAGCTTATTTTCTCAATTAAATTCTTATTTACTGAAATAACGAGGTTTAAAAATTTGTATAAAAGTTTCATCCAAAATTGATTTTTGGTCAGATATAAAAGTGATCATAGATGAAACTTATTTTCTCAATCAAACGCTTTTTTAATGAAATATCGAGGTTTAAAAATTTTTATAAAATTTTCATCCAAAAATCGATTTTTGGTCAGATATAAAAGTGATCACAAATGAAGCTTATTTTCTCAATTAAACGTTTATTTACTGAAATATCGAGTTTTAAAGATTTTTATAAAATTTTCATCCGAAAATCGATTTTTGTTCAGATGTAAAAATGATCACAGATGAAGCTTATTTCCTCAATTAAACGATTATTTACTGAAATATCGAAGTTTAAAAAGTTTTATAAAATTTTCATCCAAAAATCGATTTTTGGTCAGATGTAAAAAAGTTCACAGATGAAGCTTATTTTCTCAATTAAACTCTTATTTATTGAAATATCGAGGTTTAAAAATTTTTATAAAATCTTCATCCAAAAATCGATTTTTGATCAGATATAAAAGTGATCACAAATGTAGCTTATTTTCACAATTAAACGCTTATTTACTGAAATATCGAGGTTTAAAAATTTTTACAAAAATTTCATCCAAAAATCTATTTTTGGACAGATGTAGAAATGTTCACAGATGAAGCTTATTTTCTCAATTAAATTCTTATTTACTGAAATAACGAGGTTTAAAAATTTGTATAAAAGTTTCATCCAAAATTGATTTTTGGTCAGATGTAAAAGTGATCATAGATGAAACTTATTTTCTCAATCAAACGCTTTTTTACCGAAATATCGAGGTTTAAAGATTTTTATAAAATTTTTATCCAAAAAGTCAATTTTTGGTCAGATATAGAAGTTATCACAGATGAAGCTTATTTTCTCAATTAAACGCTTATTTAACGAAATATCGGGGTTTAGAGATTTTTATAAATTTTTCATCCAAAAAATCGATTTTTGGTCAGATAAAGAAGTGATCACAGATGAAGCTTATTTTCTCAAACGCATATTTAACGAAATATCGGGGTTTAGATATTTTTATAAATTTTTATCCAAAAAATCGATTTTTGGTCAGATATAGAAGTGATCACAGATGAAGCTTATTTTCTAAATTAAACGCTTATTTACCGAATTATCGAGGTTTAAAGATTTTTATAAAATTTTCATCCAAAATTCGATTTTGGTCAGATATAAAAGTGATCACAAATGAAGCTTATTTTCTCAATTAAACTCTTATTTACCGAAATTTCGAGGTTTGAGATTTATATAAAATTTTCATCCAAAAATCGATTTTTGTTCAGATATAAAAGTGACCACAAATGAAGCTTATTTTCTCAATTAAACGCTTATTTACCGAAATTTCGAGCTTTACAAATTTTTATAAAATTTTCATCCAAAAATCGATTTTTGGTCAGATATAAAAGTGATCACAGATGAAGCTTATTTTCTCAATAAAACGCTATTTACTGAAATATCGAGGTTTAAAAATTTTTATAAACTTTTCATTCTTAAGTCGTTTTTGGTCAGATATAAAAGTAATCATAGACGAAGCTTATTTTCTCAATTATACGCTGATTTACCGAATTATCGAGATTTAAAGATTTTTATAAAAGTTTCATCAAAAAATCGATTTTTGGTCAGATGTAAAAATGATTACAGATGAAGTTTATTTTCTCAATTAAACGCTTATTTACTGAAATATCGAGGTTTGAGATTTTTATAAAATTTTCATCCAAAAATCGATTTTTGGTCAGATGTAGAAATGATCACAAATGAAGCTTATTTTCTCAATTAAACGCTTATTTACCGAAATATTGAGTTTTAAAAACTTTTATAAAATTTTCATCCAAATATCGATTTTTGGTCAGATATAGAAGTGATCACAGATGAAGCTTATCTTCGCAATTAAACGCTTATTTACTGAAATATCGAGGTTTAAAGATTTTTATAAAATTTTTATCGAAAAAGTCGATTTTTGGTCAGATATAGAAGTTACCACAGATGAAGCTTATTTTCTCAATTAAACGCTTTAACGACTTTTATAAAATATTTATCTAAAAAATTGGTTTTTGGTCAGATATAGAAATGATCACAGATGAAACTTATTTTGTGAATAAAAGGCTTATTTACCGAAATATCGAGGTTTAAAGATTTTTGTAAAATTTTCATCCAAAGAATTGATTTTTGGTCAGATATAGAAGTGATCACAGATGAAGTTTATTTTCTCAATAAAAGGCTTATTTACCGAAATATCGAGGTTTAAAGATTTTTATAAAATTTTTATCCAAAAATCGATTTTTGATCAGATATAAAAGTGATCATAGATGAAGATTATTTTCTTAATTAAATGCCTATTTACCGAAATATCGAGATTTAAAAATTTTCATCCAAAATTCTATTTTTGATCAGATCTAAAAGTGATCATAGATCACTGAAATATTGATGTTTAAAAATTTTTATAAAATTTTCATCCAAAATCGATTTTTGATCAGATATAGAAGTGATCACAGATGAAGTTTATTTTCTCAATAAAAGGCTTATTTACCGAAATATTGAGGTTTAAAGATTTTTATAAAATTTTCATCCAAAGTCGATTTTTGGTCAGATGTAGAAATGATCACAAATGAAGCTTATTTTCTTAATGAAAGGCTTATTTGCCGAAATATCGATGTGTAAAAATTTTTATAAAATTTTCATTCTTAAGTCGTTTTTGGTCAGATATAAAAGTAATCTTAGACGAAGCTTATTTTCTCAATTAAACGCTTATTTACCAAAATATCGAGTTTTTAAAATTTTTATAAAATTTTCATCTAATAATCGATTTTTGGTCAGATATAAAAGTGATCACAAATGAAGCTTATTTTCTCAATTAAACGCTTATTTTCTGAAATTTCGAGCTTTAAAAATTTTTATAAAATTTTCATCCAAAAATCGATTTTTGGTCAGATACAAAAGTGATCACAGATGAAGCTTATTTTCACAATTAAACGCTTATTTACTGAAATAACAATGTTTAAAGATTTTTATAAAATTTTTATCCAAAAAGTAAATTTTTGGTCAGATATAGAAGTTATCACAGATGAAGCTTATTTTCTCAATTAAACGCTTATTTACCGAAATATCAAGGTTTAAAGAGTTTTATAAAATTTCCCAAAATCCAAAAATCGATTACTGGTCAGATAAAGAAGTGATCACAGATGAAGCTTATCTTCGCAATTAAACGCTTATTTAACGAAATATCGGGTTTTAGAGATTTTTATAAATTTTTCATCCAAAAAATCGATTTTTGGTCAGATAAAGAAGTGATCACAGATGAAGCTTATTTTCTCAAACGCTTATTTAACGAAATATCGGGGTTTAGATATTTTTATAAATTTTTATCCAAAAAATCGATTTTTGGTCAGATATAGAAGTGATCACAGATGAAGCTTATTTTCTAAATTAAACGCTTATTTACCGAATTATCGAGGTTTAAAGATTTTTATAAAATTTTCATCCAAAATTCGATTTTGGTCAGATATAAAAGTGATCACAAATGAAGCTTATTTTCTCAATTAAACGCTTATTTCCGAAATTTCGAGCTTTACAAATTTTTATAAAATTTTCATCCAAAAATCGATTTTTGGTCAGATATAAAAGTGATCACAGATGAAGCTTATTTTCTCAATAAAACGCTATTTACTGAAATATCGAGGTTTAAAAATTTTTATAAAATTTTCATCCAAAAATCGATTTTTGGTCAGATGTAGTAATGATCACAAATGAAGCTTATTTTCTCAATGAAAGGCTTATTTGCCGAAATATCGATGTTTAAAAATTTTTATCAAATTTTCATTCTTAAGTCGTTTTTGGTCAGATATAAAAGTAATCATAGACGAAGCTTATTTTCTCAATTATATGCTGATTTACCTAATTATCGAGATTTAAAGATTTTTATAAAAGTTTCATCAAAAAATCGATTTTTGGTCAGATGTAAAAATGATTACAGATGAAGCTTATTTTCTCAATTAAACGCTTATTTATCGAAATATCGAGGTTTGAGATTTTTATAAAATTTTCATCCAAAAATCGATTTTTGGTCAGATGTAGAAATGATCACAGATGAAGCTTATTTTCTCAATTAAACGCTTTAACGACTTTTATAAAATATTTATCTTAAAAATTGGTTTTTGGTCAGATATAGAAATGATCACAGATGAAACTTATTTTCTGAATAAAAGGTTTATTTACCGAAATATCGAGGTTTAAAGATTTTTATAAAATTTTTATCCAAAAATCGATTTTTGATCAGATATAAAAGTGATCATAGATGAAGATTATTTTCTTAATTAAATGCCTATTTACCGAAATATCGAGATTTAAAAATTTTCATCCAAAATTCTATTTTTGATCAGATCTAAAAGTGATCATAGATCACTGAAATATTGATGTTTAAAAATTTTTATAAAATTTTCATCCAAAATCGATTTTTGATCAGATATAGAAGTGATCACAGATGAAGTTTATTTTCTCAATAAAAGGCTTATTTATCGAAATATCGAGGTTTAAAGATTTTTATAAAATTTTCTTCCAAAGTCGATTTTTGGTCAGATATAAAAGTGATCACAAATGAAGTTTATTTTCCCAACGTTTATTTACCGAAATATCGTGGTTGAAAAATTATTATAAAATTTTCATGCAAAAATCGATTTTTGGTCAGATATAAAAGTGATCACAGATGAATCTTATTTTCTCCATCAATAGCTTATTTACTGAAATATCGAGGTTTTAAAATTTTTATAAAATTTTCATCCAAAAATCGATTTTTGGTGAGATGTAGAAATGATTACAGATGAAGCTTATTTTCAAAATTAAATGCCTATTTACCGAAATATCGAGGTTTAAAAATTTTCATCTAAAATTCTATTTTTGATCAGATCTAAAAGTGATCATAGATCACTGAAATATTGATTTTTAAAAATTTTTATAAAATTTTCATCCAAAATTGAATTTTGGTCAGATGTAGAAATTATTACAGATGAAGCTTATTTTCTTAATTAAACGCTTATTTACCGAAATATCGAGGTTTAAAGATTTTTGTAAAATTTTCATCCAAAAATCGATTTTTGGTCAGATGTAGAAATGATCACAAATGAAGCTTATTTTCTCAATTAAACGCTTATTTATCGAAATATCGAGGTTTGAGATTTTTATAAAATTTTCATCCAAAAATCGATTTTTGGTCAGATATAAAAGTGACCACAAATGAAGCTTATTTTCTCAATTAAACGCTTATTTACCGAAATTTCGAGCTTTACAAATTTTTATAAAATTTTCATCCAAAAATCTATTTTTGGACAGATGTAGAAATGTTCACAGATGAAGCTTATTTTCTCAATTAAATTCTTATTTACTGAAATAACGAGGTTTAAAAATTTGTATAAAAGTTTCATCCAAAATTGATTTTTGGTCAGATATAAAAGTGATCATAGATGAAACTTATTTTCTCAATCAAACGCTTTTTTAATGAAATATCGAGGTTCAAAAATTTTTATAAAATTTTCATCCAAAAATCGATTTTTGGTCAGATATAAAAGTGATCACAAATGAAGCTTATTTTCTCAATTAAACGCTTATTTACTGAAATATCGAGTTTTAAAGATTTTTATAAAATTTTCATCCGAAAATCGATTTTTGTTCAGATGTAAAAATGATCACAGATGAAGCTTATTTCCTCAATTAAACGATTATTTACTGAAATATCGAAGTTTAAAAAGTTTTATAAAATTTTCATCCAAAAATCGATTTTTGGTCAGATGTAAAAAAGTTCACAGATGAAGCTTATTTTCTCAATTAAACTCTTATTTATTGAAATATCGAGGTTTAAAAATTTTTATAAAATCTTCATCCAAAAATCGATTTTTGATCAGATATAAAAGTGATCACAAATGTAGCTTATTTTCACAATTAAACGCTTATTTACTGAAATATCGAGGTTTAAAAATTTTTACAAAAATTTCATCCAAAAATCTATTTTTGGACAGATGTAGAAATGTTCACAGATGAAGCTTATTTTCTCAATTAAATTCTTATTTACTGAAATAACGAGGTTTAAAAATTTGTATAAAAGTTTCATCCAAAATTGATTTTTAGTCAGATGTAAAAGTGATCATAGATGAAACTTATTTTCTCAATCAAACGCTTTTTTACCGAAATATCGAGGTTTAAAGATTTTTATAAAATTTTTATCCAAAAAGTCAATTTTTGGTCAGATATAGAAGTTATCACAGATGAAGCTTATTTTCTCAATTAAACGCTTATTTAACGAAATATCGGGGTTTAGAGATTTTTATAAATTTTTCATCCAAAAAATCGATTTTTGGTCAGATAAAGAAGTGATCACAGATGAAGCTTATTTTCTCAAACGCATATTTAACGAAATATCGGGGTTTAGATATTTTTATAAATTTTTATCCAAAAAATCGATTTTTGGTCAGATATAGAAGTGATCACAGATGAAGCTTATTTTCTAAATTAAACGCTTATTTACCGAATTATCGAGGTTTAAAGATTTTTATAAAATTTTCATCCAAAATTCGATTTTGGTCAGATATAAAAGTGATCACAAATGAAGCTTATTTTCTCAATTAAACGCTTATTTACCGAAATTTCGAGGTTTGAGATTTATATAAAGTTTTCATCCAAAAATCGATTTTTGTTCAGATATAAAAGTGACCACAAATGAAGCTTATTTTCTCAATTAAACGCTTATTTACCGAAATTTCGAGCTTTACAAATTTTTATAAAATTTTCATCCAAAAATCGATTTTTGGTCAGATATAAAAGTGATCACAGATGAAGCTTATTTTCTCAATAAAACGCTATTTACTGAAATATCGAGGTTTAAAAATTTTTATAAAATTTTCATCCAAAAATCGATTTTTGGTCAGATGTAGTAATGATCACAAATGAAGCTTATTTTCTCAATGAAAGGCTTATTTGCCGAAATATCGATGTTTAAAAATTTTTATCAAATTTTTATTCTTAAGTCGTTTTTGGTCAGATATAAAAGTAATCATAGACGAAGCTTATTTTCTCAATTATACGCTGATTTACCGAATTATCGAGATTTAAAGATTTTTATAAAAGTTTCATCAAAAAATCGATTTTTGGTCAGATGTAAAAATGATTACAGATGAAGCTTATTTTCTCAATTAAAGGCTTATTTATCGAAATATCGAGGTTTGAGATTTTTATAAAATTTTCATCCAAAAATCGATTTTTGGTCAGATGTAGAAATGATCACAAATGAAGCTTATTTTCTCAATTAAACGCTTATTTACCGAAATATTGAGTTTTAAAAACTTTTATAAAATTTTCATCCAAATATCGATTTTTGGTCAGATATAGAAGTGATCACAGATGAAGCTTATCTTCGCAATTAAACGCTTATTTACTGAAATATCGAGGTTTAAAGAATTTTATAAAATTTTTATCCAAAAAGTCGATTTTTGGTCAGATATAGAAGTTACCACAGATGAAGCTTATTTTCTCAATTAAACGCTTTAACGACTTTTATAAAATATTTATCTAAAAAATTGGTTTTTGGTCATATATAGAAATGATCACAGATGAAACTTATTTTCTGAATAAAAGGCTTATTTACCGAAATATCGAGGTTTAAAGATTTTTGTAAAATTTTCATCCAAAGAATTGATTTTTGGTCAGATATAGAAGTGATCACAGATGAAGTTTATTTTCTCAATAAAAGGCTTATTTACCGAAATATCGAGGTTTAAAGATTTTTATAAAATTTTTATCCAAAAATCGATTTTTGATCAGATATAAAAGTGATCATAGATGAAGATTATTTTCTTATTTAAATTCCTATTTACCGAAGTATCGAGATTTAAAAATTTTCATCCAAAATTCTATTTTTGATCAGATCTAAAAGTGATCATAGATCACTTGAATAAAAGGCTTATTTACCGAAATATCGAGGTTTAAAGATTTTTGTAAAATTTTCAACCAAAGAATTGATTTTTGGTCAGATATAGAAGTGATCACAGATGAAGTTTATTTTCTCAATTATTTACCGAAATATCGAGGTTTAAAGATTTTTATAAAATTTTTATCCAAAAATCGATTTTTGATCAGATATAAAAGTGATCATAGATGAAGATTATTTTCTTATTTAAATGCCTATTTACCGAAATATCGAGATTTAAAAATTTTCATTCAAAATTCTATTTTTGATCAGATCTAAAAGTGATCATAGATCACTGAAATATTGATGTTTAAAAATTTTTATAAAATTTTCATCCAAAATCGCTTTTTGATCAGATATAGAAGTGATCACAGATGAAGTTTATTTTCTCAATAAAAGGCTTATTTACCGAAATATCGAGGTTTAAAGATTTTTATAAAATTTTCATCCAAAGTAGATTTTTGGTCAGATATAAAAGTGATCACAAATGAAGTTTATTTTCCCAACGCTTATTTACCGAAATATCGTGGTTGAAAAATTATTATAAAATTTTCATCCAAAAATCGATTTTTGGTCAGATATAAAAGTGATCACAGATGAAACTTATTTTCTCCATCAAAAGCTTATTTACTGAAATATCGAGGTTTTAAAATTTTTATAAAATTTTCATCCAAAAATCGATTTTTGGTGAGATGTAGAAATGATTACAGATGAAGCTTATTTTCTCAATTAAATGCCTATTTACCGAAATATCGAGGTTTAAAAATTTTCATCTAAAATTCTATTTTTGATCAGATCTAAAAGTGATCATAGATCACTGAAATATTGATTTTTAAAAATTTTTATAAAATTTTCATCCAAAATCGATTTTTGGTCAGATGTAGAAATTATTACAGATAAAGTTTATTTTCTTAATTAAACGCTTATTTACCGAAACTTCGAGGTTTAAAAATTTTTATAAAATTTTCATCCAAAAATAGATTTTTGATCAGATATAAAAGTGATCATAGATGAAGATTATTTTCTTAATTAAACGCTTATTTTCTGAAATATCGATGCTTAAAAATTTTTTTAAAACTCATCCAAAAATCGATTTTTGGTGAGATATGAGTCATCATAAGTGTAGCTTATTTTCTCAATTAAACGCTTATTTACCGAAATATCGAGGTTTTAAAATTTTTATAAAATTTTCATCCAAAAATCGATTTTTGTACAGATATAAAAGTGATCACAGATGAAGCTTATTTGCTCAATAAAACGCTTATTTACCGAAATATCAGGGTTTAAAGAATTTAAAAAATTATCATCCAAAAAGCGATTTTTGGACAGACGTAGGGGTGATCACAGATGAAGCTTATTTTCTCAATAAAACGCTTATTTATCGAAATATCGAGGTTTGAGATTTTAATAAAATATTCATCCAAAAATCGATTTATGGTCAAATGTAGAAATGATCACAAATGAAGCTTATTTTCTCAATTAAACGCTTATTTAGCGAAATATTGGGTTTTAAAAACTTTTATAAAATTTTCATCCAAATATCGATTTTTGGTCAGATATAGAAGTGATCACAGATGAAGCTTATCTTCGCAATTAATCGTTTATTTACTGAAATATCGAGGTTTAAAGATTTTTATAAAATTTTTATCCAAAAAGTCGATTTTTGGTCAGATATAGAAGTTACTACAGATGAAGCTTATTTTCTCAATTAAACGCTTTAACGACTTTTATGAAATATTTATCTAAAAAATTGGTTTTTGGTCAGATACAAAAGTGATCACAAATGAAGCTTATTTTCTCAATAAGACGCTATTTACTGAAATTTCGAGGTTTAAAAATTTTTATAAAATTTCATCCAAAAATCGATTTTTGATCAGATATAAATGTGATCATAGATGAAGCTTATTTTCTCAATTAAACTCTAATTTACTGAAATATCGGTGTTTAAAAATTTTTATAAAATTTTCATCCAAAAATCGATTTTTGTACAGATATAAAAGTGATCACAGATGAAACTTATTTTCTCAATTGAACGCTTATTTACTGAAATATCGGTGTTTAAAAATTTTTATAAAATTTTCATCCAAAAATCGATTTTTGGTCTGATTTAAAAGTGATCACAGATGAAGCTTATTTTCTCAATTAAACGCTTATTTATTGAAATATCCATGTTTAAAAATTTTTATAAAATTTTCATCCAAAAATCGATTTTTGTACAGATATAAAAGTGATCACAGATGAAACTTATTTTCTCAATTAAAAGCTTATTTACTGAAATATCGGTGTTTAAAAATTTTTATAAAATTTTCATTCAAAAATCGATTTTTGTACAGATATAAAAGTGATCACAGATTAAACTTATTTTCTCAATTGAACGCTTATTTACTGAAATATCGGTGTTTAAAAGTTTTTATAAAATTTTCATCCAAAAATCGGTTATTGGTCTGATTTAAAAGTGATCACAGATGAAGCTTATTTTCTCAATTAAACGCTTATTTATTGAAATATCCATGTTTAAAAATTTTTATAAAATTTTCATCCAAAAATCGATTTTTGTACAGATATAAAAGTGATCACAAATTAAGCTTATTTTCTCAATTAAACCTCGATATTTCGGTAAATAAGCGTTTTATTGAGAAAATAAGCTTTATATGTGATCACCCCTACATCTGTCCAAAAATCGCTTTTTGGATGAAAATTTTTTAAATTCTTTAAACCCTGATATTTCGGCGGTAAATATGCGTTTTATTGAGCAAATAAGCTTCATCTGTGATCATTTCTACATCTGACCAAAAATCGATTTTTGGATGAACATTTTATAAAAATCTTTAAACCTCGATATTTCGGTAAACAAGAGTTTAATTGAGAAAACAAGCTTCATCTGTGATCACTTTTATATCTAAATAAAAATCGATTTTTGGATGAAAATTTTATAAAAATTTTTAAACCTCGATATTTCGGTAAATAAGCGTTTAATTGAGAAAATAAGCTTCATTTGTGATCACTTTTATATCTGACCAAAAATCGATTTTTGGATGAAAATTTTATACAAATTTTTAAACCTCGATATTTCAGTAAATAAGCGATTGAGAAAATAAGCTTCATATGTGATCACTTTTTTATCTGACCAAAAATTGATTTTTGGATGAAAATTTTATAAAAATTTTTAAGCCTCGATATTTCGATAAATAAGCGTATAATTGAGAAAATAAGCTTCATCTATTACCACTTTTATACCTGACCAAAAATTGATTTTTGGATGAACATTTTATAAAAATTTTAAAAGCTCGATATTTCAGTAAATAAGCGTTTAATTGAGAAAATAAGCTTCATTTTTGATCACTTTTAGATCTGAACAAAAATCGATTTTTGAATGAAAATTTTATAAAACTATTTAAACCTCGATATCTCGGTAAAAAAGCATTTAATTGAGAAAATAAGCTTCATCTATGATCACATCTATATCTGACCAAAAATCAATTTTTGGATGAAAATTTTATAAAACTTTTTAAACCTCGATATTTCGGTAAACAAGTGTTTAATTGAGAAAATAAGTGATCACAGATGAAGCTTATTTTCTCAATTAAACTCTAATTTACCGAAATATCGAGGTTTAAAGATTTTTATAAGTTTCTCATCCAAAAAATCGATTTTTGGTCAGATATAGAAGTGATCACAGATGAAGCTTATTTTCTCAATTAAAAGCTTATTTAACGAAATATCGGGGTTTGAAAATTTTTATAAAGTTTTCATTAAAAAACGATTTTTGGTCAGATATAGAAGTGATCACAGATGAAGTTTATTTTCTTTATAAAACGCTATTTACTGAAATATCGAGGTTTACAAATTTTTATAAAATTTTCATTCAAAAATCGATTTTTGGTCAGATTTAAAAGTGATCACAAATGAAGCTTATTTTCTCAATTAAACGCTTATTTATTGAAATATCCATGTTTAAAAATTTTTATAAAATTTTCATCCAAAAATCGATTTTTGTACAGATATAAAAGTGATCACAGATGAAATTTATTTTCAAAATTAAATGCCTATTTACCGAAATATCGAGGTTTAAAAATTTTCATCTAAAATTCTATTTTTGATCAGATCTAAAAGTGATCATAGATCACTGAAATATTGATTTTTAAAAATTTTTATAAAATTTTCATCCAAAATTGATTTTTGGTCAGATGTAGAAATTATTACAGATGAAGCTTATTTTCTTAATTAAACGCTTATTTACCGAAACATCGAGGTTTAAAAATTTTTATAAAATTTTCATCCAAAAATAGATTTTTGATCAGACATAAAAGTGATCATAGATGAAGATTATTTTCTTAATTAAACGCTTATTTTCTGAAATATCGATGCTTAAAAATTTTTTTAAAACTCATCCAAAAATCGATTTTTGGTGAGATATGAGTCATCATAAGTGTAGCTTATTTTCTCAATTAAACGCTTATTTACCGAAATATCGAGGTTTTAAAATTTTTATAAAATTTTCATCCAAAAATCGATTTTTGTACAGATATAAAAGTGATCACAGATGAAGCTTATTTGCTCAATAAAACGCTTATTTACCGAAATATCAGGGTTTAAAGAATTTAAAAAATTATCATCCAAAAAGCGATTTTTGGACAGACGTAGGGGTGATCACAGATGAAGCTTATTTTCTCAATAAAACGCTTATTTATCGAAATATCGAGGTTTGAGATTTTAATAAAATATTCATCCAAAAATCGATTTATGGTCAAATGTAGAAATGATCACAAATGAAGCTTATTTTCTCAATTAAACGCTTATTTAGCGAAATATTGGGTTTTAAAAACTTTTATAAAATTTTCATCCAAATATCGATTTTTGGTCAGATATAGAAGTGATCACAGATGAAGCTTATCTTCGCAATTAATCGTTTATTTACTGAAATATCGAGGTTTAAAGATTTTTATAAAATTTTTATCCAAAAAGTCGATTTTTGGTCAGATATAGAAGTTACTACAGATGAAGCTTATTTTCTCAATTAAACGCTTTAACGACTTTTATGAAATATTTATCTAAAAAATTGGTTTTTGGTCAGATACAAAAGTGATCACAAATGAAGCTTATTTTCTCAATAAGACGCTATTTACTGAAATTTCGAGGTTTAAAAATTTTTATAAAATTTCATCCAAAAATCGATTTTTGATCAGATATAAATGTGATCATAGATGAAGCTTATTTTCTCAATTAAACTCTAATTTACTGAAATATCGGTGTTTAAAAATTTTTATAAAATTTTCATCCAAAAATCGATTTTTGTACAGATATAAAAGTGATCACAGATGAAACTTATTTTCTCAATTGAACGCTTATTTACTGAAATATCGGCGTTTAAAAATTTTTATAAAATTTTCATCCAAAAATCGATTTTTGGTCTGATTTAAAAGTGATCACAGATGAAGCTTATTTTCTCAATTAAACGCTTATTTATTGAAATATCCATGTTTAAAAATTTTTATAAAATTTTCATCCAAAAATCGATTTTTGTACAGATATAAAAGTGATCACAGATGAAACTTATTTTCTCAATTAAAAGCTTATTTACTGAAATATCGGTGTTTAAAAATTTTTATAAAATTTTCATTCAAAAATCGATTTTTGTACAGACATAAAAGTGATCACAGATTAAACTTATTTTCTCAATTGAACGCTTATTTACTGAAATATCGGTGTTTAAAAGTTTTTATAAAATTTTCATCCAAAAATCGGTTTTTGGTCTGATTTAAAAGTGATCACAGATGAAGCTTATTTTCTCAATTAAACGCTTATTTATTGAAATATCCATGTTTAAAAATTTTTATAAAATTTTCATCCAAAAATCGATTTTTGTACAGATATAAAAGTGATCACAAATTAAGCTTATTTTCTCAATTAAACCTCGATATTTCGGTAAATAAGCGTTTTATTGAGAAAATAAGCTTTATATGTGATCACCCCTACATCTGTCCAAAAGTCGCTTTTTGGATGAAAATTTTTTAAATTCTTTAAACCCTGATATTTCGGCGGTAAATATGCGTTTTATTGAGCAAATAAGCTTCATCTGTGATCATTTCTACATCTGACCAAAAATCGATTTTTGGATGAACATTTTATAAAAATCTTTAAACCTCGATATTTCGGTAAACAAGAGTTTAATTGAGAAAACAAGCTTCATCTGTGATCACTTTTATATCTAAATAAAAATCGATTTTTGGATGAAAATTTTATAAAAATTTTTAAACCTCGATATTTCGGTAAATAAGCGTTTAATTGAGAAAATAAGCTTCATTTGTGATCACTTTTATATCTGACCAAAAATCGATTTTTGGATGAAAATTTTATACAAATTTTTAAACCTCGATATTTCAGTAAATAAGCGATTGAGAAAATAAGCTTCATATGTGATCACTTTTTTATCTGACCAAAAATTGATTTTTGGATGAAAATTTTATAAAAATTTTTAAGCCTCGATATTTCGATAAATAAGCGTATAATTGAGAAAATAAGCTTCATCTATTACCACTTTTATACCTGACCAAAAATTGATTTTTGGATGAACATTTTATAAAAATTTTAAAAGCTCGATATTTCAGTAAATAAGCGTTTAATTGAGAAAATAAGCTTCATTTTTGATCACTTTTAGATCTGAACAAAAATCGATTTTTGAATGAAAATTTTATAAAACCATTTAAACCTCGATATCTCGGTAAATAAGCATTTAATTGAGAAAATAAGCTTCATCTATGATCACATCTATATCTGACCAAAAATCAATTTTTGGATGAAAATTTTATAAAACTTTTTAAACCTCGATATTTCGGTAAACAAGTGTTTAATTGAGAAAATAAGTGATCACAGATGAAGCTTATTTTCTCAATTAAACTCTAATTTACCGAAATATCGAGGTTTAAAGATTTTTATAAGTTTCTCATCCAAAAAATCGATTTTTGGTCAGATATAGAAGTGATCACAGATGAAGCTTATTTTCTCAATTAAAAGCTTATTTAACGAAATATCGGGGTTTGAAAATTTTTATAAAGTTTTCATTAAAAAACGATTTTTGGTCAGATATAGAAGTGATCACAGATGAAGTTTATTTTCTTTATAAAATGCTATTTACTGAAATATCGAGGTTTAAAAATTTTTATAAAATTTTCATTCAAAAATCGATTTTTGGTCAGATTTAAAAGTGATCACAAATGAAGCTTATTTTCTCAATTAAACGCTTATTTATTGAAATATCCATGCTTAAAAATTTTTATAAAATTTTCATCCAAAAATCGATTTTTGTACAGATATAAAAGTGATCACAGATGAAATTTATTTTCAAAATTAAATGCCTATTTACCGAAATATCGAGGTTTAAAAATTTTCATCTAAAATTCTATTTTTGATCAGATCTAAAAGTGATCATAGATCACTGAAATATTGATTTTTAAAAATTTTTATAAAATTTTCATCCAAAATTGATTTTTGGTCAGATGTAGAAATTATTACAGATGAAGCTTATTTTCTTAATTAAACGCTTATTTACCGAAATATCGAGGTTTAAAGATTTTTGTAAAATTTTCATCCAAAAATCGATTTTTGGTCATATGTAGTAATGATCACAAATGAAGCTTATTTTCTCAATGAAAGGCTTATTTGCCGAAATATCGATGTTTAAAAATTTTTATCAAATTTTCATTCTTAAGTCGTTTTTGGTCAGATATAAAAGTAATCATAGACGAAGCTTATTTTCTCAATTATACGCTGATATACCGAATTATCGTGATTTAAAGATTTTATAAAAGTTTCATCAAAAAATCGATTTTTGGTCAGATGTAAAAATGATTACAGATGAAGCTTATTTTCTCAATTAAACGCTTATTTATCGAAATATCGAGGTTTGAGATTTTTATAAAATTTTCATCCAAAAATCGATTTTTGGTCAGATATAAAAGTGACCACAAATGAAGCTTATTTTCTCAATTAAACGCTTATTTACCGAAATTTCGAGCTTTACAAATTTTTATAAAATTTTCATCCAAAAATCGATTTTTGGTCAGATATAAAAGTGATCACAAATGAAGCTTATTTTCTCAATGAAAGGATTATTTGCCGAAATATCGATGTTTAAAAATTTTTATCAAATTTTCATTCTTAAGTCGTTTTTGGTCAGATATAAAAGTAATCCCATGATCACAGATGAAGTTTATTTTCTCAATAAAAGACTTATTTACCGAAATATCGAGGTTTAAAGATTTTTATAAAATTTTCATCCAAAGTAGATTTTTGGTCAGATATAAAAGTGATCACAAATGAAGTTTATTTTCCCAACGCTTATTTACCGAAATATCGTGGTTGAAAAATTATTATAAAATTTTCATCCAAAAATCGATTTTTGGTCAGATATAAAAGTGATCACAGATGAAACTTATTTTCTCCATCAAAAGCTTATTTACTGAAATATCGAGGTTTTAAAATTTTTATAAAATTTTCATCCAAAAATCGATTTTTGGTGAGATGTAGAAATGATTACAGATGAAGCTTATTTTCTCAATTAAATGCCTATTTACCGAAATATCGAGGTTTAAAAATTTTCATCTAAAATTCTATTTTTGATCTGATCTAAAAGTGATCATAGATCACTGAAATATTGATTTTAAAAAATTTTTATAAAATTTTCATCCAAAATCGATTTTTGGTCAGATGTAGAAATTATTACAGATGAAGCTTATTTTCTTAATTAAACGCTTATTTACCGAAACATCGAGGTTTAAAAATTTTTATAAAATTTTCATCCAAAAATCGATTTTTGATCAGATATAAAAGTGAACATAGATGAAGACTATTTTCTTAATTAAACGCTTATTTTCTGAAATATCGATGCTTAAAAATTTTTTTAAAACTCATCCAAAAATCGATTTTTGGTCAGATATGAGTCATCATAAGTGTAGCTTATTTTCTCAATTAAACGCTTATTTACCGAAATATCGAGGTTTTAAAATTTTTATAAAATTTTCATCCAAAAATCGATTTTTGTACAGATATAAAAGTGATCACAGATGAAGTTTATTTGCTCAATAAAACGCTTATTTACCGAAATATCAGGGTTTAAAGAATTTAAAAAATTATCATCCAAAAAGCGATTTTTGGACAGACGTAGGGGTGATCACAGATGAAGCTTATTTTCTCAATAAAAGGCTTATTTACCTAAATATCGAGGTTTGAGATTTTTATAAAATATTCATCCAAAAATCGATTTATGGTCAAATGTAGAAATGATCACAAATTAAGCTTATTTTCTCAATTAAAAGCTTATTTACCGAAATATTGGGTTTTAAAAACTTTTATAAAATTTTCATCCAAATATCGATTTTTGGTCAGATATAGAAGTGATCACAGATGAAGCTTATCTTCGGAATTAATCGCTTATTTACTGAAATATCGAGGTTTAAAGATTTTTATAAAATTTTTATCCAAAAAGTCGATTTTTGGTCAGATATAGAAGTTACTACAGATGAAGCTTATTTTCTCAATTAAACGCTTTAACGACTTTTATGAAATATTTATCTAAAAAATTGGTTTTTGGTCAGATACAAAAGTGATCACAAATGAAGCTTATTTTCTCAATAAGACGCTATTTACTGAAATATCGAGGTTTAAAAATTTTTATAAAATTTCATCCAAAAATCGATTTTTGATCAGATATAAATGTGATCATAGATGAAGCTTATTTTCTCAATTAAACTCTAATTTACTGAAATATCGGTGTTTAAAAATTTTTATAAAATTTTCATCCAAAAATCGATTTTTGTACAGATATAAAAGTGATCACAGATGAAACTTATTTTCTCAATTGAACGCTTATTTACTGAAATATCGGTGTTTAAAAATTTTTATAAAATTTTCATCCAAAAATCGATTTTTGGTCTGATTTAAAAGTGATCACAGATGAAGCTTATTTTCTCAATTAAACGCTTATTTATTGAAATATCCATGTTTAAAAATTTTTATAAAATTTTCATCCAAAAATCGATTTTTGTACAGATATAAAAGTGATCACAGATGAAACTTATTTTCTCAATTAAAAGCTTATTTACTGAAATATCGGTGTTTAAAAATTTTTATAAAATTTTCATCCAAAAATCGATTTTTGTACAGATATAAAAGTGATCACAGATGAAACTTATTTTCTCAATTGAACGCTTATTTACTGAAATATCGGTGTTTAAAAGTTTTTATAAAATTTTCATCCAAAAATCGATTTTTGGTCTGATTTAAAAGTGATCACAGATGAAGCTTATTTTCTCAATTAAACGCTTATTTATTGAAATATCCATGTTTAAAAATTTTTATAAAATTTTCATCCAAAAATCGATTTTTGTACAGATATAAAAGTGATCACAGATGAAATTTATTTTCTCAATTAAACGCTTATTTACTGAAATATCGGTGTTTAAAAATTTTTATAAAATTTTCTTACAAAAATCGATTTTTGTACAGATATAAAAGTGATCACAAATTAAGCTTATTTTCTCAATTAAACCTCGATATTTCGGTAAATAAGCGTTTTATTGAGAAAATAAGCTTTATCTGTGATCACCCCTACATCTGTCCAAAAATCGCTTTTTGGATGAAAATTTTTTAAATTCTTTAAACCCTGATATTTCGGCGGTAAATATGCGTTTTATTGAGCAAATAAGCTTCATCTGTGATCATTTCTACATCTGACCAAAAATCGATTTTTGGATGAACATTTTATAAAAATCTTTAAACCTCGAAATTGATCACAAATGAAGCTTATTTTCTTAATTAAACGCTTATTTACCGAAATATCGAGGTTTAAAAATTTTTATAAAATTTTCATCCAAAAATCGATTTTTATTTAGATATAAAAGTGATCACAGATGAAGCTTATTTTCTCAATTAAACGCTTATTTATTGAAATATCCATGTTTAAAAATTTTTATAAAAGTTTCATCCAAAAATCGATTTTTGTACAGATATAAAAGTGATCACAGATGAAACTTATTTTCTCAATTAAACGCTTATTTACTGAAATATCGGTGTTTAAAAATTTTTATAAAATTTTCATCCAAAAATCGATTTTTGTACAGATATAAAAGTGATCACAGATGAAACTTATTTTCTCAATTGAACGCTTATTTACTGAAATATCGGTGTTTAAAAGTTTTTATAAAATTTTCATCCAAAAATCGATTTTTGTTCTGATTTAAAAGTGATCACAGATGAAGCTTATTTTCTCAACTAAACGCTTATTTATTGAAATATCCATGTTTAAAAATTTTTATAAAATTTTCATCCAAAAATCTATTTTTGTACAGATATAAAAGTGATCACAGATGAAGCTTATTTTCTCCATTAAACACTTATTTACTGTAAAATCGAGGTTTTAAAATTTTTATAAAATTTTCATCCAAAAATTGATTTTTGTACAGATATGAAAGTGATCACAGATGAAGCTTATTTTCTCAATTAAACTCTAATTTACCGAAATATCGAGGTTTAAAGATTTTTATAAGTTTTTCATCCAAAAAATCGATTTTTGGTCAGATATAGAAGTGATCACAGATGAAGCTTATTTTCTCAATTAAAAGCTTATTTAACGAAATATCGGGGTTTGAAAATTTTTATAAAATTTTCATTAAAAAAACGATTTTTGGTCAGATATAGAAGTGATCACAGATGAAGTTTATTTTCTTAATAAAACGCTATTTACTGAAATATCGAGGTTTAAAAATTTTTATAAAATTTTCATTCAAAAATCGTTTTTTGGTCAGATTTAAAAGTGATCACAAATGAAGCTTATTTTCTCAATTAAACGCTTATTTACTGAAATATCGAGGTTTAAAAATTTTTATAAACTTTTTATCCAAAAATCGATTTTTGGTCAGATATAAAAGTGATCACAAATGAAGCTTATTTTCTCAATTAAAATCTAATTTACCGAAATATCGAGGTTTAAAGATTTTTATAAGGTTTTCATCAAAAAAATCGATTTTTGGTCAGATATAGAAGTGATCACAGATGAAGCTTATTTTCTTAATAAAACGCTATTTACTGAAATATCGAGGTTTAAAAATTTTTATAAAATTTTCATTCAAAAATCGATTTTTGGTCAGATTTAAAAGTGATCACAAATGAAGCTTATTTTCTCAATTAAACGCTTATTTACTGAAATATCGAGGTTTAAAAATGTTTATAAACTTTTCATCCAAAAATCGAGTTTTGCTCAGATAAAAAAGTGATCACAAATGAAGCTTATTTTCTCAATTAAACTCTAATTTACCGAAATATCGAGGTTTAAAGATTTTTATAATTTTTTCGTCCAAAAAATCGATTTTTGGTCAGATATAGAAGTGATCACAGATGAAGCTTATTTTCTTAATAAAACGCTATTTACTGAAATATCGAGGTTTAAAAATTTTTATAAAATTTCCATCCAAAAATCGATTTTTGATCAGATATAAAAGTGATCATAGATGAAGCTTATTTTCTCAATTAAACGCTTATTTACTGAAATATCCATGTTTAAAAATTTTTTAAAATTATCATCCAAAAATCGATTTTTGTACAGATATGAAAGTGATCACAGATGAAGCTTATTTTCTCAATTAAACTCTAATTTACCGAAATATCGAGGTTTAAAGATTTTTATAAGTTTTTCATCCAAAAAATCGATTTTTGGTCAGATATAGAAGTGATCACAGATGAAGCTTATTTTCTCAATTAAAAGCTTATTTAACGAAATATCGGGGTTTGAAAATTTGTATAAAATTTTCATTAAAAAAACGATTTTTGGTCAGATATAGAAGTGAGCACAGATGAAGTTTATTTTCTTAATAAAACGCTATTTACTGAAATATAGAGGTTTAAAAATTTTTATAAAATTTTCATTCAAAAATCGATTTTTGGTCAGATTTACAAGTGATCACAAATGATGCTTATTTTCTCAATTAAACGCTTATTTACTGAAATATCGAGGTTTAAAAATTTTTATAAACTTATCATCCAAAAATCGATTTTTGCTCAGATATAAAAGTGATCACAAATGAAGCTTATTTTCTCAATTAAACGCTTACTTACCGAAATATCGAGGTGTAATAATTTTTATAAAATTTTCATCCAAAATCGATTTTTGGTCAGATATAAAAGTGATCACAGATGAAGCTTGTTTTCTCAATTAAACTCTTGTTTACCGAAATATCAAGGTTTAAAAATTTTTATAAAATTTTCATCCAAAAATCGATTTTTGATTAGATATAAAAGTCATCGTAGATGAAGCTTATTTTCTCAATTAAACGCTTTAACGACTTTTATAAAATATTTATCTAAAAAATTGGTTTTTGGTCAGATATAGAAATGATCACAGATGAAACTTATTTTCTGAATAAAAGGTTTATTTACCGAAATATCGAGGTTTAAGATTTTTGTAAAATTTTCATCCAAAGAATTAATTTTTGGTCAGATATAGAAGTGTTCACAGATGAAGTTTATTTTCTCAATAAAAGGCTTATTTACCGAAATATCGAGGTTTAAAGATATTTATAAAATTTTTATCCAAAAATCGATTTTCGTACAGATATGAAAGTGATCACAGATGAAGCTTATTTTCTCAATTAAACTCTAATTTACCGAAATATCGAGGATTAAAGATTTTTATAAATTTTTCATCCAAAAAATCAATTTTTGGTCAGATATAGAAGTGATCACAGATGAAGCTTATTTTCTCAATTAAAAGCTTATTTAACGAAATATCGGGGTTTCAAAATTTTTATAAAATTTTCATTAAAAAAAAGGATTTTTGGTCAGATATAGAAGTGATCACAGATGAAGTTTATTTTCTTAATAAAACGCTATTTACTGAAATAGCGAGGTTTAAAAATTTTTATAAAATTTTCATTCAAAAATCGATATTTGGTCAGACTAAAAGTGATCACAAATAAAGCTTATTTTCTCAATTAAACGTTTATTTACTGAAATACCGATGCTTAAACATTTTTATAAAATTTTCATCCAAAAATCGATTTTTGGTCAGATGTAGAAATTATTACAGATGAAGCTTATTTTCTTAATTAAACGCTTATTTACCGAAACATCGAGGTTTAAAAATTTTTATAAAATTTTCATCCAAAAATAGATTTTTGATCAGATATAAAAGTGATCATAGATGAAGATTATTTTCTTAATTAAACGCTTATTTTCTGAAATATCGATGCTTAAAAATTTTTTTAAAACTCATCCAAAAATCGATTTTTGGTGAGATATGAGTCATCATAAGTGTAGCTTATTTTCTCAATTAAACGCTTATTTACCGAAATATCGAGGTTTTAAAATTTTTATAAAATTTTCATCCAAAAATCGATTTTTGTACAGATATAAAAGTGATCACAGATGAAGCTTATTTGCTCAATAAAACGCTTATTTACCGAAATATCAGGGTTTAAAGAATTTAAAAAATTATCATCCAAAAAGCGATTTTTGGACAGACGTAGGGGTGATCACAGATGAAGCTTATTTTCTCAATAAAACGCTTATTTATCGAAATATCGAGGTTTGAGATTTTAATAAAATATTCATCCAAAAATCGATTTATGGTCAAATGTAGAAATGATCACAAATGAAGCTTATTTTCTCAATTAAACGCTTATTTAGCGAAATATTGGGTTTTAAAAACTTTTATAAAATTTTCATCCAAATATCGATTTTTGGTCAGATATAGAAGTGATCACAGATGAAGCTTATCTTCGCAATTAATCGTTTATTTACTGAAATATCGAGGTTTAAAGATTTTTATAAAATTTTTATCCAAAAAGTCGATTTTTGGTCAGATATAGAAGTTACTACAGATGAAGCTTATTTTCTCAATTAAACGCTTTAACGACTTTTATGAAATATTTATCTAAAAAATTGGTTTTTGGTCAGATACAAAAGTGATCACAAATGAAGCTTATTTTCTCAATAAGACGCTATTTACTGAAATTTCGAGGTTTAAAAATTTTTATAAAATTTCATCCAAAAATCGATTTTTGATCAGATATAAATGTGATCATAGATGAAGCTTATTTTCTCAATTAAACTCTAATTTACTGAAATATCGGTGTTTAAAAATTTTTATAAAATTTTCATCCAAAAATCGATTTTTGTACAGATATAAAAGTGATCACAGATGAAACTTATTTTCTCAATTGAACGCTTATTTACTGAAATATCGGTGTTTAAAAATTTTTATAAAATTTTCATCCAAAAATCGATTTTTGGTCTGATTTAAAAGTGATCACAGATGAAGCTTATTTTCTCAATTAAACGCTTATTTATTGAAATATCCATGTTTAAAAATTTTTATAAAATTTTCATCCAAAAATCGATTTTTGTACAGATATAAAAGTGATCACAGATGAAACTTATTTTCTCAATTAAAAGCTTATTTACTGAAATATCGGTGTTTAAAAATTTTTATAAAATTTTCATTCAAAAATCGATTTTTGTACAGACATAAAAGTGATCACAGATTAAACTTATTTTCTCAATTGAACGCTTATTTACTGAAATATCGGTGTTTAAAAGTTTTTATAAAATTTTCATCCAAAAATCGGTTTTTGGTCTGATTTAAAAGTGATCACAGATGAAGCTTATTTTCTCAATTAAACGCTTATTTATTGAAATATCCATGTTTAAAAATTTTTATAAAATTTTCATCCAAAAATCGATTTTTGTACAGATATAAAAGTGATCACAAATTAAGCTTATTTTCTCAATTAAACCTCGATATTTCGGTAAATAAGCGTTTTATTGAGAAAATAAGCTTTATATGTGATCACCCCTACATCTGTCCAAAAATCGCTTTTTGGATGAAAATTTTTTAAATTCTTTAAACCCTGATATTTCGGCGGTAAATATGCGTTTTATTGAGCAAATAAGCTTCATCTGTGATCATTTCTACATCTGACCAAAAATCGATTTTTGGATGAACATTTTATAAAAATCTTTAAACCTCGATATTTCGGTAAACAAGAGTTTAATTGAGAAAACAAGCTTCATCTGTGATCACTTTTATATCTAAATAAAAATCGATTTTTGGATGAAAATTTTATAAAAATTTTTAAACCTCGATATTTCGGTAAATAAGCGTTTAATTGAGAAAATAAGCTTCATTTGTGATCACTTTTATATCTGACCAAAAATCGATTTTTGGATGAAAATTTTATACAAATTTTTAAACCTCGATATTTCAGTAAATAAGCGATTGAGAAAATAAGCTTCATATGTGATCACTTTTTTATCTGACCAAAAATTGATTTTTGGATGAAAATTTTATAAAAATTTTTAAGCCTCGATATTTCGATAAATAAGCGTATAATTGAGAAAATAAGCTTCATCTATTACCACTTTTATACCTGACCAAAAATTGATTTTTGGATGAACATTTTATAAAAATTTTAAAAGCTCGATATTTCAGTAAATAAGCGTTTAATTGAGAAAATAAGCTTCATTTTTGATCACTTTTAGATCTGAACAAAAATCGATTTTTGAATGAAAATTTTATAAAACTATTTAAACCTCGATATCTCGGTAAATAAGCATTTAATTGAGAAAATAAGCTTCATCTATGATCACATCTATATCTGACCAAAAATCAATTTTTGGATGAAAATTTTATAAAACTTTTTAAACCTCGATATTTCGGTAAACAAGTGTTTAATTGAGAAAATAAGAGATCACAGATGAAGCTTATTTTCTCAATTAAACTCTAATTTACCGAAATATCGAGGTTTAAAGATTTTTATAAGTTTCTCATCCAAAAAATCGATTTTTGGTCAGATATAGAAGTGATCACAGATGAAGCTTATTTTCTCAATTAAAAGCTTATTTAACGAAATATCGGGGTTTGAAAATTTTTATAAAGTTTTCATTAAAAAACGATTTTTGGTCAGATATAGAAGTGATCACAGATGAAGTTTATTTTCTTTATAAAATGCTATTTACTGAAATATCGAGGTTTAAAAATTTTTATAAAATTTTCATTCAAAAATCGATTTTTGGTCAGATTTAAAAGTGATCACAAATGAAGCTTATTTTCTCAATTAAACGCTTATTTATTGAAATATCCATGTTTAAAAATTTTTATAAAATTTTCATCCAAAAATCGATTTTTGTACAGATATAAAAGTGATCACAGATGAAATTTATTTTCAAAATTAAATGCCTATTTACCGAAATATCGAGGTTTAAAAATTTTCATCTAAAATTCTATTTTTGATCAGATCTAAAAGTGATCATAGATCACTGAAATATTGATTTTTAAAAATTTTTATAAAATTTTCATCCAAAATTGATTTTTGGTCAGATGTAGAAATTATTACAGATGAAGCTTATTTTCTTAATTAAACGCTTATTTACCGAAATATCGAGGTTTAAAGATTTTTGTAAAATTTTCATCCAAAAATCGATTTTTGGTCATATGTAGTAATGATCACAAATGAAGCTTATTTTCTCAATGAAAGGCTTATTTGCCGAAATATCGATGTTTAAAAATTTTTATCAAATTTTCATTCTTAAGTCGTTTTTGGTCAGATATAAAAGTAATCATAGACGAAGCTTATTTTCTCAATTATACGCTGATATACCGAATTATCGTGATTTAAAGATTTTATAAAAGTTTCATCAAAAAATCGATTTTTGGTCAGATGTAAAAATGATTACAGATGAAGCTTATTTTCTCAATTAAACGCTTATTTATCGAAATATCGAGGTTTGAGATTTTTATAAAATTTTCATCCAAAAATCGATTTTTGGTCAGATATAAAAGTGACCACAAATGAAGCTTATTTTCTCAATTAAACGCTTATTTACCGAAATTTCGAGCTTTACAAATTTTTATAAAATTTTCATCCAAAAATCGATTTTTGGTCAGATATAAAAGTGATCACAAATGAAGCTTATTTTCTCAATGAAAGGATTATTTGCCGAAATATCGATGTTTAAAAATTTTTATCAAATTTTCATTCTTAAGTCGTTTTTGGTCAGATATAAAAGTAATCCCATGATCACAGATGAAGTTTATTTTCTCAATAAAAGACTTATTTACCGAAATATCGAGGTTTAAAGATTTTTATAAAATTTTCATCCAAAGTAGATTTTTGGTCAGATATAAAAGTGAAAAATTATTATAAAATTTTCATCCAAAAATCGATTTTTGGTCAGATATAAAAGTAATCACAGATGAAACTTATTTTCTCCATCAAAAGCTTATTTACTGAAATATCGAGGTTTTAAAATTTTTATAAAATTTTCATCCAAAAATCGATTTTTGGTGAGATGTAGAAATGATTACAGATGAAGCTTATTTTCTCAATTAAATGCCTATTTACCGAAATATCGAGGTTTAAAAATTTTCATCTAAAATTCTATTTTTGATCTGATCTAAAAGTGATCATAGATCACTGAAATATTGATTTTAAAAAATTTTTATAAAATTTTCATCCAAAATCGATTTTTGGTCAGATGTAGAAATTATTACAGATGAAGCTTATTTTCTTAATTAAACGCTTATTTACCGAAACATCGAGGTTTAAAAATTTTTATAAAATTTTCATCCAAAAATCGATTTTTGATCAGATATAAAAGTGAACATAGATGAAGACTATTTTCTTAATTAAACGCTTATTTTCTGAAATATCGATGCTTAAAAATTTTTTTAAAACTCATCCAAAAATCGATTTTTGGTCAGATATGAGTCATCATAAGTGTAGCTTATTTTCTCAATTATACGCTTATTTACCGAAATATCGAGGTTTTAAAATTTTTATAAAATTTTCATCCAAAAATCGATTTTCGTACAGATATAAAAGTGATCACAGATGAAGTTTATTTGCTCAATAAAACGCTTATTTACCGAAATATCAGGGTTTAAAGAATTTAAAAAATTATCATCCAAAAAGCGATTTTTGGACAGACGTAGGGGTGATCACAGATGAAGCTTATTTTCTCAATAAAAGGCTTATTTACCTAAATATCGAGGTTTGAGATTTTTATAAAATATTCATCCAAAAATCGATTTATGGTCAAATGTAGAAATGATCACAAATTAAGCTTATTTTCTCAATTAAAAGCTTATTTACCGAAATATTGGGTTTTAAAAACTTTTATAAAATTTTCATCCAAATATCGATTTTTGGTCAGATATAGAAGTGATCACAGATGAAGCTTATCTTCGCAATTAATCGCATATTTACTGAAATATCGAGGTTTAAAGATTTTTATAAAATTTTTATCCAAAAAGTCGATTTTTGGTCAGATATAGAAGTTACTACAGATGAAGCTTATTTTCTCAATTAAACGCTTTAACGACTTTTATGAAATATTTATCTAAAAAAGTGGTTTTTGGTCAGATACAAAAGTGATCACAAATGAAGCTTATTTTCTCAATAAGACGCTATTTACTGAAATATCGAGGTTTAAAAATTTTTATAAAATTTCATCCAAAAATCGATTTTTGATCAGATATAAATGTGATCATAGATGAAGCTTATTTTCTCAATTAAACTCTAATTTACTGAAATATCGGTGTTTAAAAATTTTTATAAAATTTTCATCCAAAAATCGATTTTTGTACAGATATAAAAGTGATCACAGATGAAACTTATTTTCTCAATTGAACGCTTATTTACTGAAATATCGGTGTTTAAAAATTTTTATAAAATTTTCATCCAAAAATCGATTTTTGGTCTGATTTAAAAGTGATCACAGATGAAGCTTATTTTCTCAATTAAACGCTTATTTATTGAAATATCCATGTTTAAAAATTTTTATAAAATTTTCATCCAAAAATCGATTTTTGTACAGATATAAAAGTGATCACAGATGAAACTTATTTTCTCAATTAAAAGCTTATTTACTGAAATATCGGTGTTTAAAAATTTTTATAAAATTTTCATCCAAAAATCGATTTTTGTACAGATATAAAAGTGATCACAGATGAAACTTATTTTCTCAATTGAACGCTTATTTACTGAAATATCGGTGTTTAAAAGTTTTTATAAAATTTTCATCCAAAAATCGATTTTTGGTCTGATTTAAAAGTGATCACAGATGAAGCTTATTTTCTCAATTAAACGCTTATTTATTGAAATATCCATGTTTAAAAATTTTTATAAAATTTTCATCCAAAAATCGATTTTTGTACAGATATAAAAGTGATCACAGATGAAATTTATTTTCTCAATTAAACGCTTATTTACTGAAATATCGGTGTTTAAAAATTTTTATAAAATTTTCTTACAAAAATCGATTTTTGTACAGATATAAAAGTGATCACAAATTAAGCTTATTTTCTCAATTAAACCTCGATATTTCGGTAAATAAGCGTTTTATTGAGAAAATAAGCTTTATCTGTGATCACCCCTACATCTGTCCAAAAATCGCTTTTTGGATGGAAATTTTTTAAATTCTTTAAACCCTGATATTTCGGCGGTAAATATGCGTTTTATTGAGCAAATAAGCTTCATCTGTGATCATTTCTACATCTGACCAAAAATCGATTTTTGGATGAACATTTTATAAAAATCTTTAAACCTCGAAATTGATCACAAATGAAGCTTATTTTCTTAATTAAACGCTTATTTACCGAAATATCGAGGTTTAAAAATTTTTATAAAATTTTCATCCAAAAATCGATTTTTATTTAGATATAAAAGTGATCACAGATGAAGCTTATTTTCTCAATTAAACGCTTATTTATTGAAATATCCATGTTTAAAAATTTTTATAAAAGTTTCATCCAAAAATCGATTTTTGTACAGATATAAAAGTGATCACAGATGAAACTTATTTTCTCAATTAAACGCTTATTTACTGAAATATCGGTGTTTAAAAATTTTTATAAAATTTTCATCCAAAAATCGATTTTTGTACAGATATAAAAGTGATCACAGATGAAACTTATTTTCTCAATTGAACGCTTATTTACTGAAATATCGGTGTTTAAAAGTTTTTATAAAATTTTCATCCAAAAATCGATTTTTGTTCTGATTTAAAAGTGATCACAGATGAAGCTTATTTTCTCAATTAAACGCTTATTTATTGAAATATCCATGTTTAAAAATTTTTATAAAATTTTCATCCAAAAATCTATTTTTGTACAGATATAAAAGTGATCACAGATGAAGCTTATTTTCTCCATTAAACACTTATTTACTGTAAAATCGAGGTTTTAACATTTTTATAAAGTTTTCATCCAAAAATCGATTTTTGTACAGATATGAAAGTGATCACAGATGAAGCTTATTTTCTCAATTAAACTCTAATTTACCGAAATATCGAGGTTTAAAGATTTTTATAAGTTTTTCATCCAAAAAATCGATTTTTGGTCAGATATAGAAGTGATCACAGATGAAGCTTATTTTCTCAATTAAAAGCTTATTTAACGAAATATCGGGGTTTGAAAATTTTTATAAAATTTTCATTAAAAAAACGATTTTTGGTCAGATATAGAAGTGATCACAGATGAAGTTTATTTTCTTAATAAAACGCTATTTACTGAAATATCGAGGTTTAAAAATTTTTATAAAATTTTCATTCAAAAATCGTTTTTTGGTCAGATTTAAAAGTGATCACAAATGAAGCTTATTTTCTCAATTAAACGCTTATTTACTGAAATATCGAGGTTTAAAAATTTTTATAAACTTTTCATCCAAAAATCGATTTTTGGTCAGATATAAAAGTGATCACAAATGAAGCTTATTTTCTCAATTAAAATCTAATTTACCGAAATATCGAGGTTTAAAGATTTTTATAAGGTTTTCATCAAAAAAATCGATTTTTGGTCAGATATAGAAGTGATCACAGATGAAGCTTATTTTCTTAATAAAACGCTATTTACTGAAATATCGAGGTTTAAAAATTTTTATAAAATTTTCATTCAAAAATCGATTTTTGGTCAGATTTAAAAGTGATGACAAATGAAGCTTATTTTCTCAATTAAACGCTTATTTACTGAAATATCGAGGTTTAAAAATGTTTATAAACTTTTCATCCAAAAATCGAGTTTTGCTCAGATAAAAAAGTGATCACAAATGAAGCTTATTTTCTCAATTAAACTCTAATTTACCGAAATATCGAGGTTTAAAGATTTTTATAATTTTTTCGTCCAAAAAATCGATTTTTGGTCAGATATAGAAGTGATCACAGATGAAGCTTATTTTCTTAATAAAACGCTATTTACTGAAATATCGAGGTTTAAAAATTTTTATAAAATTTCCATCCAAAAATCGATTTTTGATCAGATATAAAAGTGATCATAGATGAAGCTTATTTTCTCAATTAAACGCTTATTTACTGAAATATCCATGTTTAAAAATTTTTTAAAATTATCATCCAAAAATCGATTTTTGCAAAGATATGAAAGTGATCACAGATGAAGCTTATTTTCTCAATTAAACTCTAATTTACCGAAATATCGAGGTTTAAAGATTTTTATAAGTTTTTCATCCAAAAAATCGATTTTTGGTCAGATATAGAAGTGATCACAGATGAAGCTTATTTTCTCAATTAAAAGCTTATTTAACGAAATATCGGGGTTTGAAAATTTTTATAAAATTTTCATTAAAAAAACGATTTTTGGTCAGATATAGAAGTGAGCACAGATGAAGTTTATTTTCTTAATAAAACGCTATTTACTGAAATATAGAGGTTTAAAAATTTTTATAAAATTTTCATTCAAAAATCGATTTTTGGTCAGATTTACAAGTGATCACAAATGAAGCTTATTTTCTCAATTAAACGCTTATTTACTGAAATATCGAGGTTTAAAAATTTTTATAAACTTATCATAAAAAAATCGATTTTTGCTCAGATATAAAAGTGATCACAAATGAAGCTTATTTTCTCAATTAAACGCTTACTTACCGAAATTCGAGGTGTAATAATTTTTATAAAATTTTCATCCAAAATCGATTTTTGGTCAGATATAAAAGTGATCACAGATGAAGCTTGCTTTCTCAATTAAACTCTTGTTTACCGAAATATCAAGGTTTAAAAATTTTTATAAAATTTTCATCCAAAAATCGATTTTTGATTAGATATAAAAGTCATCGTAGATGAAGCTTATTTTCTCAATTAAACGCTTTAACGACTTTTATAAAATATTTATCTAAAAAATTGGTTTTTGGTCAGATATAGAAATGATCACAGATGAAACTTATTTTCTGAATAAAAGGTTTATTTACCGAAATATCGAGGTTTAAGATTTTTGTAAAATTTTCATCCAAAGAATTAATTTTTGGTCAGATATAGAAGTGTTCACAGATGAAGTTTATTTTCTCAATAAAAGGCTTATTTACCGAAATATCGAGGTTTAAAGATATTTATAAAATTTTTATCCAAAAATCGATTTTCGTACAGATATGAAAGTGATCACAGATGAAGCTTATTTTCTCAATTAAACTCTAATTTACCGAAATATCGAGGATTAAAGATTTTTATAAATTTTTCATCCAAAAAATCAATTTTTGGTCAGATATAGAAGTGATCACAGATGAAGCTTATTTTCTCAATTAAAAGCTTATTTAACGAAATATCGGGGTTTCAAAATTTTTATAAAATTTTCATTAAAAAAAAGGATTTTTGGTCAGATATAGAAGTGATCACAGATGAAGTTTATTTTCTTAATAAAACGCTATTTACTGAAATAGCGAGGTTTAAAAATTTTTATAAAATTTTCATTCAAAAATCGATATTTGGTCAGACTAAAAGTGATCACAAATAAAGCTTATTTTCTCAATTAAACGTTTATTTACTGAAATACCGATGCTTAAACATTTTTATAAAATTTTCATCCAAAAATCGATTTTTGGTCAGATATAAAAGTGATCACAGATGAAGCTTATTTTCTCAATTAAACGCTTATTTACTGAAATATCGGTGTTTAAAAATTTTTATAAAATTTTTATCAAAAAATCGATTTTTGGTCAGATATAAAATAGATCACAAATTAAGATTATTTTCTCAATTAAACCTCGATATTTCGGTAAATAAGCGTTTTATTGAGAAAATAAGCTTTACCTGTGATCACCCCTACATCTGTCCAAAAATCGCTTTTTGGATGAAAATTTTTAAAATTCTTTAAACCCTGATATTTCGGTAAATATGTGTTTTATTGAGCAAATAAGCTTCATCAATATCGAGGTTTAAAAATTTTTATAAAATTTTCATCCAAAAATCGATTTTTGGTCAGATATAAAAGTGATTACAGATGAAGCTTATTTTCTCCATCAAACGCTTATTTACTGTAAAATCGAGGTTTTAAAATTTTTATAAAATTTTCATTCAAAAATCGATTTTTGGTCAGATTTAAAAGTGATCACAGATGAAGCTTATTTTTCCAATTAAACGAATATTTACCGAAATATCGAGGTTTAAATATTTTTATAAAATTTTCATCCAAAAATCGATTTTTGCTCAGATATAAAAGTGATCACAAATGAAGCTTATTTTCTCAATTAAACGCTTACTTACCGAAATATGGAGGTGTAAAAATTTTTATAAAATTTTCATCCAAAATCGATTTTTGGTCAGATATAAAAGTGATCACAGATGAAGCTTATTTTTCCAATTAAACGCCTATTTACCGAAATATCGAGGTTTAAAGATTTTTATAAAATATTCATCCAAAAATCGAGTTTTGGTTAGAAGTAGAAATGATCACAAATGAAGCTTATTTTCTCAATTAAAATCTAATTTACCGAAATATCGAGGTTTAAAGATTTTTATAAGGTTTTCATCAAAAAAATCGATTTTTGGTCAGATATAGAAGTGATCATAGATGAAGCTTATTTTCTTAATAAAACGCTATTTACTGAAATATCGAGGTTTAAAAATTTTTATAAAATTTTCATTCAAAAATCGATTTTTGGTCAGATTTAAAAGTGATCACAAATGAAGCTTATTTTCTCAATTAAACGCTTATTTACTGAAATATCGAGGTTTAAAAATGTTTATAAACTTTTCATCCAAAAATCGAGTTTTGCTCAGATATAAAAGTGATCACAAATGAAGCTTATTTTCTCAATTAAACTCTAATTTACCGAAATATCGAGGTTTAAAGATTTTTATAATTTTTTCGTCCAAAAAATCGATTTTTGGTCAGATATAGAAGTGATCACAGATGAAGCTTATTTTCTTAATAAAACGCTATTTACTGAAATATCGAGGTTTAAAAATTTTTATAAAATTTCCATCCAAAAATCGATTTTTGATCAGATATAAAAGTGATCATAGATGAAGCTTATTTTCTCAATTAAACGCTTATTTACTGAAATATCCATGTTTAAAAATTTTTTAAAATTATCATCCAAAAATCGATTTTTGTACAGATATGAAAGTGATCACAGATGAAGCTTATTTTCTCAATTAAAAGCTTATTTAACGAAATATCGGGGTTTGAAAATTTTTATAAAATTTTCATTAAAAAAACGATTTTTGGTCAGATATAGAAGTGAGCACAGATGAAGTTTATTTTCTTAATAAAACGCTATTTACTGAAATATAGAGGTTTAAAAATTTTTATAAAATTTTCATTCAAAAATCGATTTTTGGTCAGATTTACAAGTGATCACAAATGAAGCTTATTTTCTCAATTAAACGCTTATTTACTGAAATATCGAGGTTTAAAAATTTTTATAAACTTTTCATCCAAAAATCGATTTTTGCTCAGATATAAAAGTGATCACAAATGAAGCTTATTCTCTCAATTAAACGCTTACTTACCGAAATATCGAGGTGTAATAATTTTTATAAAATTTTCATCCAAAATCGATTTTTGGTCAGATATAAAAGTGATCACAGATGAAGCTTATTTTTTCAATTAAACGCCTATTTACCGAAATATCAAGGTTTAAAAATTTTTATAAAATTTTCATCCAAAAATCGATTTTTGATTAGATATAAAAGTCATCGTAGATGAAGCTTATTTTCTCAATTAAACAATTTAACGACTTTTATAAAATATTTATCTAAAAAATTGGTTTTTGGTCAGATATAGAAATGATCACAGATGAAACTTATTTTCTGAATAAAAGGTTTATTTACCGAAATATCGAGGTTTAAGATTTTTGTAAAATTTTCATCCAAAGAATTAATTTTTGGTCAGATATAGAAGTGTTCACAGATGAAGTTTATTTTCTCAATAAAAGGCTTATTTACCGAAATATCGAGGTTTAAAGATATTTATAAAATTTTTATCCAAAAATCGATTTTCGAACAGATATGAAAGTGATCACAGATGAAGCTTATTTTCTCAATTAAACTCTAATTTACCGAAATATCGAGGATTAAAGATTTTTATAAATTTTTCATCCAAAAAATCAATTTTTGGTCAGATATAGAAGTGATCACAGATGAAGCTTATTTTCTCAATTAAAAGCTTATTTAACGAAATATCGGGGTTTCAAAATTTTTATAAAATTTTCATTAAAAAAAAGGATTTTTGGTCAGATATAGAAGTGATCACAGATGAAGTTTATTTTCTTAATAAAACGCTATTTACTGAAATAGCGAGGTTTAAAAATTTTTATAAAATTTTCATTCAAAAATCGATATTTGGTCAGACTAAAAGTGATCACAAATAAAGCTTATTTTCTCAATTAAACGTTTATTTACTGAAATATCGATGCTTAAACATTTTTATAAAATTTTCATCCAAAAATCGATTTTTGGTCAGATATAAAAGTGATCACAGATGAAGCTTATTTTCTCAATTAAACGCTTATTTACTGAAATATCGATGTTTAAAAATTTTTATAAAATTTTCATCCAAAAATCGATTTTTGGTCAGATATAAAAGTGATCACAAATGAAGCTTATTTTCTCAATTAAACCTCGATATTTCGGTAAATAAGCGTTTTATTGAGAAAATAAGCTTCATCCGTGTTCACCCCTACATCTGTCCAAAAATCGCTTTTTGGATGAAAATTTTATAAAAATCTTTAAACCTCGATATTTCGGTAAATAAGCGTTTTATCACTTTTATATCTGACCAAAAATCGATTTTTGGATGAAAATTTTATAAAAATTGTTAAACCTCGATATTTCGATAAACAAGCGTATAATTGAGAAAATAGCTTCATCTATTATCACTTTTATACCTGACCAAAAATTGATTTTTGGATGAAAATTTTATAAAAATTTTAAAAACTCGATATTTCAGTAAATAAGCGTTTAGTTGAGAAAATAAGCTTCATTTTTGATCACTTTTAAATCTGAACAAAAATCGAATTTGAATGAAAATTTTATAAAACTATTTAAACCTCGATATCTCGGTAAATAAGCGATTAATTGAGAAAATAAGCTTCATTTATGTTCACCCCTACATCTGTCCAAAAATCGATTTTTGGATGAAAATTTTATAAAAATTTTAAAGACTCGATATTTCAGTAAATAAGCGTTTTATTGAGAAAATAAGCTTCATCAATATCGAGGTTTAAAAATTTTTATAAAATTTTCATCCAAAAATCGATTTTTGGTCAGATATAAAAGTGATCACAGATGAAATTTATTTTCTCAATTAAACGCTTATTTACTGAAATATCGGTGTTTAAAAATTTTTATAAAATTTTTATCAAAAAATCGATTTTTGGTCAGATATAAAATAGATCACAAATTAAGATTATTTTCTCAATTAAACCTCGATATTTCGGTAAATAAGCGTTTTATTGAGAAAATAAGCTTTATCTGTGATCACCCCTACATCTGTCCAAAAATCGCTTTTTGGATGAAAATTTTTAAAATTCTTTAAACCATGATATTTCGGTAAATATGTGTTTTATTGAGCAAATAAGCTTCATCAATATCGAGGTTTAAAAATTTTTATAAAATTTTCATCCAAAAATGGATTTTTGGTCAGATATAAAAGTGATTACAGATGAAGCTTATTTTCTCCATCAAACGCTTATTTACTGTAAAATCGAGGTTTAAAAATATTTATAAAATTTTCATCCAAAAATCGATTTTTGATAAGATATAAAAGTGATCATAGATGAAGATTATTTTCTCAATTAAACGCTTGTTTAAAAATTTTTATAAAATTTTCATCCAAAAATCGATTTTTGGACAGATGTAGGGGTGAACATAAATGAAGCTTATTTTCTCAATTAATCGCTTATTTACCGAGATATCGAGGTTTAAAAATTTTTATAAAATTTTTATCCAAAAATCGATTTTTGGTCAGATATAAAATAGATCACAAATTAAGCTTATTTTCTCAATTAAACCTCGATATTTCGGTAAATAAGCGTTTTATTGAGAAAATAAGCTTTATCTGTGATCACCCCTACATCTGTCCAAAAATCGCTTTTTGGATGAAAATTTTTAAAATTCTTTAAACCCTGATATTTCGGTAAATATGTGTTTTATTGAGCAAATAAGCTTCATCAATATCGAGGTTTAAAAATTTTTATAAAATTTTCATCCAAAAATGGATTTTTGGTCAGATATAAAAGTGATTACAGATGAAGCTTATTTTCTCCATCAAACGCTTATTTACTGTAAAATCGAGGTTTTAAAATTTTTATATAATTTTCATCCAAAAATCGATTTTTGATCAGATATAAAAGTGATCATAGATGAAGCTTATTTTCTCAATTAAACGCTTATTTACAGAAATATCCATGTTTAAAAATTTTTTAAAATTATCGTGCAAAAATCGATTTTTGTACAGATATGAAAGTGATCGCAGATTAAGCTTATTTTCGCAATTAAACTCTAATTTACCGAAATATCGAGGTTTAAAGATTATTATAAGTTTTTCATCCAAAAAATCGATTTTTGGTCAGATATAGAAGTGATCACAGATGAAGCTTATTTTCTCAATTAAAAGCTTATTTAACGAAATATCGGGGTTTGAAAATTTTTATAAAATTTTCATTAAAAAAAAGATTTTTGGTCAGATATAGAAGTGATCACAGATGAAGTTTATTTTCTTAATAAAACGCTATTTACTGAAATATCGAGGTTTAAAAATTTTTATAAAATTTTCATTCAGAAATCGATTTTTGGTCAGATTTAAAAGTGATCACAAATTTAGCTTATTTTCTCAATTAAACGCTTATTTACTGAAATATCGAGGTTTAAAAATTTTTATAAACTTTTCATCCAAAAATCGATTTTTGCTCAGATATAAAAGTGATCACAAATGAAGCTTATTTTCTCAACTAAACGCTTACTTACCGAAATATGGAGGTGTAAAAATTTTTATAAAATTTTCATCCAAAATCGATTTTTGGTCAGATATAAAAGTGATCACAGATGGAGCTTATTTTTTCAATTAAACGCCTATTTACCGAAATATCGAGGTTTAAAAATTTTTATAAAATTTTCATCCAAAAATCGATTTTTGATTAGATATAAAAGTCATCGTAGATGAAGCTTATTTTCTCAATTAAACGCTTATTTACTGAAATATCGAGGTTTAAAGATTTTTATAAAATATTCATCCAAAAATCGAGTTTTGGTTAGAAGTAGAAATGATCACAGATGAAGCTTATTTGCCTAATAAAATACTTATTTACCGAAATATCAGGTTTTAAAGAATTTAAAAAAATTTTATCCAAAAAGCGATTTTTGGTCAGATATAAAACTGATCACAGATGATGCTTATTTTCTCAATTAAACGCTTTAACGACTTTTATAAAATATTTATCCAAAAAATTGGTTTTTGGTCAGATATAGAAATGTTCACAGATGAAACTTATTTTCTGAATGAAAGGTTTATTTACCGAAATATCGAGGTTTAAGATTTTTGTAAAATTTTCATCCAAAGAATTAATTTTTGGTCAGATATAGAGGTGTTCACAGATGAAGTTTATTTTCTCAATAAAAGGCTTATTTACCGAAATATCGAGGTTTAAAGATTTTTATAAAATTTTCATCCAAAAATCGATTTTTGGTCAGATATAAAAGTGATCACAGATGAAGCTTATTTTCTCAATTAAACGCTTATTTACTGAAATATCGATGTTTAAAAATTTTTATAAAATTTTCATCCAAAAATCGATTTTTGGTCAGATATAAAAGTGATCACAAATGAAGCTTATTTTCTCAATTAAACCTCGATATTTCGGTAAATAAGCGTTTTATTGAGAAAATAAGCTTCATCCGTGTTCACCCCTACATCTGTCCAAAAATCGCTTTTTGGATGAAAATTTTATAAAAATCTTTAAACCTCGATATTTCGGTAAATAAGCGTTTTATCACTTTTATATCTGACCAAAAATCGATTTTTGGATGAAAATTTTATAAAAATTGTTAAACCTCGATATTTCGATAAACAAGCGTATAATTGAGAAAATAGCTTCATCTATTATCACTTTTATACCTGACCAAAAATTGATTTTTGGATGAAAATTTTATAAAAATTTTAAAAACTCGATATTTCAGTAAATAAGCGTTTAGTTGAGAAAATAAGCTTCATTTTTGATCACTTTTAAATCTGAACAAAAATCGAATTTGAATGAAAATTTTATAAAACTATTTAAACCTCGATATCTCGGTAAATAAGCGATTAATTGAGAAAATAAGCTTCATTTATGTTCACCCCTACATCTGTCCAAAAATCGATTTTTGGATGAAAATTTTATAAAAATTTTAAAGACTCGATATTTCAGTAAATAAGCGTTTTATTGAGAAAATAAGCTTCATCAATATCGAGGTTTAAAAATTTTTATAAAATTTTCATCCAAAAATCGATTTTTGGTCAGATATAAAAGTGATCACAGATGAAATTTATTTTCTCAATTAAACGCTTATTTACTGAAATATCGGTGTTTAAAAATTTTTATAAAATTTTTATCAAAAAATCGATTTTTGGTCAGATATAAAATAGATCACAAATTAAGATTATTTTCTCAATTAAACCTCGATATTTCGGTAAATAAGCGTTTTATTGAGAAAATAAGCTTTATCTGTGATCACCCCTACATCTGTCCAAAAATCGCTTTTTGGATGAAAATTTTTAAAATTCTTTAAACCATGATATTTCGGTAAATATGTGTTTTATTGAGCAAATAAGCTTCATCAATATCGAGGTTTAAAAATTTTTATAAAATTTTCATCCAAAAATGGATTTTTGGTCAGATATAAAAGTGATTACAGATGAAGCTTATTTTCTCCATCAAACGCTTATTTACTGTAAAATCGAGGTTTAAAAATATTTATAAAATTTTCATCCAAAAATCGATTTTTGATAAGATATAAAAGTGATCATAGATGAAGATTATTTTCTCAATTAAACGCTTGTTTAAAAATTTTTATAAAATTTTCATCCAAAAATCGATTTTTGGACAGATGTAGGGGTGAACATAAATGAAGCTTATTTTCTCAATTAATCGCTTATTTACCGAGATATCGAGGTTTAAAAATTTTTATAAAATTTTTATCCAAAAATCGATTTTTGGTCAGATATAAAATAGATCACAAATTAAGCTTATTTTCTCAATTAAACCTCGATATTTCGGTAAATAAGCGTTTTATTGAGAAAATAAGCTTTATCTGTGATCACCCCTACATCTGTCCAAAAATCGCTTTTTGGATGAAAATTTTTAAAATTCTTTAAACCCTGATATTTCGGTAAATATGTGTTTTATTGAGCAAATAAGCTTCATCAATATCGAGGTTTAAAAATTTTTATAAAATTTTCATCCAAAAATGGATTTTTGGTCAGATATAAAAGTGATTACAGATGAAGCTTATTTTCTCCATCAAACGCTTATTTACTGTAAAATCGAGGTTTTAAAATTTTTATATAATTTTCATCCAAAAATCGATTTTTGATCAGATATAAAAGTGATCATAGATGAAGCTTATTTTCTCAATTAAACGCTTATTTACAGAAATATCCATGTTTAAAAATTTTTTAAAATTATCGTGCAAAAATCGATTTTTGTACAGATATGAAAGTGATCGCAGATTAAGCTTATTTTCGCAATTAAACTCTAATTTACCGAAATATCGAGGTTTAAAGATTATTATAAGTTTTTCATCCAAAAAATCGATTTTTGGTCAGATATAGAAGTGATCACAGATGAAGCTTATTTTCTCAATTAAAAGCTTATTTAACGAAATATCGGGGTTTGAAAATTTTTATAAAATTTTCATTAAAAAAAAGATTTTTGGTCAGATATAGAAGTGATCACAGATGAAGTTTATTTTCTTAATAAAACGCTATTTACTGAAATATCGAGGTTTAAAAATTTTTATAAAATTTTCATTCAGAAATCGATTTTTGGTCAGATTTAAAAGTGATCACAAATTTAGCTTATTTTCTCAATTAAACGCTTATTTACTGAAATATCGAGGTTTAAAAATTTTTATAAACTTTTCATCCAAAAATCGATTTTTGCTCAGATATAAAAGTGATCACAAATGAAGCTTATTTTCTCAACTAAACGCTTACTTACCGAAATATGGAGGTGTAAAAATTTTTATAAAATTTTCATCCAAAATCGATTTTTGGTCAGATATAAAAGTGATCACAGATGGAGCTTATTTTTTCAATTAAACGCCTATTTACCGAAATATCGAGGTTTAAAAATTTTTATAAAATTTTCATCCAAAAATCGATTTTTGATTAGATATAAAAGTCATCGTAGATGAAGCTTATTTTCTCAATTAAACGCTTATTTACTGAAATATCGAGGTTTAAAGATTTTTATAAAATATTCATCCAAAAATCGAGTTTTGGTTAGAAGTAGAAATGATCACAGATGAAGCTTATTTGCCTAATAAAATACTTATTTACCGAAATATCAGGTTTTAAAGAATTTAAAAAAATTTTATCCAAAAAGCGATTTTTGGTCAGATATAAAACTGATCACAGATGATGCTTATTTTCTCAATTAAACGCTTTAACGACTTTTATAAAATATTTATCCAAAAAATTGGTTTTTGGTCAGATATAGAAATGTTCACAGATGAAACTTATTTTCTGAATGAAAGGTTTATTTACCGAAATATCGAGGTTTAAGATTTTTGTAAAATTTTCATCCAAAGAATTAATTTTTGGTCAGATATAGAGGTGTTCACAGATGAAGTTTATTTTCTCAATAAAAGGCTTATTTACCGAAATATCGAGGTTTAAAGATTTTTATAAAATTTTTATCCAAAAATCGATTTTCGTACAGATATGAAAGTGATCACAGATGAAGCTTATTTTCTCAATTAAACTCTAATTTACCGAAATATCGAGGATTAAAGATTTTTATAAATTTTTCATCCAAAAAATCGATTTTTGGTCAGATATAGAAGTGATCACAGATGAAGCTTATTTTCTCAATTAAAAGCTTATTTAACGAAATATCCGGGTTTCAAAATTTTTATAAAATTTTCATTAAAAAAAAGGATTTTTGGTCAGATATAGAAGTGATCACAGATGAAGTTTATTTTCTTAATAAAACGCTATTTACTGAAATATCGAGGTTTAAAAATTTTTATAAAATTTTCATTCAAAAATCGATATTTGGTCAGATTAAAAGTGATCACAAATGAAGCTTATTTTCTCAATTAAACGTTTATTTACTGAAATATCGATGTTAAATATCGAGGTTTAAAAATTTTTATAAAATTTTCATCCAAAAATCGATTTTTGGTCAGATATAAAAGTGATCACAGATGAAACTTATTTTCTCAATTAAACGCTTATTTACTGAAATATCGGTGTTTAAAAATTTTTATAAAATTTTTATCCAAAAATCGATTTTTGGTCAGATATAAAAGTGATCACAAATTAAGCTTATTTTCTCAATTAAACCTCGATATTTCGGTAAATAAGCGTTTTATTGAGAAAATAAGCTTTATCTGTGATCACCACTACATCTGTCCAAAAATCGCTTTTTGGATGAAAATTTTTAAAATTCTTTAAACCCTGATATTTCGGTAAATATGTGTTTTATTGAGCAAATAAGCTTCATCAATATCGAGGTTTAAAAATTTTTATAAAATTTTCATCCAAAAATCGATTTTTGGTCAGATATAAAAGTGATTACAGATGAAGCTTATTTTCTCCATCAAACGCTTATTTACTGTAAAATCGAGGTTTTAAAATTTTTATATAATTTTCATCCAAAAATCTATTTTTGATCAGATATAAAAGTGATCATAGATGAAGCTTATTTTCTCAATTAAACGCTTATTTACAGAAATATCCATGTTTAAAAATTTTTTAAAATTATCATCCAAAAATCGATTTTTGTACAGATATGAAAGTGATCACAGATTAAGCTTATTTTCGCAATTAAACTCTAATTTACCGAAATATCGAGGTTTAAAGATTATTATAAGTTTTTCATCCAAAAAATCGATTTTTGGTCAGATATATTAGTGATCACAGATGAAGCTTATTTTCTCAATTAAAAGCTTATTTAACGAAATATCGGGGTTTGAAAATTTTTATAAAATTTTCATTAAAAAAAAGATTTTTGGTCAGATTTAAAAGTGATCACAAATGAAGCTTATTTACTGAAATATCGAGGTTTAAAAATTTTTATAAACTTTTCATCCAAAAATCGATTTTTGCTTAGATATAAAAGTGATCAGAAATGAAGCTTATTTTCTCAATTAAACGCTTACTTACCGAAATATCGAGGTGTAAAAATTTTTATAAAATTTTCATCCAAAACCAATTTTTGGTCAGATATAAAAGTGATCACAAATGAAGCTTATTTTTCACAATTAAACGCCTATTTACCGAAATATCGAGGTTTAAAAATTTTTATAAAATTTTCATCCAAAAATCGATTTTTGATAAGATATAAAAGTGATCATAGATGAAGCTTATTTTCTCAATTAAACGCTTATTTACTGAAATATCGAGGTTTAAAGATTTTTATAAAATATTCATCCAAAAATCGAGTTTTGGTTAGATGTAGAAATGATCAAAGATGAAGCTTGTTTGCTCAATAAAATGCTTATTTACCGAAATATCGAGGTTTAAAGATTTTTATAAAATTTTTATCCAAAAAGTCGATTTTTGGTCAGATATATAAGTTACCACATATTAAGCTTATTTTCTCAATTAAACGCTTTAACGACTTTTATAAAATTTTCATCCAAAGAATTGATTTTTGGTCAGATATAGAAGTGTTCACAGATGAAGTTTATTTTCAAAATAAAAGGCTTATTTACCGAAATATCGAGGTTTAAAGATTTTTATAAAATTTTTATCCAAAAATCGATTTTCGTACAGATATGAAAGTGATCACAGATGAAGCTTATTTTCTCAATTAAACTCTAATTTACCGAAATATCGAGGTTTAAAGATTTTTATAAATTTTTCATCCAAAAAATCGATTTTTGGTCAGATATAGAAGTGATCACACATGAAGCTTATTTTCTGAATAAAAGGCTTATTTACAGAAATATCCATATTTAAAAATTTTTTAAAATTATCATCCAAAAATCGATTTTTGTACAGATATGAAAGTGATCACAGATTAAGCTTATTTTCGCAATTAAACTCTAATTTACCGAAATATCGAGGTTTAAAGATTATTATAAGTTTTTCATCCAAAAAATCGATTTTTGGTCAGATATAGAAGTGATCACAGATGAAGCTTATTTTCTCAATTAAAAGCTTATTTAACGAAATATCGGGGTTTGAAAATTTTTATAAAATTTTCATTAAAAAAAAGATTTTTGGTCAGATATAAAAGTGATCACAGATGAAGTTTATTTTCTTAATAAAACGCTATTTACTGAAATATCGAGGTTTAAAAATTTTTATAAAATTTTCATTCAAAAATCGATTTTTGGTCAGATTTAAAAGTGATCACAGATGAATCTTATTTTTCCAATTAAACGCCTATTTACCGAAATATCGAGGTTTAAAAATTTTTATAAAATTTTCATCCAAAAATCGATTTTTGCTCAGATATAAAAGTGATCACAAATGAAGCTTATTTTCTCAATTAAACGCTTACTTACCGAAATATGGAGGTGTAAAAATTTTTATAAAATTTTCATCCAAAATCGATTTTTGGTCAGATATAAAAGTGATCACAGATGAAGCTTATTTTTCCAATTAAACGCCTATTTACCGAAATATCGAGGTTTAAAGATTTTTGTAAAATATTCATCCAAAAATCGAGTTTTGGTTAGAAGTAGAAATGATCACAGATGAAGCTTATTTGCCTAATAAAATACTTATTTACCGAAATATCAGGTTTTAAAGAATTTAAAAAATTTTTATCCAAAAAGCGATTTTTGGTCAGATATAAAACTGATCACAGATGATGCTTATTTTCTCAATTAAACGCTTTAACGACTTTTATAAAATATTTATCCAAAAAATTGGTTTTTGGTCAGATATAGAAATGATCACAGATGAAACTTATTTTCTGAATAAAAGGTTTATTTACCGAAATATCGAGGTTTAAGATTTTTGTAAAATTTTCATCCAAAGAATTAATTTTTGGTCAGATATAGAGGTGTTCACAGATGAAGTTTATTTTCTCAATAAAAGGCTTATTTACCGAAATATCGAGGTTTAAAGATTTTTATAAAATTTTTATCCAAAAATCGATTTTCTTACAGATATGAAAGTGATCACAGATGAAGCTTATTTTCTCAATTAAATAAGCGTTTTATTGAGAAAATAAGCTTCATCTGTGTTCACCCCTACATCTGTCCAAAAATCGCTTTTTGGATGAAAATTTTATAAAAATCTTTAAACCTCGATATTTCGGTAAATAAGCGTTTTATCACTTTTATATCTGACCAAAAATCGATTTTTGGATGAAAATTTTATAAAAATTGTTAAACCTCGATATTTCGATAAATAAGCGTATAATTGAGAAAATAGCTTCATCTATTATCACTTTTATACCTGACCAAAAATTGATTTTTGGATGAAAATTTTATAAAAATTTTAAAAACTCGATATTTCAGTAAATAAGCGTTTAGTTGAGAAAATAAGCTTCATTTTTGATCACTTTTAAATCTGAACAAAAATCGATTTTGAATGAAAATTTTATAAAACTATTTAAACCTCGATATCTCGGTAAATAAGCGATTAATTGAGAAAATAAGCTTCATTTATGTTCACCCCTACATCTGTCCAAAAATCGATTTTTGGATGAAAATTTTATAAAAATTTTAAAAACTCGATATTTCAGTAAATAAGCGTTTTATTGAGAAAATAAGCTTCATCAATATCGAGGTTTAAAAATTTTTATAAAATTTTCATCCAAAAATCGATTTTTGGTCAGATATAAAAGTGATCACAGATGAAACTTATTTTCTCAATTAAACGCTTATTTACTGAAATATCGGTGTTTAAAAATTTTTATAAAATTTTTATCCAAAAATCGATTTTTGGTCAGATATAAAATAGATCACAAATTAAGCCTATTTTCTCAATTAAACCTCGATATTTCGGTAAATAAGCGTTTTATTGAGAAAATAAGCTTTATCTGTGATCACCCCTACATCTGTCCAAAAATCGCTTTTTGGATGAAAATTTTTAAAATTCTTTAAACCCTGATATTTCGGTAAATATGTGTTTTATTGAGCAAATAAGCTTCATCAATATCGAGGTTTAAAAATTTTTATAAAATTTTCATCCAAAAATGGATTTTTGGTCAGATATAAAAGTGATTACAGATGAAGCTTATTTTCTCCATCAAACGCTTATTTACTGTAAAATCGAGGTTTTAAAATTTTTATATAATTTTCATCCAAAAATCGATTTTTGATCAGATATAAAAGTGATCATAGATGAAGCTTATTTTCTCAATTAAACGCTTATTTACAGAAATATCCATGTTTAAAAATTTTTTAAAATTATCATCCAAAAATCGATTTTTGTACAGATATGAAAGTGATCACAGATTAAGCTTATTTTCGCAATTAAACTCTAATTTACCGAAATATCGAGGTTTAAAGATTATTATAAGTTTTTCATCCAAAAAATCGATTTTTGGTCAGATATAGAAGTGATCACAGATGAAGCTTATTTTCTCAATTAAAAGCTTATTTAACGAAATATCGGAGTTTGAAAATTTTTATAAAATTTTCATTAAAAAAAAGATTTTTGGTCAGATATAAAAGTGATCACAGATGAAGTTTATTTTCTTAATAAAACGCTATTTACTGAAATATCGAGGTTTAAAAATTTTTATAAAATTTTCATTAAAAAATCGATTTTTGGTCAGATTTAAAAGTGATCACAGATGAAGCTTATTTTTCCAATTAAACGCCTATTCACCGAAATATCGAGGTTTAAAAATTTTTATAAAATTTTCATCCAAAAATCAATTTTTGCTCAGATATAAAAGTGATCACAAATGAAGCTTATTTTCTCAATTAAACGCTTACTTACCGAAATATGGAGGTGTAAAAATTTTTATAAAATTTTCATCCAAAATCGATTTTTGGTCAGATATAAAAGTGATCACAGATGAAGCTTATTTTTCCAATTAAACGCCTATTTACCGAAATATCGAGGTTTAAAGATTTTTATAAAATATTCATCCAAAAATCGAGTTTTGGTTAGAAGTAGAAATGATCACAGATGATGCTTATTTTCTCAATTAAACGCTTTAACGACTTTTATAAAATATTTATCCAAAAAATTGGTTTTTGGTCAGATATAGAAATGATGAAACTTATTTTCTGAATAAAATGTTTATTTACCGAAATATCGAGGTTTAAGATTTTTGTAAAATTTTCATCCAAAGAATTAATTTTTGGTCAGATATAGAGGTGTTCACAGATGAAGTTTATTTTCTCAATAAAAGGCTTATTTACCGAAATATCGAGGTTTAAAGATTTTTATAAAATTTTTATCCAAAAATCGATTTTCGTACAGATATGAAAGTGATCACAGATGAAGCTTATTTTCTCAATTAAACCTCGATATTTCGGTAAATAAGCGTTTTATTGAGAAAATAAGCTTAATCTGTGTTCACTTTTAAATCTGTCCAAAAATCGCTTTTTGGATGAAAATTTTATAAAAATCTTTAAACCTCGATATTTCGGTAAATAAGCGTTTTATCACTTTTATATCTGACCAAAAATCGATTTTTGGATGAAAATTTTATAAAAATTGTTAAACCTCGATATTTCGATAAATAAGCGTATAATTGAGAAAATAGCTTCATCTATTATCACTTTTATACCTGACCAAAAATTGATTTTTGGATGAAAATTTTATAAAAATTTTAAAAACTCGATATTTCAGTAAATAAGCGTTTAGTTGAGAAAATAAGCTTCATTTTTGATCACTTTTAAATCTGAACAAAAATCGATTTTGAATGAAAATTTTATAAAACTATTTAAGCCTCGATATCTCGGTAAATAAGCGATTAATTGAGAAAATAAGCTTCATTTATGTTCACCCCTACATCTGTCCAAAATTCGATTTTTGGATGAAAATTTTATAAAAATTTTAAAAACTCGATATTTCAGTAAATAAGCGTTTTATTGAGAAAATAAGCTTCATCAATATCGAGGTTTAAAAATTTTTATAAAATTTTCATCCAAAAATGGATTTTTGGTCAGATATAAAAGTGATTACAGATGAAGCTTATTTTCTCCATCAAACGCTTATTTACTGTAAAATCGAGGTTTTAAAATTTTTATATAATTTTCATCCAAAAATCGATTTTTGATCAGATATAAAAGTGATCATAGATGAAGCTTATTTTCTCAATTAAACGCTTATTTACAGAAATATCCATGTTTAAAAATTTTTTAAAATTATCGTGCAAAAATCGATTTTTGTACAGATATGAAAGTGATCGCAGATTAAGCTTATTTTCGCAATTAAACTCTAATTTACCGAAATATCGAGGTTTAAAGATTATTATAAGTTTTTCATCCAAAAAATCGATTTTTGGTCAGATATAGAAGTGATCACAGATGAAGCTTATTTTCTCAATTAAAAGCTTATTTAACGAAATATCGGGGTTTGAAAATTTTTATAAAATTTTCATTAAAAAAAAGATTTTTGGTCAGATATAGAAGTGATCACAGATGAAGTTTATTTTCTTAATAAAACGCTATTTACTGAAATATCGAGGTTTAAAAATTTTTATAAAATTTTCATTCAGAAATCGATTTTTGGTCAGATTTAAAAGTGATCACAAATTTAGCTTATTTTCTCAATTAAACGCTTATTTACTGAAATATCGAGGTTTAAAAATTTTTATAAACTTTTCATCCAAAAATCGATTTTTGCTCAGATATAAAAGTGATCACAAATGAAGCTTATTTTCTCAACTAAACGCTTACTTACCGAAATATGGAGGTGTAAAAATTTTTATAAAATTTTCATCCAAAATCGATTTTTGGTCAGATATAAAAGTGATCACAGATGGAGCTTATTTTTTCAATTAAACGCCTATTTACCGAAATATCGAGGTTTAAAAATTTTTATAAAATTTTCATCCAAAAATCGATTTTTGATTAGATATAAAAGTCATCGTAGATGAAGCTTATTTTCTCAATTAAACGCTTATTTACTGAAATATCGAGGTTTAAAGATTTTTATAAAATATTCATCCAAAAATCGAGTTTTGGTTAGAAGTAGAAATGATCACAGATGAAGCTTATTTGCCTAATAAAATACTTATTTACCGAAATATCAGGTTTTAAAGAATTTAAAAAAATTTTATCCAAAAAGCGATTTTTGGTCAGATATAAAACTGATCACAGATGATGCTTATTTTCTCAATTAAACGCTTTAACGACTTTTATAAAATATTTATCCAAAAAATTGGTTTTTGGTCAGATATAGAAATGTTCACAGATGAAACTTATTTTCTGAATGAAAGGTTTATTTACCGAAATATCGAGGTTTAAGATTTTTGTAAAATTTTCATCCAAAGAATTAATTTTTGGTCAGATATAGAGGTGTTCACAGATGAAGTTTATTTTCTCAATAAAAGGCTTATTTACCGAAATATCGAGGTTTAAAGATTTTTATAAAATTTTTATCCAAAAATCGATTTTCGTACAGATATGAAAGTGATCACAGATGAAGCTTATTTTCTCAATTAAACTCTAATTTACCGAAATATCGAGGATTAAAGATTTTTATAAATTTTTCATCCAAAAAATCGATTTTTGGTCAGATATAGAAGTGATCACAGATGAAGCTTATTTTCTCAATTAAAAGCTTATTTAACGAAATATCCGGGTTTCAAAATTTTTATAAAATTTTCATTAAAAAAAAGGATTTTTGGTCAGATATAGAAGTGATCACAGATGAAGTTTATTTTCTTAATAAAACGCTATTTACTGAAATATCGAGGTTTAAAAATTTTTATAAAATTTTCATTCAAAAATCGATATTTGGTCAGATTAAAAGTGATCACAAATGAAGCTTATTTTCTCAATTAAACGTTTATTTACTGAAATATCGATGTTAAATATCGAGGTTTAAAAATTTTTATAAAATTTTCATCCAAAAATCGATTTTTGGTCAGATATAAAAGTGATCACAGATGAAACTTATTTTCTCAATTAAACGCTTATTTACTGAAATATCGGTTTTTAAAAATTTTTATAAAATTTTTATCCAAAAATCGATTTTTGGTCAGATATAAAAGTGATCACAAATTAAGCTTATTTTCTCAATTAAACCTCGATATTTCGGTAAATAAGCGTTTTATTGAGAAAATAAGCTTTATCTGTGATCACCCCTACATCTGTCCAAAAATCGCTTTTTGGATGAAAATTTTTAAAATTCTTTAAACCCTGATATTTCGGTAAATATGTGTTTTATTGAGCAAATAAGCTTCATCAATATCGAGGTTTAAAAATTTTTATAAAATTTTCATCCAAAAATCGATTTTTGGTCAGATATAAAAGTGATTACAGATGAAGCTTATTTTCTCCATCAAACGCTTATTTACTGTAAAATCGAGGTTTTAAAATTTTTATATAATTTTCATCCAAAAATCTATTTTTGATCAGATATAAAAGTGATCATAGATGAAGCTTATTTTCTCAATTAAACGCTTATTTACAGAAATATCCATGTTTAAAAATTTTTTAAAATTATCATCCAAAAATCGATTTTTGTACAGATATGAAAGTGATCACAGATTAAGCTTATTTTCGCAATTAAACTCTAATTTACCGAAATATCGAGGTTTAAAGATTATTATAAGTTTTTCATCCAAAAAATCGATTTTTGGTCAGATATATTAGTGATCACAGATGAAGCTTATTTTCTCAATTAAAAGCTTATTTAACGAAATATCGGGGTTTGAAAATTTTTATAAAATTTTCATTAAAAAAAAGATTTTTGGTCAGATTTAAAAGTGATCACAAATGAAGCTTATTTACTGAAATATCGAGGTTTAAAAATTTTTATAAACTTTTCATCCAAAAATCGATTTTTGCTTAGATATAAAAGTGATCAGAAATGAAGCTTATTTTCTCAATTAAACGCTTACTTACCGAAATATCGAGGTGTAAAAATTTTTATAAAATTTTCATCCAAAACCAATTTTTGGTCAGATATAAAAGTGATCACAAATGAAGCTTATTTTTCACAATTAAACGCCTATTTACCGAAATATCGAGGTTTAAAAATTTTTATAAAATTTTCATCCAAAAATCGATTTTTGATAAAATATAAAAGTGATCATAGATGAAGCTTATTTTCTCAACTAAACGCTTATTTACTGAAATATCGAGGTTTAAAGATTTTTATAAAATATTCATCCAAAAATCGAGTTTTGGTTAGATGTAGAAATGATCAAAGATGAAGCTTGTTTGCTCAATAAAATGCTTATTTACCGAAATATCGAGGTTTAAAGATTTTTATAAAATTTTTATCCAAAAAGTCGATTTTTGGTCAGATATATAAGTTACCACATATTAAGCTTATTTTCTCAATTAAACGCTTTAACGACTTTTATAAAATTTTCATCCAAAGAATTGATTTTTGGTCAGATATAGAAGTGTTCACAGATGAAGTTTATTTTCAAAATAAAAGGCTTATTTACCGAAATATCGAGGTTTAAAGATTTTTATAAAATTTTTATCCAAAAATCGATTTTCGTACAGATATGAAAGTGATCACAGATGAAGCTTATTTTCTCAATTAAACTCTAATTTACCGAAATATCGAGGTTTAAAGATTTTTATAAATTTTTCATCCAAAAAATCGATTTTTGGTCAGATATAGAAGTGATCACACATGAAGCTTATTTTCTGAATAAAAGGCTTATTTACAGAAATATCCATGTTTAAAAATTTTTTAAAATTATCATCCAAAAATCGATTTTTGTACAGATATGAAAGTGATCACAGATTAAGCTTATTTTCGCAATTAAACTCTAATTTACCGAAATATCGAGGTTTAAAGATTATTATAAGTTTTTCATCCAAAAAATCGATTTTTGGTCAGATATAGAAGTGATCACAGATGAAGCTTATTTTCTCAATTAAAAGCTTATTTAACGAAATATCGGGGTTTGAAAATTTTTATAAAATTTTCATTAAAAAAAAGATTTTTGGTCAGATATAAAAGTGATCACAGATGAAGTTTATTTTCTTAATAAAACGCTATTTACTGAAATATCGAGGTTTAAAAATTTGTATAAAATTTTCATTCAAAAATCGATTTTTGGTCAGATTTAAAAGTGATCACAGATGAATCTTATTTTTCCAATTAAACGCCTATTTACCGAAATATCGAGGTTTAAAAATTTTTATAAAATTTTCATCCAAAAATCGATTTTTGCTCAGATATAAAAGTGATCACAAATGAAGCTTATTTTCTCAATTAAACGCTTACTTACCGAAATATGGAGGTGTAAAAATTTTTATAAAATTTTCATCCAAAATCGATTTTTGGTCAGATATAAAAGTGATCACAGATGAAGCTTATTTTTCCAATTAAACGCCTATTTACCGAAATATCGAGGTTTAAAGATTTTTGTAAAATATTCATCCAAAAATCGAGTTTTGGTTAGAAGTAGAAATGATCACAGATGAAGCTTATTTGCCTAATAAAATACTTATTTACCGAAATATCAGGTTTTAAAGAATTTAAAAAATTTTTATCCAAAAAGCGATTTTTGGTCAGATATAAAACTGATCACAGATGATGCTTATTTTCTCAATTAAACGCTTTAACGACTTTTATAAAATATTTATCCAAAAAATTGGTTTTTGGTCAGATATAGAAATGATCACAGATGAAACTTATTTTCTGAATAAAAGGTTTATTTACCGAAATATCGAGGTTTAAGATTTTTGTAAAATTTTCATCCAAAGAATTAATTTTTGGTCAGATATAGAGGTGTTCACAGATGAAGTTTATTTTCTCAATAAAAGGCTTATTTACCGAAATATCGAGGTTTAAAGATTTTTATAAAATTTTTATCCAAAAATCGATTTTCTTACAGATATGAAAGTGATCACAGATGAAGCTTATTTTCTCAATTAAATAAGCGTTTTATTGAGAAAATAAGCTTCATCTGTGTTCACCCCTACATCTGTCCAAAAATCGCTTTTTGGATGAAAATTTTATAAAAATCTTTAAACCTCGATATTTCGGTAAATAAGCGTTTTATCACTTTTATATCTGACCAAAAATCGATTTTTGGATGAAAATTTTATAAAAATTGTTAAACCTCGATATTTCGATAAATAAGCGTATAATTGAGAAAATAGCTTCATCTATTATCACTTTTATACCTGACCAAAAATTGATTTTTGGATGAAAATTTTATAAAAATTTTAAAAACTCGATATTTCAGTAAATAAGCGTTTAGTTGAGAAAATAAGCTTCATTTTTGATCACTTTTAAATCTGAACAAAAATCGATTTTGAATGAAAATTTTATAAAACTATTTAAACCTCGATATCTCGGTAAATAAGCGATTAATTGAGAAAATAAGCTTCATTTATGTTCACCCCTACATCTGTCCAAAAATCGATTTTTGGATGAAAATTTTATAAAAATTTTAAAAACTCGATATTTCAGTAAATAAGCGTTTTATTGAGAAAATAAGCTTCATCAATATCGAGGTTTAAAAATTTTTATAAAATTTTCATCCAAAAATCGATTTTTGGTCAGATATAAAAGTGATCACAGATGAAACTTATTTTCTCAATTAAACGCTTATTTACTGAAATATCGGTGTTTAAAAATTTTTATAAAATTTTTATCCAAAAATCGATTTTTGGTCAGATATAAAATAGATCACAAATTAAGCCTATTTTCTCAATTAAACCTCGATATTTCGGTAAATAAGCGTTTTATTGAGAAAATAAGCTTTATCTGTGATCACCCCTACATCTGTCCAAAAATCGCTTTTTGGATGAAAATTTTTAAAATTCTTTAAACCCTGATATTTCGGTAAATATGTGTTTTATTGAGCAAATAAGCTTCATCAATATCGAGGTTTAAAAATTTTTATAAAATTTTCATCCAAAAATGGATTTTTGGTCAGATATAAAAGTGATTACAGATGAAGCTTATTTTCTCCATCAAACGCTTATTTACTGTAAAATCGAGGTTTTAAAATTTTTATATAATTTTCATCCAAAAATCGATTTTTGATCAGATATAAAAGTGATCATAGATGAAGCTTATTTTCTCAATTAAACGCTTATTTACAGAAATATCCATGTTTAAAAATTTTTTAAAATTATCATCCAAAAATCGATTTTTGTACAGATATGAAAGTGATCACAGATTAAGCTTATTTTCGCAATTAAACTCTAATTTACCGAAATATCGAGGTTTAAAGATTATTATAAGTTTTTCATCCAAAAAATCGATTTTTGGTCAGATATAGAAGTGATCACAGATGAAGCTTATTTTCTCAATTAAAAGCTTATTTAACGAAATATCGGAGTTTGAAAATTTTTATAAAATTTTCATTAAAAAAAAGATTTTTGGTCAGATATAAAAGTGATCACAGATGAAGTTTATTTTCTTAATAAAACGCTATTTACTGAAATATCGAGGTTTAAAAATTTTTATAAAATTTTCATTAAAAAATCGATTTTTGGTCAGATTTAAAAGTGATCACAGATGAAGCTTATTTTTCCAATTAAACGCCTATTTACCGAAATATCGAGGTTTAAAAATTTTTATAAAATTTTCATCCAAAAATCAATTTTTGCTCAGATATAAAAGTGATCACAAATGAAGCTTGTTTTCTCAATTAAACGCTTACTTACCGAAATATGGAGGTGTAAAAATTTTTATAAAATTTTCATCCAAAATCGATTTTTGGTCAGATATAAAAGTGATCACAGATGAAACTTATTTTCTCCATCAAACGCTTATTTACTGTAAAATCGAGGTTTTAAAATTTTTATAAAATTTTCATCCAAAAATCGAGTTTTGGTTAGAAGTAGAAATGATCACAGATGATGCTTATTTTCTCAATTAAACGCTTTAACGACTTTTATAAAATATTTATCCAAAAAATTGGTTTTTGGTCAGATATAGAAATGATGAAACTTATTTTCTGAATAAAATGTTTATTTACCGAAATATCGAGGTTTAAGATTTTTGTAAAATTTTCATCCAAAGAATTAATTTTTGGTCAGATATAGAGGTGTTCACAGATGAAGTTTATTTTCTCAATAAAAGGCTTATTTACCGAAATATCGAGGTTTAAAGATTTTTATAAAATTTTTATCCAAAAATCGATTTTCGTACAGATATGAAAGTGATCACAGATGAAGCTTATTTTCTCAATTAAACCTCGATATTTCGGTAAATAAGCGTTTTATTGAGAAAATAAGCTTAATCTGTGTTCACTTTTAAATCTGTCCAAAAATCGCTTTTTGGATGAAAATTTTATAAAAATCTTTAAACCTCGATATTTCGGTAAATAAGCGTTTTATCACTTTTATATCTGACCAAAAATCGATTTTTGGATGAAAATTTTATAAAAATTGTTAAACCTCGATATTTCGATAAATAAGCGTATAATTGAGAAAATAGCTTCATCTATTATCACTTTTATACCTGACCAAAAATTGATTTTTGGATAAAAATTTTATAAAAATTTTAAAAACTCGATATTTCAGTAAATAAGCGTTTAGTTGAGAAAATAAGCTTCATTTTTGATCACTTTTAAATCTGAACAAAAATCGATTTTGAATGAAAATTTTATAAAACTATTTAAGCCTCGATATCTCGGTAAATAAGCGATTAATTGAGAAAATAAGCTTCATTTATGTTCACCCCTACATCTGTCCAAAAATCGATTTTTGGATGAAAATTTTATAAAAATTTTAAAAACTCGATATTTCAGTAAATAAGCGTTTTATTGAGAAAATAAGCTTCATCAATATCGAGGTTTAAAAATTTTTATAAAATTTTCATCCAAAAATCGATTTTTGCTCAGATATAAAAGTGATCACAAATGAAGCTTATTTTCTCAATTAAACGCTTACTTACCGAAATATGGAGGTGTAAAAATTTTTATAAAATTTTCATCCAAAATCGATTTTTGCTCAGATATAAAAGTGATCACAAATGAAGCTTATTTTCTCAATTAAACGCTTACTTACCGAAATATGGAGGTGTAAAAATTTTTATAAAATTTTCATCCAAAATCGATTTTTGGTCAGATATAAAAGTGATCACAGATGAAACTTATTTTCTCCATCAAACGCTTATTTACTGTAAAATCGAGGTTTTAAAATTTTTATAAAATTTTCATCCAAAAATCGATTTTTGGACAGATGTAGGGGTGAACATAAATGAAGCTTATTTTCTCAATTAATCGCTTATTTACCGAGATATCGAGGTTTAAAAATTTTTATAAAATTTTTATCCAAAAATCGATTTTTGGTCAGGTATAAAATAGATCACAAATTAAGCTTATTTTCTCAATTAAACCTCGATATTTCGGTAAATAAGCGTTTTATTGAGAAAATAAGCTTTATCTGTGATCACCCCTACATCTGTCCAAAAATCGCTTTTTGGATGAAAATTTTTAAAATTCTTTAAACCCTGATATTTCGGTAAATATGTGTTTTATTGAGCAAATAAGCTTGATCAATATCGAGGTTTAAAAATTTTTATAAAATTTTCATCCAAAAATGGATTTTTGGTCAGATATAAAAGTGATTACAGATGAAGCTTATTTTCTCCATTAAACGCTTATTTACTGTAAAATCGAGGTTTTAAAATTTTTATATAATTTTCATCCAAAAATCGATTTTTGATCAGATATAAAAGTGATCATAGATGAAGCTTATTTTCTCAATTAAACGCTTATTTACAGAAATATCGATGTTTAAAAATTTTTTAAAATTATCATGCAAAAATCGATTTTTGTACAGATATGAAAGTGATCGCAGATTAAGCTTATTTTCGCAATTAAACGCTTATTTACTGAAATATCGAGGTTTAAAGATTTTTATAAAATTTTTATCCAAAAAGTCGATTTTTGGTCAGATATAGAAGTTACCACAGATGAAGCTTATTTTCTCAATTAAACGCTTTAACGACTTTTATAAAATATTTATTAAAATATTTATTTAAATTGGTTTTTGGTCAGATATAGAAATGATCACAGATGAAACTTATTTTCTGAATAAAATCTTATTTACCGAAATATCGAGGTTTAAAGATTTTTGTAAAATTTTCATCCAAAGAATTGATTTTTGGTCAGATATAGAAGATATCACAGATGAAGCTTATTTTCTCAATTAAACGCTTATTTACCGAAATATCAAGGTTTAAAGATTTTTATAAAATTTTTATCCAAAAATCGATTTTCGTACAGATATGAAAGTGATCACAGATGAAGCTTATTTTCTCAATTAAACTCTAATTTACCGAAATATCGAGGTTTAAAGATTTTTATAAGTTTTTCATCCAAAAAATCGATTTTTGGTCAGATATAGAAGTGATCACAGATGAAGCTTATTTTCTCAATTAAAAGCTTATTTAACGAAATATCGGGGTTTGAAAATTTTTATAAAATTTTCATTAAAAAAACGATTTTTGGTCAGATATAGAAGTGAGCACAGATGAAGTTTATTTTCTTAATAAAACGCTATTTACTGAAATATAGAGGTTTAAAAATTTTTATAAAATTTTCATTCAAAAATCGATTTTTGGTCAGATTTACAAGTGATCACAAATGAAGCTTATTTTCTCAATTAAACGCTTATTTACTGAAATATCGAGGTTTAAAAATTTTTATAAACTTTTCATCCAAAAATCGATTTTTGCTCAGATATAAAAGTGATCACAAATGAAGCTTATTTTCTCAATTAAACGCTTACTTACCGAAATATCGAGGTGTAATAATTTTTATAAAATTTTCATCCAAAATCGATTTTTGGTCAGATATAAAAGTGATCACAGATGAAGCTTATTTTTTCAATTAAACGCCTATTTACCGAAATATCAAGGTTTAAAAATTTTTATAAAATTTTCATCCAAAAATCGATTTTTGATTAGATATAAAAGTCATCGTAGATGAAGCTTATTTTCTCAATTAAACAATTTAACGACTTTTATAAAATATTTATCTAAAAAATTGGTTTTTGGTCAGATATAGAAATGATCACAGATGAAACTTATTTTCTGAATAAAAGGTTTATTTACCGAAATATCGAGGTTTAAGATTTTTGTAAAATTTTCATCCAAAGAATTAATTTTTGGTCAGATATAGAAGTGTTCACAGATGAAGTTTATTTTCTCAATAAAAGGCTTATTTACCGAAATATCTAGGTTTAAAGATATTTATAAAATTTTTATCCAAAAATCGATTTTCGTACAGATATGAAAGTGATCACAGATGAAGCTTATTTTCTCAATTAAACTCTAATTTACCGAAATATCGAGGATTAAAGATTTTTATAAATTTTTCATCCAAAAAATCAATTTTTGGTCAGATATAGAAGTGATCACAGATGAAGCTTATTTTCTCAATTAAAAGCTTATTTAACGAAATATCGGGGTTTCAAAATTTTTATAAAATTTTCATTAAAAAAAAGGATTTTTGGTCAGATATAGAAGTGATCACAGATGAAGTTTATTTTCTTAATAAAACGCTATTTACTGAAATAGCGAGGTTTAAAAATTTTTATAAAATTTTCATTCAAAAATCGATATTTGGTCAGACTATAAGTGATCACAAATAAAGCTTATTTTCTCAATTAAACGTTTATTTACTGAAATATCGATGCTTAAACATTTTTATAAAATTTTCATCCAAAAATCGATTTTTGGTCAGATATAAAAGTGATCACAGATGAAGCTTATTTTCTCAATTAAACGCTTATTTACTGAAATATCGATGTTTAAAAATTTTTATAAAATTTTCATCCAAAAATCGATTTTTGGTCAGATATAAAAGTGATCACAAATGAAGCTTATTTTCTCAATTAAACCTCGATATTTCGGTAAATAAGCGTTTTATTGAGAAAATAAGCTTCATCCGTGTTCACCCCTACATCTGTCCAAAAATCGCTTTTTGGATGAAAATTTTATAAAAATCTTTAAACCTCGATATTTCGGTAAATAAGCGTTTTATCACTTTTATATCTGACCAAAAATCGATTTTTGGATGAAAGTTTTATAAAAATTGTTAAACCTCGATATTTCGATAAACAAGCGTATAATTGAGAAAATAGCTTCATCTATTATCACTTTTATACCTGACCAAAAATTGATTTTTGGATGAAAATTTTATAAAAATTTTAAAAACTCGATATTTCAGTAAATAAGCGTTTAGTTGAGAAAATAAGCTTCATTTTTGATCACTTTTAAATCTGAACAAAAATCGATTTTGAATGAAAATTTTATAAAACTATTTAAACCTCGATATCTCGGTAAATAAGCGATTAATTGAGAAAATAAGCTTCATTTATGTTCACCCCTACATCTGTCCAAAAATCGATTTTTGGATGAAAATTTTATAAAAATTTTAAAGACTCGATATTTCAGTAAATAAGCGTTTTATTGAGAAAATAAGCTTCATCAATATCGAGGTTTAAAAATTTTTATAAAATTTTCATCCAAAAATCGATTTTTGGTCAGATATAAAAGTGATCACAGATGAAATTTATTTTCTCAATTAAACGCTTATTTACTGAAATATCGGTGTTTAAAAATTTTTATAAAATTTTTATCAAAAAATCGATTTTTGGTGAGATATAAAATAGATCACAAATTAAGATTATTTTCTCAATTAAACCTCGATATTTCGGTAAATAAGCGTTTTATTGAGAAAATAAGCTTTATCTGTGATCACCCCTACATCTGTCCAAAAATCGCTTTTTGGATGAAAATTTTTAAAATTCTTTAAACCCTGATATTTCGGTAAATATGTGTTTTATTGAGCAAATAAGCTTCATCAATATCGAGGTTTAAAAATTTTTATAAAATTTTCATCCAAAAATGGATTTTTGGTCAGATATAAAAGTGATTACAGATGAAGCTTATTTTCTCCATCAAACGCTTATTTACTGTAAAATCGAGGTTTAAAAATATTTATAAAATTTTCATCCAAAAATCGATTTTTGATAAGATATAAAAGTGATCATAGATGAAGATTATTTTCTCAATTAAACGCTTGTTTAAAAATTTTTATAAAATTTTCATCCAAAAATCGATTTTTGGACAGATGTAGGGGTGAACATAAATGAAGCTTATTTTCTCAATTAATCGCTTATTTACCGAGATATCGAGGTTTAAAAATTTTTATAAAATTTTTATCCAAAAATCGATTTTTGGTCAGATATAAAATAGATCACAAATTAAGCTTATTTTCTCAATTAAACCTCGATATTTCGGTAAATAAGCGTTTTATTGAGAAAATAAGCTTTATCTGTGATCACCCCTACATCTGTCCAAAAATCGCTTTTTGGATGAAAATTTTTAAAATTCTTTAAACCCTGATATTTCGGTAAATATGTGTTTTATTGAGCAAATAAGCTTCATCAATAACGAGGTTTAAAAATTTTTATAAAATTTTCATCCAAAAATGGATTTTTGGTCAGATATAAAAGTGATTACAGATGAAGCTTATTTTCTCCATCAAACGCTTATTTACTGTAAAATCGAGGTTTTAAAATTTTTATATAATTTTCATCCAAAAATCGATTTTTGATCAGATATAAAAGTGATCATAGATGAAGCTTATTTTCTCAATTAAACGCTTATTTACAGAAATATCCATGTTTAAAAATTTTTTAAAATTATCATGCAAAAATCGATTTTTGTACAGATATGAAAGTGATCGCAGATTAAGCTTATTTTCGCAATTAAACGCTTATTTACTGAAATATCTAGGTTTAAAAATTTTTATAAAATTTTCATCCAAAAATCGATTTTTGATTAGATATAAAAGTCATCGTAGATGAAGCTTATTTTCTCAATTAAACGCTTATTTACTGAAATATCGAGGTTTAAAGATTTTTATAAAATATTCATCCAAAAATCGAGTTTTGGTTAGAAGTAGAAATGATCACAGATGAAGCTTATTTGCCTAATAAAATACTTATTTACCGAAATATCAGGTTTTAAAGAATTTAAAAAAATTTTATCCAAAAAGCGATTTTTGGTCAGATATAAAACTGATCACAGATGATGCTTATTTTCTCAATTAAACGCTTTAACGACTTTTATAAAATATTTATCCAAAAAATTGGTTTTTGGTCAGATATAGAAATGTTCACAGATGAAACTTATTTTCTGAATGAAAGGTTTATTTACCGAAATATCGAGGTTTAAGATTTTTGTAAAATTTTCATCTAAAGAATTAATTTTTGGTCAGATATAGAGGTGTTCACAGATGAAGTTTATTTTCTCAATAAAAGGCTTATTTACCGAAATATCGAGGTTTAAAGATTTTTATAAAATTTTTATCCAAAAATCGATTTTCGTACAGATATGAAAGTGATCACAGATGAAGCTTATTTTCTCAATTAAACTCTAATTTACCGAAATATCGAGGATTAAAGATTTTTATAAATTTTTCATCCAAAAAATCGATTTTTGGTCAGATATAGAAGTGATCACAGATGAAGCTTATTTTCTCAATTAAAAGCTTATTTAACGAAATATCCGGGTTTCAAAATTTTTATAAAATTTTCATTAAAAAAAAGGATTTTTGGTCAGATATAGAAGTGATCACAGATGAAGTTTATTTTCTTAATAAAACGCTATTTACTGAAATATCGAGGTTTAAAAATTTTTATAAAATTTTCATTCAAAAATCGATATTTGGTCAGATTAAAAGTGATCACAAATGAAGCTTATTTTCTCAATTAAACGTTTATTTACTGAAATATCGATGTTAAATATCGAGGTTTAAAAATTTTTATAAAATTTTCATCCAAAAATCGATTTTTGGTCAGATATAAAAGTGATCACAAATTAAGCTTATTTTCTCAATTAAACCTCGATATTTCGGTAAATAAGCGTTTTATTGAGAAAATAAGCTTTATCTGTGATCACCCCTACATCTGTCCAAAAATCGCTTTTTGGATGAAAATTTTTAAAATTCTTTAAACCCTGATATTTCGGTAAATATGTGTTTTATTGAGCAAATAAGCTTCATCAATATCGAGGTTTAAAAATTTTTATAAAATTTTCATCCAAAAATCGATTTTTGATCAGATATAAAAGTGATTACAGATGAAGCTTATTTTCTCCATCAAACGCTTATTTACTGTAAAATCGAGGTTTTAAAATTTTTATATAATTTTCATCCAAAAATCGATTTTTGATCAGATATAAAAGTGATCATAGATGAAGCTTATTTTCTCAATTAAACGCTTATTTACAGAAATATCCATGTTTAAAAATTTTTTAAAATTATCATCCAAAAATCGATTTTTGTACAGATATGAAAGTGATCACAGATTAAGCTTATTTTCGCAATTAAACTCTAATTTACCGAAGTATCGAGGTTTAAAGATTATTATAAGTTTTTCATCCAAAAAATCGATTTTTGGTCAGATATATTAGTGATCACAGATGAAGCTTATTTTCTCAATTAAAAGCTTATTTAACGAAATATCGGGGTTTGAAAATTTTTATAAAATTTTCATTAAAAAAAAGATTTTTGGTCAGATATAGAAGTGATCACAGATGAAGTTTATTTTCTTAATAAAACGCTATTTACTGAAATATCGAGGTTTAAAAATTTTTATAAAATTTTCATTCAAAAATCGATTTTTGGTCAGATTTAAAAGTGATCACAAATGAAGCTTATTTACTGAAATATCGAGGTTTAAAAATTTTTATAAACTTTTCATCCAAAAATCGATTTTTGCTTAGATATAAAAGTGATCAGAAATGAAGCTTATTTTCTCAATTAAACGCTTACTTACCGAAATATCGAGGTGTAAAAATTTTTATAAAATTTTCATCCAAAACCAATTTTTGGTCAGATATAAAAGTGATCACAAATGAAGCTTATTTTTCACAATTAAACGCCTATTTACCGAAATATCGAGGTTTAAAAATTTTTATAAAATTTTCATCCAAAAATCGATTTTTAGTCAGATATAAATGTGATCACAAATGAAGTTTATTTTCCCAAAGCTTATTTACCGAATTATCGAGGTTTAAAAATTTTTATAAAATTTTCATCCAAAAATCGATTTTTGGTCAGATATAAAAGTGATCACAGGTGATGCTTATTTTCTCCATCAAACGCTTATTTACTGAAATATCGATGTTTAAAAATTTTTATAAAATTTTCATCCAAAATAGATTTTTGGTGAGATGTAGAAATGATTACAGATGAAGCTTATCTTCTCAATTAAATGCCTATTTACCGAAATATCGAGGTTTAAAAATTTTCATCCAAAATTGTATTTTTGATAAGATATAAAAGTGATCATAGATGAAGATTATTTTCTCAATTAAACGCTTATTTTCTGAAATATCGATGTTTAAAAATTTTATTTAAATTTTCATCCAAAAATCGATTTTTGGTCAGATATAAAAGTGATCACAGATGAAGCTTATTTTCTCAATTAAACGCTTATTTACTGAAATATCGAGGTTTAAAGATTTTTATAAAATATTCATCCAAAAATCGAGTTTTGGTTAGAAGTAGAAATGATCACAGATGAAGCTTATTTGCCTAATAAAATACTTATTTACCGAAATATCAGGTTTTAAAGAATTTAAAAAATTTTTATCCAAAAAGCGATTTTTGGTCAGATATAAAACTGATCACAGATGAAGCTTATTTTCTCAATTAAACGCTTTAACGACTTTTATAAAATATTTATCCAAAAAATTGGTTTTTGGTCAGATATAGAAATGATCACAGATGAAACTTATTTTCTGAATAAAAGGTTTATTTACCGAAATATCGAGGTTTAAGATTTTTGTAAAGTGGTCAGATATAGAGGTGTTCAGAGATGAAGTTTATTTTCTCAATAAAAGGCTTATTTACCGAAATACCGAGGTTTAAAGATTTTTATAAAATTTTTATCCAAAAATCGATTTTCGTACAGATATGAAAGTGATCACAGATGAAGCTTATTTTCTCAATTAAACTCTAATTTACCGAAATATCGAGGATTAAAGATTTTTATAAATTTTTCATCCAAAAAATCGATTTTTGGTCAGATATAGAAGTGATCACAGATGAAGCTTATTTTCTCAATTAAAAGCTTATTTAACGAAATATCCGGGTTTCAAAATTTTTATAAAATTTTCATTAAAAAAAAGGATTTTTGGTCAGATATAGAAGTGATCACAGATGAAGTTTATTTTCTTAATAAAACGCTATTTACTGAAATATCGAGGTTTAAAAATTTTTATAAAATTTTCATTCAAAAATCGATATTTGGTCAGATTAAAAGTGATCACAAATGAAGCTTATTTTCTCAATTAAACGTTTATTTACTGAAATATCGATGTTAAATATCGAGGTTTAAAAATTTTTATAAAATTTTCATCCAAAAATCGATTTTTGGTCAGATATAAAAGTGATCACAAATTAAGCTTATTTTCTCAATTAAACCTCGATATTTCGGTAAATAAGCGTTTTATTGAGAAAATAAGCTTTATCTGTGATCACCCCAACATCTGTCCAAAAATCGCTTTTTGGATGAAAATTTTTAAAATTCTTTAAACCCTGATATTTCGGTAAATATGTGTTTTATTGAGCAAATAAGCTTCATCAATATCGAGGTTTAAAAATTTTTATAAAATTTTCATCCAAAAATCGATTTTTGGTCAGATATAAAAGTGATTACAGATGAAGCTTATTTTCTCCATCAAACGCTTATTTACTGTAAAATCGAGGTTTTAAAATTTTTATATAATTTTCATCCAAAAATCGATTTTTGATCAGATATAAAAGTGATCATAGATGAAGCTTATTTTCTCAATTAAACGCTTATTTACAGAAATATCCATGTTTAAAAATTTTTTAAAATTATCATCCAAAAATCGATTTTTGTACAGATATGAAAGTGATCACAGATTAAGCTTATTTTCGCAATTAAACTCTAATTTACCGAAGTATCGAGGTTTAAAGATTATTATAAGTTTTTCATCCAAAAAATCGATTTTTGGTCAGATATATTAGTGATCACAGATGAAGCTTATTTTCTCAATTAAAAGCTTATTTAACGAAATATCGGGGTTTGAAAATTTTTATAAAATTTTCATTAAAAAAAAGATTTTTGGTCAGATATAGAAGTGATCACAGATGAAGTTTATTTTCTTAATAAAACGCTATTTACTGAAATATCGAGGTTTAAAAATTTTTATAAAATTTTCATTCAAAAATCGATTTTTGGTCAGATTTAAAAGTGATCACAAATGAAGCTTATTTACTGAAATATCGAGGTTTAAAAATTTTTATAAACTTTTCATCCAAAAATCGATTTTTGCTTAGATATAAAAGTGATCAGAAATGAAGCTTATTTTCTCAATTAAACGCTTACTTACCGAAATATCGAGGTGTAAAAATTTTTATAAACTTTTCATCCAAAAATCGATTTTTGCTTAGATATAAAAGTGATCACAAATGAAGTTTATTTTCCCAAAGCTTATTTACCGAATTATCGAGGTTTAAAAATTTTTATAAAATTTTCATCCAAAAATCGATTTTTGGTCAGATATAAAAGTGATCACAGGTGATGCTTATTTTCTCCATCAAACGCTTATTTACTGAAATATCGATGTTTAAAAATTTTTATAAAATTTTCATCCAAAATATATTTTTGGTGAGATGTAGAAATGATTACAGATGAAGCTTATTTTCTCAATTAAATGCCTATTTACCGAAATATCGAGGTTTAAAAATTTTCATCCAAAATTGTATTTTTGATAAGATATAAAAGTGATCATAGATGAAGATTATTTTCTCAATTAAACGCTTATTTTCTGAAATATCGATGTTTAAAAATTTTATTTAAATTTTCATCCAAAAATCGATTTTTGGTCAGATATAAAAGTGATCACAGATGAAGCTTATTTTCTCAATTAAACGCTTATTTACTGAAATATCGAGGTTTAAAGATTTTTATAAAATATTCATCCAAAAATCGAGTTTTGGTTAGAAGTAGAAATGATCACAGATGAAGCTTATTTGCCTAATAAAATACTTATTTACCGAAATATCAGGTTTTAAAGAATTTAAAAAATTTTTATCCAAAAAGCGATTTTTGGTCAGATATAAAACTGATCACAGATGAAGCTTATTTTCTCAATTAAACGCTTTAACGACTTTTATAAAATATTTATCCAAAAAATTGGTTTTTGGTCAGATATAGAAATGATCACAGATGAAACTTATTTTCTGAATAAAAGGTTTATTTACCGAAATATCGAGGTTTAAGATTTTTGTAAAGTGGTCAGATATAGAGGTGTTCAGAGATGAAGTTTATTTTCTCAATAAAAGGCTTATTTACCGAAATACCGAGGTTTAAAGATTTTTATAAAATTTTTATCCAAAAATCGATTTTCGTACAGATATGAAAGTGATCACAGATGAAGCTTATTTTCTCAATTAAACTCTAATTTACCGAAATATCGAGGATTAAAGATTTTTATAAATTTTTCATCCAAAAAATCGATTTTTGGTCAGATATAGAAGTGATCACAGATGAAGCTTATTTTCTCAATTAAAAGCTTATTTAACGAAATATCCGGGTTTCAAAATTTTTATAAAATTTTCATTAAAAAAAAGGATTTTTGGTCAGATATAGAAGTGATCACAGATGAAGTTTATTTTCTTAATAAAACGCTATTTACTGAAATATCGAGGTTTAAAAATTTTTATAAAATTTTCATTCAAAAATCGATATTTGGTCAGATTAAAAGTGATCACAAATGAAGCTTATTTTCTCAATTAAACGTTTATTTACTGAAATATCGATGTTAAATATCGAGGTTTAAAAATTTTTATAAAATTTTCATCCAAAAATCGATTTTTGGTCAGATATAAAAGTGATCACAAATTAAGCTTATTTTCTCAATTAAACCTCGATATTTCGGTAAATAAGCGTTTTATTGAGAAAATAAGCTTTATCTGTGATCACCCCTACATCTGTCCAAAAATCGCTTTTTGGATGAAAATTTTTAAAATTCTTTAAACCCTGATATTTCGGTAAATATGTGTTTTATTGAGCAAATAAGCTTCATCAATATCGAGGTTTAAAAATTTTTATAAAATTTTCATCCAAAAATCGATTTTTGGTCAGATATAAAAGTGATTACAGATGAAGCTTATTTTCTCCATCAAACGCTTATTTACTGTAAAATCGAGGTTTTAAAATTTTTATATAATTTTCATCCAAAAATCGATTTTTGATCAGATATAAAAGTGATCATAGATGAAGCTTATTTTCTCAATTAAACGCTTATTTACAGAAATATCCATGTTTAAAAATTTTTTAAAATTATCATCCAAAAATCGATTTTTGTACAGATATGAAAGTGATCACAGATTAAGCTTATTTTCGCAATTAAACTCTAATTTACCGAAGTATCGAGGTTTAAAGATTATTATAAGTTTTTCATCCAAAAAATCGATTTTTGGTCAGATATATTAGTGATCACAGATGAAGCTTATTTTCTCAATTAAAAGCTTATTTAACGAAATATCGGGGTTTGAAAATTTTTATAAAATTTTCATTAAAAAAAAGATTTTTGGTCAGATATAGAAGTGATCACAGATGAAGTTTATTTTCTTAATAAAACGCTATTTACTGAAATATCGAGGTTTAAAAATTTTTATAAAATTTTCATTCAAAAATCGATTTTTGGTCAGATTTAAAAGTGATCACAAATGAAGCTTATTTACTGAAATATCGAGGTTTAAAAATTTTTATAAACTTTTCATCCAAAAATCGATTTTTGCTTAGATATAAAAGTGATCAGAAATGAAGCTTATTTTCTCAATTAAACGCTTACTTACCGAAATATCGAGGTGTAAAAATTTTTATAAACTTTTCATCCAAAAATCGATTTTTGCTTAGATATAAAAGTGATCACAAATGAAGTTTATTTTCCCAAAGCTTATTTACCGAATTATCGAGGTTTAAAAATTTTTATAAAATTTTCATCCAAAAATCGATTTTTGGTCAGATATAAAAGTGATCACAGGTGATGCTTATTTTCTCCATCAAACGCTTATTTACTGAAATATCGATGTTTAAAAATTTTTATAAAATTTTCATCCAAAATATATTTTTGGTGAGATGTAGAAATGATTACAGATGAAGCTTATTTTCTCAATTAAATGCCTATTTACCGAAATATCGAGGTTTAAAAATTTTCATCCAAAATTGTATTTTTGATAAGATATAAAAGTGATCATAGATGAAGATTATTTTCTCAATTAAACGCTTATTTTCTGAAATATCGATGTTTAAAAATTTTATTTAAATTTTCATCCAAAAATCGATTTTTGGTCAGATATAAAAGTGATCACAGATGAAGCTTATTTTCTCAATTAAACGCTTATTTACTGAAATATCGAGGTTTAAAGATTTTTATAAAATATTCATCCAAAAATCGAGTTTTGGTTAGAAGTAGAAATGATCACAGATGAAGCTTATTTGCCTAATAAAATACTTATTTACCGAAATATCAGGTTTTAAAGAATTTAAAAAATTTTTATCCAAAAAGCGATTTTTGGTCAGATATAAAACTGATCACAGATGAAGCTTATTTTCTCAATTAAACGCTTTAACGACTTTTATAAAATATTTATCCAAAAAATTGGTTTTTGGTCAGATATAGAAATGATCACAGATGAAACTTATTTTCTGAATAAAAGGTTTATTTACCGAAATATCGAGGTTTAAGATTTTTGTAAAATTTTCATCCAAAGAATTAATTTTTGGTCAGATATAGAGGTGTTCAGAGATGAAGTTTATTTTCTCAATAAAAGGCTTATTTACCGAAATACCGAGGTTTAAAGATTTTTATAAAATTTTTATCCAAAAATCGATTTTCGTACAGATATGAAAGTGATCACAGATGAAGCTTATTTTCTCAATTAAACCTCGATATTTCGGTAAATAAGCGTTTTATTGAGAAAATAAGTTTCATTTGTGTTCACCCCTACATCTGTCCAAAAATCGCTTTTTGGATGAAAATTTTATAAAAATCTTTAAACCTCGATATTTCGGTAAATAAGCGTTTTATCACTTTTATACCTGACCAAAAATTGATTTTTGGATGAAAATTTTATAAAAATTTTAAAACCTCGATTTTACAGTAAATAAGCGTTTTATTGAGAAAATAAGCTTCATTTGTGATCACTTTTATATCTGAGCAAAAATCGATTTTTGGATGAAAATTTTATAAAAATTTTTAAACCTCGATATTTCGGTAAATAGGCGTTTAATTGGAAAAATAAGCTTCATCTGTGATCACTTTTAAATCTGACCAAAAATCGATTTTTTAATGAAAATTTTATAAAAATTTTTAAACCTCGATATCTCGGTAAATAAGCGATTAATTGAGAAAATAAGCTTCATTTATGTTCACCCCTACATCTGTCCAAAAATCGATTTTTGGATGAAAATTTTATAAAAATTTTAAAACCTCGATTTTACAGTAAATAAGCGTTTTATTGAGAAAATAAGCTTCATCAATATCGAGGTTTAAAAATTTTTATAAAATTTTCATCCAAAAATCGATTTTTGGTCAGATATAAAAGTGATCACAGATGAAACTTATTTTCTCCATCAAACGCTTATTTACTGTAAAATCGAGGTTTTAAAATTTTTATAAAATTTTCATCCAAAAATCGATTTTTGGACAGATGTAGGGGTGAACATAAATGAAGCTTATTTTCTCAATTAATCGCTTATTTACCGAGATATCGAGGTTTAAAAATTTTTATAAAATTTTTATCCAAAAATCGATTTTTGGTCAGATATAAAATAGATCACAAATTAAGCTTATTTTCTCAATTAAACCTCGATATTTCGGTAAATAAGCGTTTTATTGAGAAAATAAGCTTTATCTGTGATCACCCCTACATCTGTCCAAAAATCGCTTTTTGGATGAAAATTTTTAAAATTCTTTAAACCCTGATATTTCGGTAAATATGTGTTTTATTGAGCAAATAAGCTTCATCAATATCGAGGTTTAAAAATTTTTATAAAATTTTCATCCAAAAATCGATTTTTGGTCAGATATAAAAGTGATTACAGATGAAGCTTATTTTCTCCATCAAACGCTTATTTACTGTAAAATCGAGGTTTTAAAATTTTTATATAATTTTCATCCAAAAATCGATTTTTGATCAGATATAAAAGTGATCATAGATGAAGCTTATTTTCTCAATTAAACGCTTATTTACAGAAATATCCATGTTTAAAAATTTTTTAAAATTATCATCCAAAAATCGATTTTTGTACAGATATGAAAGTGATCACAGATTAAGCTTATTTTCGCAATTAAACTCTAATTTACCGAAGTATCGAGGTTTAAAGATTATTATAAGTTTTTCATCCAAAAAATCGATTTTTGGTCAGATATATTAGTGATCACAGATGAAGCTTATTTTCTCAATTAAAAGCTTATTTAACGAAATATCGGGGTTTGAAAATTTTTATAAAATTTTCATTAAAAAAAAGATTTTTGGTCAGATATAGAAGTGATCACAGATGAAGTTTATTTTCTTAATAAAACGCTATTTACTGAAATATCGAGGTTTAAAAATTTTTATAAAATTTTCATTCAAAAATCGATTTTTGGTCAGATTTAAAAGTGATCACAAATGAAGCTTATTTACTGAAATATCGAGGTTTAAAAATTTTTATAAACTTTTCATCCAAAAATCGATTTTTGCTTAGATATAAAAGTGATCAGAAATGAAGCTTATTTTCTCAATTAAACGCTTACTTACCGAAATATCGAGGTGTAAAAATTTTTATAAACTTTTCATCCAAAAATCGATTTTTGCTTAGATATAAAAGTGATCACAAATGAAGTTTATTTTCCCAAAGCTTATTTACCGAATTATCGAGGTTTAAAAATTTTTATAAAATTTTCATCCAAAAATCGATTTTTGGTCAGATATAAAAGTGATCACAGGTGATGCTTATTTTCTCCATCAAACGCTTATTTACTGAAATATCGATGTTTAAAAATTTTTATAAAATTTTCATCCAAAATATATTTTTGGTGAGATGTAGAAATGATTACAGATGAAGCTTATTTTCTCAATTAAATGCCTATTTACCGAAATATCGAGGTTTAAAAATTTTCATCCAAAATTGTATTTTTGATAAGATATAAAAGTGATCATAGATGAAGATTATTTTCTCAATTAAACGCTTATTTTCTGAAATATCGATGTTTAAAAATTTTATTTAAATTTTCATCCAAAAATCGATTTTTGGTCAGATATAAAAGTGATCACAGATGAAGCTTATTTTCTCAATTAAACGCTTATTTACTGAAATATCGAGGTTTAAAGATTTTTATAAAATATTCATCCAAAAATCGAGTTTTGGTTAGAAGTAGAAATGATCACAGATGAAGCTTATTTGCCTAATAAAATACTTATTTACCGAAATATCAGGTTTTAAAGAATTTAAAAAATTTTTATCCAAAAAGCGATTTTTGGTCAGATATAAAACTGATCACAGATGAAGCTTATTTTCTCAATTAAACGCTTTAACGACTTTTATAAAATATTTATCCAAAAAATTGGTTTTTGGTCAGATATAGAAATGATCACAGATGAAACTTATTTTCTGAATAAAAGGTTTATTTACCGAAATATCGAGGTTTAAGATTTTTGTAAAATTTTCATCCAAAGAATTAATTTTTGGTCAGATATAGAGGTGTTCAGAGATGAAGTTTATTTTCTCAATAAAAGGCTTATTTACCGAAATACCGAGGTTTAAAGATTTTTATAAAATTTTTATCCAAAAATCGATTTTCGTACAGATATGAAAGTGATCACAGATGAAGCTTATTTTCTCAATTAAACCTCGATATTTCGGTAAATAAGCGTTTTATTGAGAAAATAAGTTTCATTTGTGTTCACCCCTACATCTGTCCAAAAATCGCTTTTTGGATGAAAATTTTATAAAAATCTTTAAACCTCGATATTTCGGTAAATAAGCGTTTTATCACTTTTATACCTGACCAAAAATTGATTTTTGGATGAAAATTTTATAAAAATTTTAAAACCTCGATTTTACAGTAAATAAGCGTTTTATTGAGAAAATAAGCTTCATTTGTGATCACTTTTATATCTGAGCAAAAATCGATTTTTGGATGAAAATTTTATAAAAATTTTTAAACCTCGATATTTCGGTAAATAGGCGTTTAATTGGAAAAATAAGCTTCATCTGTGATCACTTTTAAATCTGACCAAAAATCGATTTTTTAATGAAAATTTTATAAAAATTTTTAAACCTCGATATCTCGGTAAATAAGCGATTAATTGAGAAAATAAGCTTCATTTATGTTCACCCCTACATCTGTCCAAAAATCGATTTTTGGATGAAAATTTTATAAAAATTTTAAAACCTCGATTTTACAGTAAATAAGCGTTTTATTGAGAAAATAAGCTTCATCAATATCGAGGTTTAAAAATTTTTATAAAATTTTCATCCAAAAATCGATTTTTGGTCAGATATAAAAGTGATCACAGATGAAACTTATTTTCTCCATCAAACGCTTATTTACTGTAAAATCGAGGTTTTAAAATTTTTATAAAATTTTCATCCAAAAATCGATTTTTGGACAGATGTAGGGGTGAACATAAATGAAGCTTATTTTCTCAATTAATCGCTTATTTACCGAGATATCGAGGTTTAAAAATTTTTATAAAATTTTTATCCAAAAATCGATTTTTGGTCAGATATAAAATAGATCACAAATTAAGCTTATTTTCTCAATTAAACCTCGATATTTCGGTAAATAAGCGTTTTATTGAGAAAATAAGCTTTATCTGTGATCACCCCTACATCTGTCCAAAAATCGCTTTTTGGATGAAAATTTTTAAAATTCTTTAAACCCTGATATTTCGGTAAATATGTGTTTTATTGAGCAAATAAGCTTCATCAATATCGAGGTTTAAAAATTTTTATAAAATTTTCATCCAAAAATGGATTTTTGGTCAGATATAAAAGTGATTACAGATGAAGCTTATTTTCTCCATCAAACGCTTATTTACTGTAAAATCGAGGTTTTAAAATTTTTATATAATTTTCATCCAAAAATCGATTTTTGATCAGATATAAAAGTGATCATAGATGAAGCTTATTTTCTCAATTAAACGCTTATTTACAGAAATATCCATGTTTAAAAATTTTTTAAAATTATCGTGCAAAAATCGATTTTTGTACAGATATGAAAGTGATCGCAGATTAAGCTTATTTTCGCAATTGAACTCTAATTTACCGAAATATCGAGGTTTAAAGATTATTATAAGTTTTTCATCCAAAAAATCGATTTTTGGTCAGATATAGAAGTGATCACAGATGAAGCTTATTTTCTCAATTAAAAGCTTATTTAACGAAATATCGGGGTTTGAAAATTTTTATAAAATTTTCATTAAAAAAAAGATTTTTGGTCAGATATAGAAGTGATCACAGATGAAGTTTATTTTCTTAATAAAACGCTATTTACTGAAATATCGAGGTTTAAAAATTTTTATAAAATTTTCATTCAAAAATCGATTTTTGGTCAGATTTAAAAGTGATCACAAATTTAGCTTATTTTCTCAATTAAACGCTTATTTACTGAAATATCGAGGTTTAAAAATTTTTATAAACTTTTCATCCAAAAATCGATTTTTGCTCAGATATAAAAGTGATCACAAATGAAGCTTATTTTCTCAACTAAACGCTTACTTACCGAAATATGGAGGTGTAAAAATTTTTATAAAATTTTCATCCAAAATCGATTTTTGGTCAGATATAAAAGTGATCACAGATGGAGCTTATTTTTTCAATTAAACGCCTATTTACCGAAATATCGAGGTTTAAAAATTTTTATAAAATTTTCATCCAAAAATCGATTTTTGATTAGATATAAAAGTCATCGTAGATGAAGCTTATTTTCTCAATTAAACGCTTATTTACTGAAATATCGAGGTTTAAAGATTTTTATAAAATATTCATCCAAAAATCGAGTTTTGGTTAGAAGTAGAAATGATCACAGATGAAGCTTATTTGCCTAATAAAATACTTATTTACCGAAATATCAGGTTTTAAAGAATTTAAAAAAATTTTATCCAAAAAGCGATTTTTGGTCAGATATAAAACTGATCACAGATGATGCTTATTTTCTCAATTAAACGCTTTAACGACTTTTATAAAATATTTATCCAAAAAATTGGTTTTTGGTCAGATATAGAAATGTTCACAGATGAAACTTATTTTCTGAATGAAAGGTTTATTTACCGAAATATCGAGGTTTAAGATTTTTGTAAAATTTTCATCCAAAGAATTAATTTTTGGTCAGATATAGAGGTGTTCACAGATGAAGTTTATTTTCTCAATAAAAGGCTTATTTACCGAAATATCGAGGTTTAAAGATTTTTATAAAATTTTTATCCAAAAATCGATTTTCGTACAGATATGAAAGTGATCACAGATGAAGCTTATTTTCTCAATTAAACTCTAATTTACCGAAATATCGAGGATTAAAGATTTTTATAAATTTTTCATCCAAAAAATCGATTTTTGGTCAGATATAGAAGTGATCACAGATGAAGCTTATTTTCTCAATTAAAAGCTTATTTAACGAAATATCCGGGTTTCAAAATTTTTATAAAATTTTCATTAAAAAAAAGGATTTTTGGTCAGATATAGAAGTGATCACAGATGAAGTTTATTTTCTTAATAAAACGCTATTTACTGAAATATCGAGGTTTAAAAATTTTTATAAAATTTTCATTCAAAAATCGATATTTGGTCAGATTAAAAGTGATCACAAATGAAGCTTATTTTCTCAATTAAACGTTTATTTACTGAAATATCGATGTTAAATATCGAGGTTTAAAAATTTTTATAAAATTTTCATCCAAAAATCGATTTTTGGTCAGATATAAAAGTGATCACAGATGAAACTTATTTTCTCAATTAAACGCTTATTTACTGAAATATCGGTGTTTAAAAATTTTTATAAAATTTTTATCCAAAAATCGATTTTTGGTCAGATATAAAAGTGATCACAAATTAAGCTTATTTTCTCAATTAAACCTCGATATTTCGGTAAATAAGCGTTTTATTGAGAAAATAAGCTTTATCTGTGATCACCCCTACATCTGTCCAAAAATCGCTTTTTGGATGAAAATTTTTAAAATTCTTTAAACCCTGATATTTCGGTAAATATGTGTTTTATTGAGCAAATAAGCTTCATCAATATCGAGGTTTAAAAATTTTTATAAAATTTTCATCCAAAAATCGATTTTTGGTCAGATATAAAAGTGATTACAGATGAAGCTTATTTTCTCCATCAAACGCTTATTTACTGTAAAATCGAGGTTTTAAAATTTTTATATAATTTTCATCCAAAAATCGATTTTTGATCAGATATAAAAGTGATCATAGATGAAGCTTATTTTCTCAATTAAACGCTTATTTACAGAAATATCCATGTTTAAAAATTTTTTAAAATTATCATCCAAAAATCGATTTTTGTACAGATATGAAAGTGATCACAGATTAAGCTTATTTTCGCAATTAAACTCTAATTTACCGAAATATCGAGGTTTAAAGATTATTATAAGTTTTTCATCCAAAAAATCGATTTTTGGTCAGATATATTAGTGATCACAGATGAAGCTTATTTTCTCAATTAAAAGCTTATTTAACGAAATATCGGGGTTTGAAAATTTTTATAAAATTTTCATTAAAAAAAAGATTTTTGGTCAGATATAGAAGTGATCACAGATGAAGTTTATTTTCTTAATAAAACGCTATTTACTGAAATATCGAGGTTTAAAAATTTTTATAAAATTTTCATTCAAAAATCGATTTTTGGTCAGATTTAAAAGTGATCACAAATGAAGCTTATTTACTGAAATATCGAGGTTTAAAAATTTTTATAAACTTTTCATCCAAAAATCGATTTTTGCTTAGATATAAAAGTGATAAGAAATGAAGCTTATTTTCTCAATTAAACGCTTACTTACCGAAATATCGAGGTGTAAAAATTTTTATAAAATTTTCATCCAAAACCAATTTTTGGTCAGATATAAAAGTGATCACAAATGAAGCTTATTTTTCACAATTAAACGCCTATTTACCGAAATATCGAGGTTTAAAAATTTTTATAAAATTTTCATCCAAAAATCGATTTTTGATAAGATATAAAAGTGATCATAGATGAAGCTTATTTTCTCAATTAAACGCTTATTTACTGAAATATCGAGGTTTAAAGATTTTTATAAAATATTCATCCAAAAATCGAGTTTTGGTTAGATGTAGAAATGATCAAAGATGAAGCTTGTTTGCTCAATAAAATGCTTATTTACCGAAATATCGAGGTTTAAAGATTTTTATAAAATTTTTATCCAAAAAGTCGATTTTTGGTCAGATATATAAGTTACCACATATTAAGCTTATTTTCTCAATTAAACGCTTTAACGACTTTTATAAAATTTTCATCCAAAGAATTGATTTTTGGTCAGATATAGAAGTGTTCACAGATGAAGTTTATTTTCAAAATAAAAGGCTTATTTACCGAAATATCGAGGTTTAAAGATTTTTATAAAATTTTTATCCAAAAATCGATTTTCGTACAGATATGAAAGTGATCACAGATGAAGCTTATTTTCTCAATTAAACTCTAATTTACCGAAATATCGAGGTTTAAAGATTTTTATAAATTTTTCATCCAAAAAATCGATTTTTGGTCAGATATAGAAGTGATCACAGATGAAGCTTATTTTTCCAATTAAACGCCTATTTACCGAAATATCGAGGTTTAAAAATTTTTATAAAATTTTCATCCAAAAATCGATTTTTGCTCAGATATAAAAGTGATCACAAATGAAGCTTATTTTCTCAATTAAACGCTTACTTACCGAAATATGGAGGTGTAAAAATTTTTATAAAATTTTCATCCAAAATCGATTTTTGGTCAGATATAAAAGTGATCACAGATGAAGCTTATTTTTCCAATTAAACGCCTATTTACCGAAATATCGAGGTTTAAAGATTTTTATAAAATATTCATCCAAAAATCGAGTTTTGGTTAGAAGTAGAAATGATCACAGATGAAGCTTATTTGCCTAATAAAATACTTATTTACCGAAATATCAGGTTTTAAAGAATTTAAAAAATTTTTATCCAAAAAGCGATTTTTGGTCAGATATAAAACTGATCACAGATGATGCTTATTTTCTCAATTAAACGCTTTAACGACTTTTATAAAATATTTATCCAAAAAATTGGTTTTTGGTCAGATATAGAAATGATCACAGATGAAACTTATTTTCTGAATAAAAGGTTTATTTACCGAAATATCGAGGTTTAAAGATTTTTATAAAATTTTTATCCAAAAATCGATTTTCTTACAGATATGAAAGTGATCACAGATGAAGCTTATTTTCTCAATTAAACCTCGATATTTCGGTAAATAAGCGTTTTATTGAGAAAATAAGCTTCATCTGTGTTCACCCCTACATCTGTCCAAAAATCGCTTTTTGGATGAAAATTTTATAAAAATCTTTAAACCTCGATATTTCGGTAAATAAGCGTTTTATCACTTTTATATCTGACCAAAAATCGATTTTTGGATGAAAATTTTATAAAAATTGTTAAACCTCGATATTTCGATAAATAAGCGTATAATTGAGAAAATAGCTTCATCTATTATCACTTTTATACCTGACCAAAAATTGATTTTTGGATGAAAATTTTATGAAAATTTTAAAAACTCGATATTTCAGTAAATAAGCGTTTAGTTGAGAAAATAAGCTTCATTTTTGATCACTTTTAAATCTGAACAAAAATCGATTTTGAATGAAAATTTTATAAAACTATTTAAACCTCGATATCTCGGTAAATAAGCGATTAATTGAGAAAATAAGCTTCATTTATGTTCACCCCTACATCTGTCCAAAAATCGATTTTTGGATGAAAATTTTATAAAAATTTTAAAAACTCGATATTTCAGTAAATAAGCGTTTTATTGAGAAAATAAGCTTCATCAATATCGAGGTTTAAAAATTTTTATAAAATTTTCATCCAAAAATCGATTTTTGGTCAGATATAAAAGTGATCACAGATGAAACTTATTTTATCAATTAAACGCTTATTTACTGAAATATCGGTGTTTAAAAATTTTTATAAAATTTTTATCCAAAAATCGATTTTTGGTCAGATATAAAATAGATCACAAATTAAGCCTATTTTCTCAATTAAACCTCGATATTTCGGTAAATAAGCGTTTTATTGAGAAAATAAGCTTTATCTGTGATCACCCCTACATCTGTCCAAAAATCGCTTTTTGGATGAAAATTTTTAAAATTCTTTAAACCCTGATATTTCGGTAAATATGTGTTTTATTGAGCAAATAAGCTTCATCAATATCGAGGTTTAAAAATTTTTATAAAATTTTCATCCAAAAATGGATTTTTGGTCAGATATAAAAGTGATTACAGATGAAGCTTATTTTCTCCATCAAACGCTTATTTACTGTAAAATCGAGGTTTTAAAATTTTTATATAATTTTCATCCAAAAATCGATTTTTGATCAGATATAAAAGTGATCATAGATGAAGCTTATTTTCTCAATTAAACGCTTATTTACAGAAATATCCATGTTTAAAAATTTTTTAAAATTATCATCCAAAAATCGATTTTTGTACAGATATGAAAGTGATCACAGATTAAGCTTATTTTCGCAATTAAACTCTAATTTACCGAAATATCGAGGTTTAAAGATTATTATAAGTTTTTCATCCAAAAAATCGATTTTTGGTCAGATATAGAAGTGATCACAGATGAAGCTTATTTTCTCAATTAAAAGCTTATTTAACGAAATATCGGAGTTTGAAAATTTTTATAAAATTTTCATTAAAAAAAAGATTTTTGGTCAGATATAAAAGTGATCACAGATGAAGTTTATTTTCTTAATAAAACGCTATTTACTGAAATATCGAGGTTTAAAAATTTTTATAAAATTTTCATTAAAAAATCGATTTTTGGTCAGATTTAAAAGTGATCACAGATGAAGCTTATTTTTCCAATTAAACGCCTATTTACCGAAATATCGAGGTTTAAAAATTTTTATAAAATTTTCATCCAAAAATCGATTTTTGCTCAGATATAAAAGTGATCACAAATGAAGCTTATTTTCTCAATTAAACGCTTACTTACCGAAATATGGAGGTGTAAAAATTTTTATAAAATTTTCATCCAAAATCGATTTTTGGTCAGATATAAAAGTGATCACAGATGAAGCTTATTTTTCCAATTAAACGCCTATTTACCGAAATATCGAGGTTTAAAGATTTTTATAAAATATTCATCCAAAAATCGAGTTTTGGTTAGAAGTAGAAATGATCACAGATGAAGCTTATTTGCCTAATAAAATACTTATTTACCGAAATATCAGGTTTTAAAGAATTTAAAAAATTTTTATCCAAAAAGCGATTTTTGGTCAGATATAAAACTGATCACAGATGATGCTTATTTTCTCAATTAAACGCTTTAACGACTTTTATAAAATATTTATCCAAAAAATTGGTTTTTGATCAGATATAGAAATGATGAAACTTATTTTCTGAATAAAATGTTTATTTACCGAAATATCGAGGTTTAAGATTTTTGTAAAATTTTCATCCAAAGAATTAATTTTTGGTCAGATATAGAGGTGTTCACAGATGAAGTTTATTTTCTCAATAAAAGGCTTATTTACCGAAATATCGAGGTTTAAAGATTTTTATAAAATTTTTATCCAAAAATCGATTTTCGTACAGATATGAAAGTGATCACAGATGAAGCTTATTTTCTCAATTAAACCTCGATATTTCGGTAAATAAGCGTTTTATTGAGAAAATAAGCTTCATCTGTGTTCACTTTTAAATCTGTCCAAAAATCGCTTTTTGGATGAAAATTTTATAAAAATCTTTAAACCTCGATATTTCGGTAAATAAGCGTTTTATCACTTTTATATCTGACCAAAAATCGATTTTTGGATGAAAATTTTATAAAAATTGTTAAACCTCGATATTTCGATAAATAAGCGTATAATTGAGAAAATAGCTTCATCTATTATCACTTTTATACCTGACCAAAAATTGATTTTTGGATGAAAATTTTATAACAATTTTAAAAACTCGATATTTCAGTAAATAAGCGTTTAGTTGAGAAAATAAGCTTCATTTTTGATCACTTTTAAATCTGAACAAAAATCGATTTTGAATGAAAATTTTATAAAACTATTTAAGCCTCGATATCTCGGTAAATAAGCGATTAATTGAGAAAATAAGCTTCATTTATGTTCACCCCTACATCTGTCCAAAAATCGATTTTTGGATGAAAATTTTATAAAAATTTTAAAAACTCGATATTTCAGTAAATAAGCGTTTTATTGAGAAAATAAGCTTCATCAATATCGAGGTTTAAAAATTTTTATAAAATTTTCATCCAAAAATCGATTTTTGGTCAGATATAAAAGTGATCACAGATGAAACTTATTTTCTCCCTCAAACGCTTATTTACTGTAAAATCGAGGTTTTAAAATTTTTATAAAATTTTCATCCAAAAATCGATTTTTGGACAGATGTAGGGGTGAACATAAATGAAGCTTATTTTCTCAATTAATCGCTTATTTACCGAGATATCGAGGTTTAAAAATTTTTATAAAATTTTTATCCAAAAATCGATTTTTGGTCAGATATAAAATAGATCAAAAATTAAGCTTATTTTCTCAATTAAACCTCGATATTTCGGTAAATAAGCGTTTTATTGAGAAAATAAGCTTTATCTGTGATCACCCCTACATCTGTCCAAAAATCGCTTTTTGGATGAAAATTTTTAAAATTCTTTAAACCCTGATATTTCGGTAAATATGTGTTTTATTGAGCAAATAAGCTTCATCAATATCGAGGTTTAAAAATTTTTATAAAATTTTCATCCAAAAATGGATTTTTGGTCAGATATAAAAGTGATTACAGATGAAGCTTATTTTCTCCATCAAACGCTTATTTACTGTAAAATCGAGGTTTTAAAATTTTTATATAATTTTCATCCAAAAATCGATTTTTGATCAGATATAAAAGTGATCATAGATGAAGCTTATTTTCTCAATTAAACGCTTATTTACAGAAATATCGAGGTTTAATTGAGAAAATAAGCTTAAGCTAAAATAAGCTTTTTGGATGAAAATTTTATAAAAATTTTAAAAAATCGATATTTCAGTAAATAAGCGTTTTATTGAGAAAATAAGCTTCATCAATATCGAGGTTTAAAAATTTTTATAAAATTTTCATCCAAAAATCGATTTTTGGTCAGATATAAAAGTGATCACAGATGAAACTTATTTTCTCCATCAAACGCTTATTTACTGTAAAATCGAGGTTTTAAAATTTTTATAAAATTTTCATCCAAAAATCGATTTTTGGACAGATGTAGGGGTGAACATAAATGAAGCTTATTTTCTCAATTAATCGCTTATTTACCGAGATATCGAGGTTTAAAAATTTTTATAAAATTTTTATCCAAAAATCGATTTTTGGTCAGATATAAAATAGATCACAAATTAAGCTTATTTTCTCAATTAAACCTCGATATTTCGGTAAATAAGCGTTTTATTGAGAAAATAAGCTTTATCTGTGATCACCCCTGCATCTGTCCAAAAATCGCTTTTTGGATGAAAATTTTTAAAATTCTTTAAACCCTGATATTTCGGTAAATATGTGTTTTATTGAGCAAATAAGCTTCATCAATATCGAGGTTTAAAAATTTTTATAAAATTTTCATCCAAAAATGGATTTTTGGTCAGATATAAAAGTGATTACAGATGAAGCTTATTTTCTCCATCAAACGCTTATTTACTGTAAAATCGAGGTTTTAAAATTTTTATAAAATTTTCATCCAAAAATCGATTTTTGGACAGATGTAGGGGTGAACATAAATGAAGCTTATTTTCTCAATTAATCGCTTATTTACCGAGATATCGAGGTTTAAAAATTTTTATAAAATTTTTATCCAAAAATCGATTTTTGGTCAGATATAAAATAGATCACAAATTAAGCTTATTTTCTCAATTAAACCTCGATATTTCGGTAAATAAGCGTTTTATTGAGAAAATAAGCTTTATCTGTGATCACCCCTACATCTGTCCAAAAATCGCTTTTTGGATGAAAATTTTTAAAATTCTTTAAACCCTGATATTTCGGTAAATATGTGTTTTATTGAGCAAATAAGCTTCATCAATATCGAGGTTTAAAAATTTTTATAAAATTTTCATCCAAAAATGGATTTTTGTACAGATATGAAAGTGATCGCAGATTAAGCTTATTTTCGCAATTAAACTCTAATTTACCGAAATATCGAGGTTTAAAGATTATTATAAGTTTTTCATCCAAAAAATCGATTTTTGGTCAGATATAGAAGTGATCACAGATGAAGCTTATTTTCTCAATTAAAAGCTTATTTAACGAAATATCGGCGTTTGAAAATTTTTATAAAATTTTCATTAAAAAAAAGATTTTTGGTCAGATATAGAAGTGATCACAGATGAAGTTTATTTTCTTAATAAAACGCTATTTACTGAAATATCGAGGTTTAAAAATTTTTATAAAATTTTCATTCAAAAATCGATTTTTGGTCAGATTTAAAAGTGATCACAAATTTAGCTTATTTTCTCAATTAAACGCTTATTTACTAAAATATCGAGGTTTAAAAATTTTTATAAACTTTTCATCCAAAAATCGATTTTTGCTCAGATATAAAAGTGATCACAAATGAAGCTTATTTTCTCAATTAAACGCTTACTTACCGAAATATGGAGGTGTAAAAATTTTTATAAAATTTTCATCCAAAATCGATTTTTGGTCAGATATAAAAGTGATCACAGATGGAGCTTATTTTTTCAATTAAACGCCTATTTACCGAAATATCGAGGTTTAAAAATTTTTATAAAATTTTCATCCAAAAATCGATTTTTGATTAGATATAAAAGTCATCGTAGATGAAGCTTATTTTCTCAATTAAACGCTTATTTACTGAAATATCGAGGTTTAAAGATTTTTATAAAATATTCATCCAAAAATCGAGTTTTGGTTAGAAGTAGAAATGATCACAGATGAAGCTTATTTGCCTAATAAAATACTTATTTACCGAAATATCAGGTTTTAAAGAATTTAAAAAAATTTTATCCAAAAAGCGATTTTTGGTCAGATATAAAACTGATCACAGATGATGCTTATTTTCTCAATTAAACGCTTTAACGACTTTTATAAAATATTTATCCAAAAAATTGGTTTTTGGTCAGATATAGAAATATTCACAGATGAAACTTATTTTCTGAATGAAAGGTTTATTTACCGAAATATCGAGGTTTAAGATTTTTGTAAAATTTTCATCTAAAGAATTAATTTTTGGTCAGATATAGAGGTGTTCACAGATGAAGTTTATTTTCTCAATAAAAGGCTTATTTACCGAAATATCGAGGTTTAAAGATTTTTATAAAATTTTTATCCAAAAATCGATTTTCGTACAGATATGAAAGTGATCACAGATGAAGCTTATTTTCTCAATTAAACTCTAATTTACCGAAATATCGAGGATTAAAGATTTTTATAAATTTTTCATTAAAAAAAAGGATTTTTGGTCAGATATAGAAGTGATCACAGATGAAGTTTATTTTCTTAATAAAACGCTATTTACTGAAATATCGAGGTTTAAAAATTTTTATAAAATTTTCATTCAAAAATCGATATTTGGTCAGATTAAAAGTGATCACAAATGAAGCTTATTTTCTCAATTAAACGTTTATTTACTGAAATATCGATGTTAAATATCGAGGTTTAAAAATTTTTATAAAATTTTCATCAAAAAATCGATTTTTGGTCAGATATAAAAGTGATCACAGATGAAACTTATTTTCTCAATTAAACGCTTATTTACTGAAATATCGGTGTTTAAAAATTTTTATAAAATTTTTATCCAAAAATCGATTTTTGGTCAGATATAAAAGTGATCACAAATTAAGCTTATTTTCTCAATTAAACCTCGATATTTCGGTAAATAAGCGTTTTATTGAAAAAATAAGCTTTATCTGTGATCACCCCTACATCTGTCCAAAAATCGCTTTTTGGATGAAAATTTTTAAAATTCTTTAAACCCTGATATTTCGGTAAATATGTGTTTTATTGAGCAAATAAGCTTCATCAATATCGAGGTTTAAAAATTTGTATAAAATTTTCATCCAAAAATCGATTTTTGGTCAGATATAAAAGTGATTACAGATGAAGCTTATTTTCTCCATCAAACGCTTATTTACTGTAAAATCGAGGTTTTAAAATTTTTATATAATTTTCATCCAAAAATCGATTTTTGATCAGATATAAAAGTGATCATAGATGAAGCTTATTTTCTCAATTAAACGCTTATTTACAGAAATATCCATGTTTAAAAATTTTTTAAAATTATCATCCAAAAATCGATTTTTGTACAGATATGAAAGTGATCACAGATTAAGCTTATTTTCGCAATTAAACTCTAATTTACCGAAGTATCGAGGTTTAAAGATTATTATAAGTTTTTCATCCAAAAAATCGATTTTTGGTCAGATATATTAGTGATCACAGATGAAGCTTATTTTCTCAATTAAAAGCTTATTTAACGAAATATCGGGGTTTGAAAATTTTTATAAAATTTTCATTAAAAAAAAGATTTTTGGTCAGATATAGAAGTGATCACAGATGAAGTTTATTTTCTTAATAAAACGCTATTTACTGAAATATCGAGGTTTAAAAATTTTTATAAAATTTTCATTCAAAAATCGATTTTTGGTCAGATTTAAAAGTGATCACAAATGAAGCTTATTTACTGAAATATCGAGGTTTAAAAATTTTTATAAACTTTTCATCCAAAAATCGATTTTTGCTTAGATATAAAAGTGATCAGAAATGAAGCTTATTTTCTCAATTAAACGCTTACTTACCGAAATATCGAGGTGTAAAAATTTTTATAAAATTTTCATCCAAAACCAATTTTTGGTCAGATATAAAAGTGATCACAAATGAAGCTTATTTTTCACAATTAAACGCCTATTTACCGAAATATCGAGGTTTAAAAATTTTTATAAAATTTTCATCCAAAAATCGATTTTTAGTCAGATATAAATGTGATCACAAATGAAGTTTATTTTCCCAAAGCTTATTTACCGAATTATCGAGGTTTAAAAATTTTTATAAAATTTTCATCCAAAAATCGATTTTTGATAAGATATAAAAGTGATCATAGATGAAGATTATTTTCTCAATTAAACGCTTATTTTCTGAAATATCGATGTTTAAAAATTTTATTTAAATTTTCATCCAAAAATCGATTTTTGGTCAGATATAAAAGTGATCACAGATGAAGCTTATTTTCTCAATTAAACGCTTATTTACTGAAATATCGAGGTTTAAAGATTTTTATAAAATATTCCTCCAAAAATCGAGTTTTGGTTAGATGTAGAAATGATCAAAGATGAAGCTTGTTTGCTCAATAAAATGCTTATTTACCGAAATATCGAGGTTTAAAGATTTTTATAAAATTTTTATCCAAAAAGTCGATTTTTGGTCAGATATATAAGTTACCACATATTAAGCTTATTTTCTCAATTAAACGCTTTAACGACTTTTATAAAATTTTCATCCAAAGAATTGATTTTTGGTCAGATATAGAAGTGTTCACAGATGAAGTTTATTTTCAAAATAAAAGGCTTATTTACCGAAATATCGAGGTTTAAAGATTTTTATAAAATTTTTATCCAAAAATCGATTTTCGTACAGATATGAAAGTGATCACAGATGAAGCTTATTTTCTCAATTAAACTCTAATTTACCGAAATATCGAGGTTTAAAGATTTTTATAAATTTTTCATCCAAAAAATCGATTTTTGGTCAGATATAGAAGTGATCACAGATGAAGCTTATTTTCTGAATAAAAGGCTTATTTACCGAAATATCGAGGTTTAAATATTTTTGTAAAATTTTCATCCAAAGAATTGATTTTTGGTTAGATAAAGAAGTGATCACAGATGAAGTTTATTTTCTCAATAAAAGGCTTATTTACCGAAATATCGAGGTTTAAAGATTTTTATAAAATTTTTATCCAAAAATCGATTTTTGATCAGATATAAAAGTGATCATAGATGAAGATTATTTTCTTAATTAAAGGCCTATTTACCGAAATATCGAGATTTAAAAATTCTATTTTTGATCAGATCTAAAAGTGATCATAGATCACTGAAATATTGATGTTTAAAAATTTTTATAAAATTTTCATCCAAAATCGATTTTTGGTCAGATATAGAAGTGATCACAGATGAAGTTTATTTTCTCAATAAAAGGCTTATTTACCGAAATATCGAGGTTTAAAGATTTTTATAAAATTTTCATCCAAAGTCGATTTTTGGTCAGATATAAAAGTGATCACAAATGAAGTTTATTTTGCCAACGCTTATTTACCGAAATATCGTGGTTGAAAAATTATTATAAATTTTTCATCCAAAAAATCGATTTTTGGTCAGATATATAAGTGATCACAGATGAAGCTTATTTTCTCAATTAAAAGCTTATTTAACGAAATATCGGGGTTTCAAAATTTTTATAAAATTTTCATTAAAAAAACGATTTTTGGTCAGATATAGAAGTGATCACAGATGAAGTATATTTTCTTAATAAACGCTATTTACTGAAATATCGAGGTTTAAAAATTTTTATAAAATTTTCATTCAAAAATCGATTTTTGGGTCAGATTTAAAAGTGATCAGAAATGAAGCTTATTTTCTCAATTAAACGCTTACTTACCGAAATATCGAGATGTAAAAATTTTTATAAAATTTTCATCCAAAATTGATTTTCGGTCAGATGTAGAAATCATTACAGATGAAGCTTGTTTTCTCATTTAAACGCCTATTTACCGAAATATCGAGGTTTAAAAATTTTTATAAAATATTCATCCAAAAATCGAGTTTTGGTTAGATGTAGAAATGATCACAGATGAAGCTTATTTGCTCAATAAAACGCTTATTTACCGAAATATCAGGGTTTAAAGAATTTAAAAAATTATCATCCAAAAAGCGATTTTTGGTCAGATATAGAAGTTATCACAGATGAAGCTTATTTTCTCAATTAAAAGCTTATTTAACGAAATATCGGAGTTTCAAAATTTTTATAAAATTTTCATTTAAAAAAAACGATTTTTGGTCAGATATAGAAGTGATCACATATGAAGTTTATTTTCTTAATAAAACGCTATTTACTGAAATATCGAGGTTTAAAAATTTTTATAAAATTTTCATTCAAAAATCGATTTTTGGTCAGATTAAAAGTGATCACAAATGAAGCTTATTTTCTCAATTAAACGCTTATTTTTTTATAAAATTTTCATCCAAAAATCGAATTTTCATTAAAAAAACGATTTTTGGTCAGATATTGAAGTGATCACAGATGAAGTTTATTTTCTTAATAAAACGCTTATTTACTGAAATATCGAGGTTTAAAGATTTTTATAAAATATTCATCCAAAAATCGAGTTTTGGTTAGATGTAGAAATGATCAAAGATGAAGCTTGTTTGCTCAATAAAATGCTTATTTACCGAAATATCGAGTTTTAAAGATTTTTATAAAATTTTTATCCAAAAAGTCGATTTTTGGTCAGATATATAAGTTACCACATATTAAGCTTATTTTCTCAATTAAACGCTTTAACGACTTTTATAAAATTTTCATCCAAAGAATTGATTTTTGGTCAGATATAGAAGTGTTCACAGATGAAGTTTATTTTCAAAATAAAAGGCTTATTTACCGAAATATCGAGGTTTAAAGATTTTTATAAAATTTTTATCCAAAAATCGATTTTCGTACAGATATGAAAGTGATCACAGATGAAGCTTATTTTCTCAATTAAACTGTAATTTACCGAAATATCGAGGTTTAAAGATTTTTATAAATTTTTCATCCAAAAAATCGATTTTTGGTCAGATATAGAAGTGATCACAGATGAAGCTTATTTTCTCAAATAAAAGCTTATTTAACGAAATATCGGAGTTTCAAAATTTTTATAAAATTTTCATTTAAAAAAAACGATTTTTGGTCAGATGTAGAAGTGATCACATATGAAGTTTATTTTCTTAATAAAACGCTATTTACTGAAATATCGAGGTTTAAAAATTTTTATAAAATTTTCATTCAAAAATCGGTTTTTGGTCAGATTAAAAGTGATCACAAATGAAGCCTATTTTCTCAATTAAACGCTTATTTTTTTATAAAATTTTCATCCAAAAATCAAATTTTCATTAAAAAAACGATTTTTGGTCAGATATTGAAGTGATCACAGATGAAGTTTATTTTCTTAATAAAACGCTATTTACTGAAATATCGAGGTTTAAAAATTTTTATAAAATTTTCATTCAAAAATCGATTTTTGGTCAGAATTAAAAGTGATCAGAAATGAAGCTTATTTTCTCAATTAAACGCTTATTTACTGAAATATCGATGTTTAAAAATTTTTTATAAAATTTTCATCCAAAAATCGATTTTTGGTCAGATATAAAAGTGATCACAGATGAAGCTTATTTTCTCAATTAAACGATTATTTACTGAAATATCGAGGTTTAAAAATTGTTATAAACTTTTCATCCAAAAATCGATTTTTGTTCAGATATAAAAGTGATCACAAATGAAGCTTATTTTCTCAATTAAACGCTTACTTACCGAAATATCGAGATGTGAAAATTTTTATAAAATTTTCATCCAAAATCAATTTTTGGTCAGATGTAGAAATGATTACAGATGAAGCTTATTTTCTCAATTAAACGGCTATTTACCGAAATATCGAGGTTTAAAAATTTTTATAAAATTTTCATCCAAAATTGATTTTTGATCAGATGTAAAAGTGATCATAGATGAAGCTTATTTTCTCAATTAAACGCTTATTTACTGAAATATCGAGGTTTAAAGATTTTTATAAAATATTCATCCAAAAATCGAGTTTTGGTTAGATGTAGAAATGATCACAGATGAAGCTTATTTGCTCAATAAAACGCTTATTTACCGAAATATCAGGGTTTAAAGAATTTAAAAAATTTTCATCCAAAAAGCGATTTTTGGTCAGATATAGAAGTGATCACAGATGAAGCTTATTTTCTCAATTAAAAGCTTATTTAACGAAATATCGGAGTTTCAAAATTTTTATAAAATTTTCATTTAAAAAAAACGATTTTTGGTCAGATATAGAAGTGATCACATATGAAGTTTATTTTCTTAATAAAACGCTATTTACTGAAATATCGAGGTTTAAAAATTTTTATAAAATTTTCATTCAAAAATCGATTTTTGGTCAGATTTAAAAGTGATCAGAAATGAAGCTTATTTTCTCAATTAAACGCTTATTTACTGAAATATCGATGTTTAAAAATTTTTATAAAATTTTCATCCAAAAATCGATTTTTGGTCAGATATAAAAGTGATCACAAATGATGCTTATTTTCTCAATTAAACCTCGATATTTCGGTAAATAAGCGTTTTATCACTTTTATATCTGACCACAAATCGATTTTTGGATGAAAATTTTATAAAAATTGTTAAACCTCGATATTTCGATAAACAAGCGTATAATTGAGAAAATAGCTTCATCTATTATCACTTTTATACCTGACCAAAAATTGATTTTTGGATGAAAATTTTATAAAAATTTTAAAAACTCGATATTTCAGTAAATAAGCGTTTAGTTGAGAAAATAAGCTTCATTTTTGATCACTTTTAAATCTGAACAAAAATCGATTTTGAATGAAAATTTTATAAAACTATTTAAACCTCGATATCTCGGTAAATAAGCGATTAATTGAGAAAATAAGCTTCATTTATGTTCACCCCTACATCTGTCCAAAAATCGATTTTTGGATGAAAATTTTATAAAAATTTTAAAGACTCGATATTTCAGTAAATAAGCGTTTTATTGAGAAAATAAGCTTCATCAATATCGAGGTTTAAAAATTTTTATAAAATTTTCATCCAAAAATCGATTTTTGGTCAGATATAAAAGTGATCACAGATGAAACTTATTTTCTCCATCAAACGCTTATTTACTGTAAAATCGAGGTTTTAAAATTTTTATAAAATTTTCATCCAAAAATCGATTTTTGGACAGATGTAGGGGTGAACATAAATGAAGCTTATTTTCTCAATTAATCGCTTATTTACCGAGATATCGAGGTTTAAAAATTTTTATAAAATTTTTATCCAAAAATCGATTTTTGGTCAGATATAAAATAGATCACAAATTAAGCTTATTTTCTCAATTAAAAGCTTATTTAACGAAATATCGGAGTTTCAAAATTTTTATAAAATTTTCATTTAAAAAAAACGATTTTTGGTCAGATATAGAAGTGATCACATATGAAGTTTATTTTCTTAATAAAACGCTATTTACTGAAATATCGAGGTTTAAAAATTTTTATAAAATTTTCATTCAAAAATCGATTTTTGGTCAGATTTAAAAGTGATCAGAAATGAAGCTTATTTTCTCAATTAAACGCTTATTTACTGAAATATCGATGTTTAAAAATTTTTATAAAATTTTCATCCAAAAATCGATTTTTGGTCAGATATAAAAGTGATCACAGATGAAGCTTATTTTCTCAATTAAACGATTATTTACTGAAATATCGAGGTTTAAAAATTGTTATAAACTTTTCATCCAAAAATCGATTTTTGTTCAGATATAAAAGTGATCACAAATGAAGCTTATTTTCTCAATTAAACGCTTACTTACCGAAATATCGAGATGTAAAAATTTTTATAAAATTTTCATCCAAAATCGATTTTTGGTCAGATGTAGAAATGATTACAGATGAAGCTTATTTTCTCAATTAAACGCCTATTTACCGAAATATCGAGGTTTAAAAATTTTTATAAAATTTTCATCCAAAAATCGATTTTTGATCAGATATAAAAGTGATCATAGATGAAGCTTATTTTCTCAATTAAACGCTTATTTACTGAAATATCGAGGTTTAAAGATTTTTATAAAATATTCATCCAAAAATCGAGTTTTGGTTAGATGTAGAAATGATCACAGATGAAGCTTATTTGCTCAATAAAACGCTTATTTACCGAAATATCAGGGTTTAAAGAATTTAAAAAATTTTCATCCAAAAAGCGATATTTGGTCAGATATAGAAGTGATCACAGATGAAGCTTATTTTCTCAATTAAACGCTTATTTACCGAAATATCGAGGTTTAAAGATTTTATAAAATTTTTATCCAAAAAGTCGATTTTTGGTCAGATATATAAGTCACCACAGATGAAGCTTATTTTCACAATTAAACGCTTTAACGACTTTTATAAAATATTTATCCAAAAAATTGGTTTTTGGTCAGATATAGAAATGATCACAGATGAAACTTATTTTCTGAATAAAAGGCTTATTTACCGAAATATCGAGGTTTAAAGATTTTTGTAAAATTTTCATCCAAAGAATTGATTTTTGGTCAGATATAGAAGTGATCACAGATGAAGTTTATTTTCTCAGTAAAAGGCTTATTTACCGAAATATCGAGGTTTAAAGATTTTTATAAAATTTTCATCAAAAAATCGATTTTTAGTCAGATATAAAATTGATCATTTATGAAGCTTATTTTCTCCATCAAACGCTTATTTACTGAAATATCGAGGTTTTAAAATTTTTATAAAATTTTCATCCAAAAATCGGTTTTTGATCAGATATAAAAGTGGTTATAGATGAAGCTTATTTTCTCAATTAAACGCCTATCTTCTGAAATATCGAGGTTTAAAAATTTTTATAAAATTTTCATCAAAAAATCGATTTTTGTACAGATAAGAAAGTGATCACAGATGAAGCTAATTTTCTCAATTAAACTCTAATTTACCGAAATATCGAGGTTTATAGATTTTTATAAATTTTTCATCCAAAAAATCGATTTTTGGTCAGATATATAAGTGATCACAGATGAAGCTTATTTTCTCAATTAAAAGCTTATTTAACGAAATATCGGGGTTTCAAAATTTTTATAAAATTTTCATTAAAAAAACGATTTTTGGTCAGATATAGAAGTGATCACAGATGAAGTTTATTTTCTTAATAAAACGCTATTTACTGAAATATCGAGGTTTAAAAATTTTTATAAAATTTTCATTCAAAAATCGATTTTTGGGTCAGATTTAAAAGTGATCAGAAATGAAGCTTATTTTCTCAATTAAACGTTTATTTACTGAAATATCGATGTTTAAAAATTTTTATAAAATTTTCATCCAAAAATCGATTTTTGGTCAGATATAAAAGTGATCACAGATGAAGCTTATTTTCTCAATTAAACGCTTACTTACCGAAATATCGAGATGTAAAAATTTTTATAAAATTTTCATCCAAAATTGATTTTCGGTCAGATGTAGAAATCATTACAGATGGAGCTTGTTTTCTCATTTAAACGCCTATTTACCGAAATATCGAGGTTTAAAAATTTTTATAAAATATTCATGCAAAAATCGAGTTTTGGTTAGATGTAGAAATGATCACAGATGAAGCTTATTTGCTCAATAAAACGCTTATTTACCGAAATATCAGGGTTTAAAGAATTTAAAAAATTTTCATCCAAAAAGCGATTTTTGGTCAGATATAGAAGTGATCACAGATGAAGCTTATTTTCTCAATTAAAAGCTTATTTAACGAAATATCGGAGTTTCAAAATTTTTATAAAATTTTCATTTAAAAAAAACGATTTTTGGTCAGATATAGAAGTGATCACATATGAAGTTTATTTTCTTAATAAAACGCTATTTACTGAAATATCGAGGTTTAAAAATTTTTATAAAATTTTCATTCAAAAATCGATTTTTGGTCAGATTAAAAGTGATCACAAATGAAGCTTATTTTCTCAATTATACGCTTATTTTTTTATAAAATTTTCATCCAAAAATCGAATTTTGATTAAAAAAACGATTTTTGGTCAGATATTGAAGTGATCACAGATGAAGTTTATTTTCTTAATAAAACGCTATTTACTGAAATATCGAGGTTTAAAAATTTTTATAAAATTTTCATTCAAAAATCGATTTTTGGTCAGATTTAAAAGTGATCAGAAATAAAGCTTATTTTCTCAATTAAACGCTTATTTACTGAAATATCGATATTTAAAAATTTTTATAAAATTTTCATCCAAAAATCGATTTTTGGTCAGATATAAAAGTGATCACAGATGAAGCTTATTTTCTCAATTAAACGATTATTTACTGAAATATCGAGGTTTAAAAATTGTTATAAACTTTTCATCCAAAAATCGATTTTTGTTCAGATATAAAAGTGATCACAAATGAAGCTTATTTTCTCAATTAAACGCTTACTTACCGAAATATCTAGATGTAAAAATTTTTATAAAATTTTCATCCAAAATCGATTTTTGGTCAGATGTAGAAATGATTACAGATGAAGCTTATTTTCTCAATTAAACGCCTATTTACCGAAATATCGAGGTTTAAAAATTTTTATAAAATTTTCATCCAAAAATCGATTTTTGATCAGATATAAAAGTGATCATAGATGAAGCTTATTTTCTCAATTAAACGCTTATTTACTGAAATATCGAGGTTTAAAGATTTTTATAAAATATTCATCCAAAAATCGAGTTTTGGTTAGATGTAGAAATGATCACAGATGAAGCTTATTTGCTCAATAAAACGCTTATTTAGCGAAATATCGAGGTTTAAAGATTTTATAAAATTTTTATCCAAAAAGTCGATTTTTGGTCAGATATATAAGTCACCACAGATGAAGCTTATTTTCACAATTAAACGCTTTAACGACTTTTATAAAATATTTATCCAAAAAATTGGTTTTTGGTCAGATATAGAAATGATCACAGATGAAACTTATTTTCTGAATAAAAGGCTTATTTACCGATATATCGAGGTTTAAAGATTTTTGTAAAATTTTCATCCAAAGAATTGATTTTTGGTCAGATATAGAAGTGATCACAGATGAAGTTTATTTTCTCAGTAAAAGGCTTATTTACCGAAATATCGAGGTTTAAAGATTTTTATAAAATTTTTATCCAAAAATCGATTTTTGATCAGATATAAAAGTGATCACAAATGAAGTTTATTTTCCCAATGCTTATTTACCGAAATATCGAGGTTTAAACATTTTTATAAAATTTTCATCAAAAAATCGATTTTTAGTCAGATATAAAATTGATCACTTATGAAGCTTATTTTCTCCATCAAACGCTTATTTACTGAAATATCGAGGTTTTAAAATTTTTATAAAATTTTCATCCAAAAATCGGTTTTTGATCAGATATAAAAGTGATTCTAGATGAAGCTTATTTTCTCAATTAAACGCCTTTCTTCTGAAATATCGAGGTTTAAAAAATTTTATAAAATTTTTATCCAAAAATTGATTTTTGTACAGATAAGAAAGTGATCACAGATGAAGCTCAATTAAACTCTAATTTACCGAAATATCGAGGTTTATAGATTTTTATAAATTTTTCATCCAAAAAATCGATTTTTGGTCAGATATATAAGTGATCACAGATGAAGCTTATTTTCTCAATTAAAAGCTTATTTAACGAAATATCGGGGTTTCAAAATTTTTATAAAATTTTCATTAAAAAAACGATTTTTGGTCAGATATAGAAGTGATCACAGATGAAGTTTATTTTCTTAATAAAACGCTATTTACTGAAATATCGAGGTTTAAAAATTTTTATAAAATTTTCATTCAAAAATCGATTTTTGGGTCAGATTTAAAAGTGATCACAAATGAAGCTTATTTTCTCAATTAAACGCTTATTTACTGAAATATCGATGTTTAAAAATTTTTATAAAATTTTCATCCAAAAATCGATTTTTGGTCAGATATAAAAGTGATCACAGATAAAGCTTATTTTCTCAATTAAACGCTTACTTACCGAAATATCGAGATGTAAAAATTTTTATAAAATTTTCATCCAAAATTGATTTTCGGTCAGATGTAGAAATCATTACAGATGAAGCTTGTTTTCTCAATTAAACGCCTATTTACCGAAATATCGAGGTTTAAAAATTTTTATAAAATTTTCATCCAAAAATCGATTTTTGTTCAGATATAAAAGTGATCACAAATGAAGCTTATTTTCTCAATTAAACGCTTACTTACCGAAATATCGAGATGTAAAATTAGTAGTATGTTTATGTACCTTCTGGATCAACTTTTTCATACAAATGCATGTTCAATCAGTGTTTAAAAGAATGTATTCTTTAATTAATTCTTTCGCGAGAGGGAGAGAGAGAGAGAGAGGAAGTGTGGGTTGTGAGAGAGAGGGGAAGTGTGGGTTGTGAGACATGAGTGAGAGAGAATAGTTATTTGGTGTGAGAGAGTATTGTCAGGTGGATTTGTGTGTGTTAAGGTTTTGAGGATTGATTTTGTGTGTGATGGAAGAAAACCAGTTTTAGTGTATATAGATAACTGTTATGTTTTTAAAGATCAAGGTGGTTGAAATGTGTATTTTCCATCGTTCGTGATTGATGGTTGGTTTTATGTTGGCTATGGCGGAGATAGATATTTATATTTTTGTTGGTGTTTTGTTGTGTTAATTTTTCTATGATTGTTTACTATCTATAGATCTTCCTGGATGGGATTTTGTAACCTAAAATATTTGTATTTGTTGTGAGAGAGAGAGGAAGTGTGGGTTGTGAGAGAGAGGGGAAGTGTGGGTTGTGAGACAAGAGAGAGAGGGAATAGTTATTTGGTGTGAGACAGTGTTGCCAGATAGATTTGTGTGTGTTAGGTTTTGAGTTTTGATTTTGTGGATGATAGAAGAAACCCAGTTTTAGTGTAGAGAGAAAATGCTTGCCTGTTATGTTTTTAAAGATCAGTATGATTGAAATGTATGTTGTTTATGTTTTGCATCCCTGGTTAGTAATGTGTTTGTAAGAGAAATGAATAGCATTTGCAGAAAGAGTTTTGTAACTTAAAAAAAGGCAATGAGTTTTAGTTTTATTTATTTATTTTATTGATAAAAAATTTGTAATATGTTTCTATTAGATGTATTACATTATCTTTTTTTAATTCAAATTTAATACAATCACACAAAATGTTTGATCTACAATCGCAAATGTTGCATATCGTAGGGCAGTTGATAAAATGTTTTCCATGAACAGAGGTAATTAACTCCATATTTTCATATTCGTCTACAAATTCCGTACCAGAAACAAGACCTATTCCCTACTTTGTGGTCTTCACAATTACGATAGAGTTCATTGACTCTATGGCTAAATATATTCATATTTTCACCGATTGCATTGTAAACTATTATCATAGCAGTTTATTCTTTACATTTTATACATACTCTATACTTTATGCCTTATAATTTATACCTTACACATTATTCTCTATAGTATATACCTGGTACTTTTACTCTATACTTTATACATTATATTATTTATACCCTATAACATATATTTTAAGCCCTACACTTTATAAATTATTCTTTATGCCTTATACCTTGTACTTTATAATCTATAATTTATGATATATATTTTATATTCTATACTGTTTACTCTATACTTTGTACCTTATACTTTATATCTTATACTTTTTATGCCTTATACCTTGTACTTTATAATCTATAATTTATGATATATATTTTATATTCTATACTGTTTACTCTATACTTTATATCTTATACTTTTTATACCTTATACTTTATACCATATAATTTATACTCTTTCCTTTATACTTTATATTTTTTACTTTATACCCTATACTTTACACCTTCTTCTTTATACTCTATACTATATACTATTTCATATCTTATACATTATACTCTATACTTTATACCTTATACATTATGCGTTATACCTTATAATTTATACTCTATACCTTATACCTTAAATATTATACTCAACACTTTATACGCTATACTTAATACCCTATACTTTATACCTTATACTTTATAATCTATACTTTATAATATATATTTTATACCTTATATTTTATACATTATCCTTTATGCCTTATACCTTATACTTTATACATTCATAATTCTTCATAATCTATACTTTACACCTTATTCTTTACACTTAATACCATATTTATTAATACTATATTTTATACTCACTACCTTATATCTCATACTTTATACTTTATAATCTATAATTTATACCTTATACTTTTAAAATATACTTTATTCATTATTCTTTATGCTTTATGTCTTATACCTTATACTTAATACTCTATACTTTACACCTTATACTTTATACCTTATACATCAAAAGGTATTGCATTATATTCTATGCTTTATTCCTTATACTTTATACTCTATACCTTATACCTTATACTTTATACATTATTCTTTATACCTTATACTTAATACTTTATATTTTATACTTTATACTCACTACTTTACATCTTTTACTTTATACTCTATACTTTATACCTTATACATTATGCGTTATGCCTTATAATTTATACTCTATCCTTTATACCTTAAATATTATACTCAAAACTTTATACGCTATACTTTACACTATATACTTTATAATCTATATTTTATTCATAATATTTTTTACATTATCTTTTATGCCTTTTACCATATACTCTATACTTCATAACCTATACTTTACACTTTATTCTTTATACTTAATACTATATTTATTAATACTATATTTTATACTCAGTACCTTATATCTTATACTTTATACTCTATAATTTAGATTGATTGATAATTTATACCTTATACTTTATAATCTATACTTTATTCATTATTCTTTATGTCTTATATATGTTATACCTTATACTTTATACTCTATACTTTGCACCTTATACTTTATACATTATACTTTATGTTTATATCTTATACATTATACTCTATGCTTTATACCTTATACTTTATGCTTAATACTTTATATTTTATACTTTATACCTTATACTTTATACATTATTCTTTATGCTTTATATCTTATACCTTATACTTTATACTCTATACTTTACATCTTATACTTTATAATTTATACCTTTCACTTTACACTCTTTACATTATGCCTTATTTTTTATATTTTATACTTTATACCTTATACATTATACTCTATACATTTATCTTATACCTTATACATTATACTTTACACTTTATACTTCATACTTTATACTCTATACTTATACTCTATACTTTATACCTTATACTTTATATTCTATTCGTTTATATATTATACTTTGTACATTATTCTTTATGCCTTATACTTTATACTTTGTACTTTATACATTATACTTTATACATTATACTATATTATTTTGTACCTTGTACTTTACACTTCACACTCTATATTACACATTTATACTTTATACTTTACACTCATTTTTTATTAAAAATTAACATCTTTTCTATTCAAATATTTTTATTTTGGAACCAATTGGAGGTGACCTATAAATATATGATTAAAACTACATATTTAAACGCAAAAGAAAACATTCAAATGCATCCATAAAATAACTTCAAAAATAGAACTAAGTGCATAAAACTAGAATACAAATCGAAATAACAAAAAGTGATATGTCTCCTGGCACAGTTTTAACCTTTAAATTCTTTAATTTCTTTATCAGTATGTGGTTTCTCAATATGTTTGATATTGTTTAAAATGTTTATAGTAACTAGTTTTACAACTCTAATATTTATTTTATTGTAATCTATCAGCCATGACGATGTTTGAATAGATGATTTTTGTTTTGATGTAAAATATGCCGAAGAATATAAGGTGATTCCTTCATGTTCTGCAACACATCCTGATTGTAAAGTTAACAAACCTTTTAAAGGTAGCATTATCGAACTGCGATTATGATTATCACAGTCCACCCTTAGTGTAAATGTATCAGAAACAGCAAATAAACACTGATTTTCTGTTGATAATTTAATCCAAACACTATTCTTTTCAACTTCTTTAAAATTACATTCAGCATGCCTCGACTGTTTTAGTGCTGAAATTTCACATATTCGTTCAACAGCTGATTTCCATGAAAAATTATTTCTACAATTAAATTGGTCATCATTGTTTTTAGTACATGCATTAAGTTGTAATTGAGACATCAAAAAATACAAATTATTTGCAAAGTTATACACTATATAATCATCATCTACCAAAGATATCACTGTACTATTGTCTACTTTAACTGGTAGTTGAATTATTTTGTAAACTTCAGAGCTATGATTGGTAACTAATGGTATTTCAGCTTGTATTACAAATCGATTTTCTATCATAAATCCATTTACTTTAATAGAGTTAAAAGTTTTCTTTAATTTAGTATCGGTGAGTTGTCCAGGAAAAATCAAATCATTTGATAAGAATTATTCAATATGTAATAATTCGTCTTGTAATTGGTTAAATGTAAGAAGATCTGGATTAACATTTCCATGATTTATGTCAATTAATAGATTTGTAAAGGATGATTGAACTTTATTACAGTTATCTACTATTAAATGTAGTTGTCCTATCATAACTTGAAACAACCATTCTGCATTTGTTCTATCTTCATCGATATTAATCAGCTTCAGTAGTTCATAAATTTTATTAAAGCTTGCATTTAATTCGTTACTAATGTTTTTTAATATGTTCTTTGTAGAATCTAAAACTGATATTTGTTGAATCATAAGCTCATTCAAATCTTGCTGGTTGTTAAAATAGTTTTTATTTTTGTTTGCAGAGTTTGTTGATCTTTGTTAGTCACGTCTACTGAGAACGTTTTCGATTTTAGAAATAAATTGTCTTGCTGCAATGAATAATATATTTTATCGAACCTTCGTTTCAGCAATTCACATATCTCTTTACCATATTTATTAATTAATAATTCATTTTGTATAACTTCTGTCATGATTTTTATTTTCTTAAGTTCATCGTGAAATTCATAGAAGTCATAGTAAATAAATAGATTTCATCTTGAATTAATCATGTTTATTGATCCTATATTATCAAAATATAATGCAGTATTTGATGGTATTTCTTGAACTTTAATATTATTATTATATTCTGACAATGCAGCATTTAGTCTTACAGTTGTCACGAGATGTGTCAAAAAGCGAAGTAAGTTATAATTTATAAAATTCATAATATTTAGTTATTGTTTATTTATTAAGCTTGATGTCTTATGTTTATATCTTTACTCTTGGAATATGCTATATCGTGATCTTTGCATGCAGCGTCCAAAAGGTTAATTCCTTTATCTCCTTTATAACTGATAATGAACTGGTTCTAATCTGCTTTATAACAGATAACGAACTGGTTCTGATCTGTTTTATAACTGCTAACGAACTGGTTCTGATCTGCTTTATAACTGATTACGAACTGGTTCTGATCTGCTTTATATCTTTCATCACTTATTTACAATTGAATAAAATTATCGAATCCCTTTCTATATCGACCTTTATTAACTAGATCATCCTTACTAACAACAAAACATGTAGATTTTATTATTAACCAACTGTGTTGTAGGAATTAATTCTAATTTCATTTTCATGGCTTTTATATCTCAGATTTGGGTTACTAGTGCGTGGACTTCGCATGTAATATTTATCCATAATCTTCGTAATATATTTCTTTTCCTCATTTAAATGAAATCAGCGGCATGAAACTGCATTTCCATATCTTCTTTTGAACGATTGAATTTTCTGTAAAGATTCTTAAAAAATCATGTTCTCAAAACTCAACAAAAATACACCAATATCAAATATCTTGTAACCTTCAGATCACTTAAATCACTAAAAGCAAAAGCTAAAAAGTGAACCATCCCTAACACCATAGTAAATAAAAGATTTTTCTTTTTTAATTTTATGTAGATAATTATTAACTTTAATATGAAAAAAATATGTATTATTAAAAGATTTCATTTATACCTTTAAAATTACAGGAGATGAAATATTAGCCATAGACGTACTATTACAATATTTATTCTTAATGTAAATAGAACATAAAACTAGAATACAAATCGAAATAACAAAAAGTGATATGTCTCCTGACACAGTTGTAATCTTTAAATTCTTTAACTCAGTTTTGATTATATCAACATCAATATGTAGTTTATCAATATATTTGCTATTGTTTAAAATGTTTACAGTAACTGGTTTTATAACTCTAATATTAATTTTATTGTAATCTATCAATTTCAAGTGGTGGTTGTAACTCTCCAAAACTGACAAAATATTCCTTATAGTTGTGATTTTTATAATATGCTACCCAATGTGTTCCAGGTCCATGTTCATCATCTAAATTAACAATACCACTTCTTGAGTAAGTGGTTTTTTAGGTAAACCATCACGCATGAAAACACCTCTAAAATATCTAAGTTGTCTTCCATATTTCTGTAGATCTATATCAGTTAGGGGACGATTGGGTAGATTTTTTAAAAGTTTTTTGAATCTGGTCTATAGTACAATCCATATCCAGTTTTATAAGGTTTAAGATATAAACCTTTTCCCATAGCTATTGCTTCCATATTTTTATTATGACGTGTAGCTTCTGCTAGTTGTTCTTTTCCATTCACAGCTTTAACTATAGCTGATCCACCTGTAGCTAAACCTCCTAAAGCTGATAATGCTGTTAAAACAGGAATTAGTGGTAGAAATCCACCAATTTTAGGTACTGGAATTACTCTTGGTATTTTTATATTAGCTCTCCTTTTGCTTTTAAAATTATTATGAACGACTTTTTGAGCAATTTTAACAGCGTCATGTATATTATCTGGTTTTTCTTTTTTCAAAAGTTTTAAGGTATTTCTAACAGTGTTGGTAAATAATTTTCTATTACAAACTTTTCTCATTCTTTTTTTCATTGTTTTTCTCGATTTACGATGTTTTTTAATATTTTTAATATTCTTCATACCTAATCCAAATTTCACTTTTGTCTTCATTGCATTCGTAACAAACCAAGCATTAGATCGTTCTTTAAAATCACTATCTTTAGATTTTACTCGTTGTCAAGCTTTTTCAGCTAATATTTGATCAGCTTGATGTCGGCTATTTAAATCTTTTGATTGTGAGTATGCAATATCGTGTTCTTTACATGCAGCGTCTAATAAATTTATTCCTTTATTTCCTCTTGCTAAGCGTTCTTTAAGTTTTGTATCAGGTCCACAGAATTGATAACCAGGTAATAATGCAGTATTTGATGGTATTTCTTGAACTCTAATATTAGTATTATAATTTGAAAATGCAGCATTTAGTCTTACAGTTGTCACGAGATGTGTCAAAAAGCAAAGTAAGTTATAATTTATTAAATTCATAATATTTAGGTGTTGTTTACTTATTAAGCTTGATGTCTTATGTTTATATCTTTACTTTTGGAATATGCTATATCGTGATCTTCGCATGCAGCATTCAAAGGTTAATTCCTTTATCTACTCGTTCCAAATGTTTTTATAATTTTTATCCAGGACCGCAAAATATGTAACCAGGAAGATGTATTTTGTGTGAGTAGACATAAAAATGCTAATTCTTTCTATTTACGTCAAACTTATACAAGAATCCCAAACCATTTAGTTATATATAATGCTAATAAGATTATTATATTTAAGCAAGTTAGACATATATATGGAGATCATGTGATATGAATTATGAAAAGTTTCATAAAATCTGTCGAGAATGATGGAAAGACAAGTATGGATTTTTGGTTGTAAGTAAAGATGATGATTTAAATAAATATTTAATTATCAGTATATTATTAGATATTAAACGTATTAGATCAGTATACACTACATCGATCTGGTATCAGCTATCAGACCTGATATCAGACCTGATATCTGATATCAGACCTGATATCTGATATCAGACCTGATATCTGATATCAGACCTGATAGCTGATATCAGACCTGATATCTGATACCAGATCGATGTAGTGTATACTGATCTAATACGTTTAATATCTAATAATATACTGATAATTAAATATTTATTTAAATCATCATCTTTACTTACAACCAAAAATCCATACTTGTCTTTCCATCATTCTCGACAGATTTTATGAAACTTTTCATAATTCATATCACATGATCTCCATATATATGTCTAACTTGCTTAAATATAATAATCTTATTAGCATTATATATAACTAAATGGTTTGGGATTCTTGTATAAGTTTGACGTAAATAGAAAGAATTAGCATTTTTATGTCTACTCACACAAAATACATCTTCCTGGTTACATATTTTGCGGTCCTGGATAAAAATTATAAAAACATTTGGAACGAATAGATAAAGGAATTAACCTTTGAATGCTGCATGCGAAGATCACGATATAGCATATTCCAAAAGTAAAGATATAAACATAAGACATCAAGCTTAATAAGTAAACAACACCTAAATATTATGAATTTAATAAATTATAACTTACTTTGCTTTTTGACACATCTCGTGACAACTGTAAGACTAAATGCTGCATTTTCAAATTATAATACTAATATTAGAGTTCAAGAAATACCATCAAATACTGCATTATTACCTGGTTATCAATTCTGTGGACCTGATACAAAACTTAAAGAACGCTTAGCAAGAGGAAATAAAGGAATAAATTTATTAGACGCTGCATGTAAAGAACACGATATTGCATACTCACAATCAAAAGATTTAAATAGCCGACATCAAGCTGATCAAATATTAGCTGAAAAAGCTTGACAACGAGTAAAATCTAAAGATAGTGATTTTAAAGAACGATCTAATGCTTGGTTTGTTACGAATGCAATGAAGACAAAAGTGAAATTTGGATTAGGTATGAAGAATATTAAAAATATTAAAAAACATCGTAAATCGAGAAAAACAATGAAAAAAAGAATGAGAAAAGTTTGTAATAGAAAATTATTTACCAACACTGTTAGAAATACCTTAAAACTTTTGAAAAAAGAAAAACCAGATAATATACATGACGCTGTTAAAATTGCTCAAAAAGTCGTTCATAATAATTTTAAAAGCAAAAGGAGAGCTAATATAAAAATACCAAGAGTAATTCCAGTACCTAAAATTGGTGGATTTCTACCACTAATTCCTGTTTTAACAGCATTATCAGCTTTAGGAGGTTTAGCTACAGGTGGATCAGCTATAGTTAAAGCTGTGAATGGAAAAGAACAACTAGCAGAAGCTACACGTCATAATAAAAATATGGAAGCAATAGCTATGGGAAAAGGTTTATATCTTAAACCTTATAAAACTGGATATGGATTGTACTATAGACCAGATTCAAAAAACTTTTAAAAAATCTACCCAATCGTCCCCTAACTGATATAGATCTACAGAAATATGGAAGACAACTTAGATATTTTAGAGGTGTTTTCATGCGTGATGGTTTACCTAAAAAACCACTTACTCAAGAAGTGGTATTGTTAATTTAGATGATGAACATGGACCTGGAACACATTGGGTAGCATATTATAAAAATCACAACTATAAGGAATATTTTGTCAGTTTTGGAGAGTTACAACCACCACTTGAAATTGATAGATTACAATAAAATTAATATTAGAGTTATAAAACCAGTTACTGTAAACATTTTAAACAATAGCAAATATATTGATAAACTACATATTGATGTTGATATAATCAAAACTGAGTTAAAGAATTTAAAGATTACAACTGTGTCAGGAGACATATCACTTTTTGTTATTTCGATTTGTATTCTAGTTTTATGTTCTATTTACATTAAGAATAAATATTGTAATAGTACGTCTATGGCTAATATTTCATCTCCTGTAATTTTAAAGGTATAAATGAAATCTTTTAATAATACATATTTTTTTCATATTAAAGTTAATAATTATCTACATAAAATTAAAAAAGAAAAATCTTTTATTTACTATGGTGTTAGGGATGGTTCACTTTTTAGCTTTTGCTTTTAGTGATTTAAGTGATCTGAAGGTTACAAGATATTTGATATTGGTGTATTTTTGTTGAGTTTTGAGAACATGATTTTTTAAGAATCTTTACAGAAAATTCAATCGTTCAAAAGAAGATATGGAAATGCAGTTTCATGCCGCTGATTTCATTTAAATGAGGAAAAGAAATATATTACGAAGATTATGGATAAATATTACATGCGAAGTCCACGCACTAGTAACCCAAATCTGAGATATAAAAGCCATGAAAATGAAATTAGAATTAATTCCTACAACACAGTTGGTTAATAATAAAATCTACATGTTTTGTTGTTAGTAAGGATGATCTAGTTAATAAAGGTCGATATAGAAAGGGATTCGATAATTTTATTCAATTGTAAATAAGTGATGAAAGATATAAAGCAGATCAGAACCAGTTCGTAATCAGTTATAAAGCAGATCAGAACCAGTTCGTTAGCAGTTATAAAACAGATCAGAACCAGTTCGTTATCTGTTATAAAGCAGATTAGAACCAGTTCATTATCAGTTATAAAGGAGATAAAGGAATTAACCTTTTGGACGCTGCATGCAAAGATCACGATATAGCATATTCCAAGAGTAAAGATATAAACATAAGACATCAAGCTTAATAAATAAACAATAACTAAATATTATGAATTTTATAAATTATAACTTACTTCGCTTTTTGACACATCTCGTGACAACTGTAAGACTAAATGCTGCATTGTCAGAATATAATAATAATATTAAAGTTCAAGAAATACCATCAAATACTGCATTATATTTTGATAATATAGGATCAATAAACATGATTAATTCAAGATGAAATCTATTTATTTACTATGACTTCTATGAATTTCACGATGAACTTAAGAAAATAAAAATCATGACAGAAGTTATACAAAATGAATTATTAATTAATAAATATGGTAAAGAGATATGTGAATTGCTGAAACGAAGGTTCGATAAAATATATTATTCATTGCAGCAAGACAATTTATTTCTAAAATCGAAAACGTTCTCAGTAGACGTGACTAACAAAGATCAACAAACTCTGCAAACAAAAATAAAAACTATTTTAACAACCAGCAAGATTTGAATGAGCTTATGATTCAACAAATATCAGTTTTAGATTCTACAAAGAACATATTAAAAAACATTAGTAACGAATTAAATGCAAGCTTTAATAAAATTTATGAACTACTGAAGCTGATTAATATCGATGAAGATAGAACAAATGCAGAATGGTTGTTTCAAGTTATGATAGGACAACTACATTTAATAGTAGATAACTGTAATAAAGTTCAATCATCCTTTACAAATCTATTAATTGACATAAATCATGGAAATGTTAATCCAGATCTTCTTACATTTAACCAATTACAAGACGAATTATTACATATTGAATAATTCTTATCAAATGATTTGATTTTTCCTGGACAACTCACCGATACTAAATTAAAGAAAACTTTTAACTCTATTAAAGTAAATGGATTTATGATAGAAAATCGATTTGTAATACAAGCTGAAATACCATTAGTTACCAATCATAGCTCTGAAGTTTACAAAATAATTCAACTACCAGTTAAAGTAGACAATAGTACAGTGATATCTTTGGTAGATGATGATTATATAGTGTATAACTTTGCAAATAATTTGTATTTTTTGATGTCTCAATTACAACTTAATGCATGTACTAAAAACAATGATGACCAATTTAATTGTAGAAATAATTTTTCATGGAAATCAGCTGTTGAACGAATATGTGAAGTTTCAGCACTAAAACAGTCGAGGCATGCTGAATGTAATTTTAAAGAAGTTGAAAAGAATAGTGTTTGGATTAAATTATCAACAGAAAATCAGTGTTTATTTGCTGTTTCTGATACATTTACACTAAGGGTGGACTGTGATAATCATAATCGCAGTTCGATAATGCTACCTTTAAAAGGTTTGTTAACTTTACAATCAGGATGTGTTGCAGAACATGAAGGAATCACCTTATATTCTTCGGCATATTTTACATTCAAAACAAAAATCATCTATTCAAACATCGTATGGCTGATAGATTACAATAAAATAAATATTAGAGTTGTAAAACTAGTTACTATAAACATTTTAAACAATATCAAACATATTGAGAAACCACATACTGATAAAGAAATTAAAGAATTTAAAGGTTAAAACTGTGCCAGGAGACATATCACTTTTTGTTATTTCGATTTGTATTCTAGTTTTATGCACTTAGTTCTATTTTTGAAGTTATTTTATGGATGCATTTGAATGTTTTCTTTTGCGTTTAAATATGTAGTTTTAATCATATATTTATAGGTCACCTCCAATTGGTTCCAAAATAAAAATATTTGAATAGAAAAGATGTTAATTTTTAATAAAAAATGAGTGTAAAGTATAAAGTATAAATGTGTAATATAGAGTGTGAAGTGTAAAGTACAAGGTACAAAATAATATAGTATAATGTATAAAGTATAATGTATAAAGTACAAAGTATAAAGTATAAGGCATAAAGAATAATGTACAAAGTATAATATATAAACGAATAGAATATAAAGTATAAGGTATAAAGTATAGAGTATAAGTATAGAGTATAAAGTATGAAGTATAAAGTGTAAAGTATAATGTATAAGGTATAAGATAAATGTATAGAGTATAATGTATAAGGTATAAAGTATAAAATATAAAAAATAAGGCATAATGTAAAGAGTGTAAAGTGAAAGGTATAAATTATAAAGTATAAGATGTAAAGTATAGAGTATAAAGTATAAGGTATAAGATATAAAGCATAAAGAATAATGTATAAAGTATAAGGTATAAAGTATAAAATATAAAGTATTAAGCATAAAGTATAAGGTATAAAGCATAGAGTATAATGTATAAGATATAAACATAAAGTATAATGTATAAAGTATAAGGTGCAAAGTATAGAGTATAAAGTATAAGGTATAACATATATAAGACATAAAGAATAATGAATAAAGTATAGATTATAAAGTATAAGGTATAAATTATCAATCAATCTAAATTATAGAGTATAAAGTATAAGATATAAGGTACTGAGTATAAAATATAGTATTAATAAATATAGTATTAAGTATAAAGAATAAAGTGTAAAGTATAGGTTATGAAGTATAGAGTATATGGTAAAAGGCATAAAAGATAATGTAAAAAATATTATGAATAAAATATAGATTATAAAGTATATAGTGTAAAGTATAGCGTATAAAGTTTTGAGTATAATATTTAAGGTATAAAGGATAGAGTATAAATTATAAGGCATAACGCATAATGTATAAGGTATAAAGTATAGAGTATAAAGTAAAAGATGTAAAGTAGTGAGTATAAAGTATAAAATATAAAGTATTAAGTATAAGGTATAAAGAATAATGTATAAAGTATAAGGTATAGAGTATAAAGTATAAGGAATAAAGCATAGAATATAATGCAATACCTTTTGATGTATAAGGTATAAAGTATAAGGTGTAAAGTATAGAGTATTAAGTATAAGGTATAAGACATAAAGCATAAAGAATAATGAATAAAGTATATTTTAAAAGTATAAGGTATAAATTATAGATTATAAAGTATAAAGTATGAGATATAAGGTAGTGAGTATAAAATATAGTATTAATAAATATGGTATTAAGTGTAAAGAATAAGGTGTAAAGTATAGATTATGAAGAATTATGAATGTATAAAGTATAAGGTATAAGGCATAAAGGATAATGTATAAAATATAAGGTATAAAATATATATTATAAAGTATAGATTATAAAGTATAAGGTATAAAGTATAGGGTATTAAGTATAGCGTATAAAGTGTTGAGTATAATATTTAAGGTATAAGGTATAGAGTATAAATTATAAGGTATAACGCATAATGTATAAGGTATAAAGTATAGAGTATAATGTATAAGATATGAAATAGTATATAGTATAGAGTATAAAGAAGAAGGTGTAAAGTATAGGGTATAAAGTAAAAAATATAAAGTATAAAGGAAAGAGTATAAATTATATGGTATAAAGTATAAGGTATAAAAAGTATAAGATATAAAGTATAAGGTATAAAGTATAGAGTAAACAGTATAGAATATAAAATATATATCATAAATTATAGATTATAAAGTACAAGGTATAAGGCATAAAAAGTATAAGATATAAAGTATAAGGTACAAAGTATAGAGTAAACAGTATAGAATATAAAATATATATCATAAATTATAGATTATAAAGTACAAGGTATAAGGCATAAAGAATAATTTATAAAGTGTAGGGCTTAAAATATATGTTATAGGGTATAAATAATATAATGTATAAAGTATAGAGTAAAAGTACCAGGTATATACTATAGAGAATAATGTGTAAGGTATAAATTATAAGGCATAAAGTATAGAGTATGTATAAAATGTAAAGAATAAACTGCTATGATAATAGTTTACAATGCAATCGGTGAAAATATGAATATATTTAGCCATAGAGTCAATGAACTCTATCGTAATTGTGAAGACCACAAAGTAGGGAATAGGTCTTGTTTCTGGTACGGAATTTGTAGACGAATATGAAAATATGGAGTTAATTACCTCTGTTCATGGAAAACATTTTATCAACTGCCCTACGATATGCAACATTTGCGATTGTAGATCAAACATTTTGTGTGATTGTATTAAATTTGAATTAAAAAAAGATAATGTAATACATCTAATAGAAACATATTACAAATTTTTTATCAATAAAATAAATAAATAAAACTAAAACTCATTGCCTTTTTTTAAGTTACAAAACTCTTTCTGCAAATGCTATTCATTTCTCTTACAAACACATTACTAACCAGGGATGCAAAACATAAACAACATACATTTCAATCATACTGATCTTTAAAAACATAACAGGCAAGCATTTTCTCTCTACACTAAAACTGGGTTTCTTCTATCATCCACAAAATCAAAACTCAAAACCTAACACACACAAATCTATCTGGCAACACTGTCTCACACCAAATAACTATTCCCTCTCTCTCTTGTCTCACAACCCACACTTCCCCTCTCTCTCACAACCCACACTTCCTCTCTCTCTCACAACAAATACAAATATTTTAGGTTACAAAATCCCATCCAGGAAGATCTATAGATAGTAAACAATCATAGAAAAATTAACACAACAAAACACCAACAAAAATATAAATATCTATCTCCGCCATAGCCAACATAAAACCAACCATCAATCACGAACGATGGAAAATACACATTTCAACCACCTTGATCTTTAAAAACATAACAGTTATCTATATACACTAAAACTGGTTTTCTTCCATCACACACAAAATCAATCCTCAAAACCTTAACACACACAAATCCACCTGACAATACTCTCTCACACCAAATAACTATTCTCTCTCACTCATGTCTCACAACCCACACTTCCCCTCTCTCTCACAACCCACACTTCCTCTCTCTCTCTCTCTCCCTCTCGCGAAAGAATTAATTAAAGAATACATTCTTTTAAACACTGATTGAACATGCATTTGTATGAAAAAGTTGATCCAGAAGGTACATAAACATACTACTAAAATTTTCATCCAAAATCGATTTTTGGTCAGATGTAGAAATGATTACAGATGAAGCTTATTTTCTGAATAAAAGGCTTATTTACCGAAATATCGAGGCTTAAATATTTTTGTAAAATTTTCTTCCAAAGAATTGATTTTTGGTTAGATAAAGAAGTGATCACAGATGAAGTTTATTTTCTCAATAAAAGGCTTATTTACCGAAATATCGAGGTTTAAAGATTTTTATAAAAGTTTTATCCAAAAATCGATTTTTGATCAGATATAAAAGTGATCATAGATGAAGATTATTTTCTTAATTAAAGGCCTATTTACCGAAATATCGAGATTTAAAAATTTTCATCCAAAATTCTATTTTTGATCAGATCTAAAAGTGATCATAGATCACTGAAATATTGATGTTTAAAAATTTTTATAAAATTTTCATCCAAAATCGATTTTTGGTCAGATATAGAAGTGATCACAGATGAAGTTTATTTTCTCAATAAAAGGCTTATTTACCGAAATATCGAGGTTTAAAGATTTTTATAAAATTTTCATCCAAAGTCGATTTTTGGTCAGATATAAAAGTGATCACAAATGAAGTTTATTTTGCCAACGCTTATTTACCGAAATATCGTGGTTGAAAAATTATTATAAATTTTTCATCCAAAAAATCGATTTTTGGTCAGATATATAAGTGATCACAGATGAAGCTTATTTTCTCAATTAAAAGCTTATTTTACGAAATATCGGGGTTTCAAAATTTTTATAAAATTTTCATTAAAAAAACGATTTTTGGTCAGATATAGAAGTGATCACAGATGAAGTATATTTTCTTAATAAAACGCTATTTACTGAAATATCGAGGTTTAAAAATTTTTATAAAATTTTCATTCAAAAATCGATTTTTGGGTCAGATTTAAAAGTGATCAGAAATGAAGCTTATTTTCTCAATTAAACGCTTATTTACTGAAATATCGATGTTTAAAAATTTTTATAAAATTTTCAACCAAAAATCGATTTTTGGTCAGATATAAAAGTGATCACAGATGAAGCTTATTTTCTCAATTAAACGCTTACTTACCGAAATATCGAGATGTAAAAATTTTTATAAAATTTTCATCCAAAATTGATTTTCGGTCAGATGTAGAAATCATTACAGATGAAGCTTGTTTTCTCATTTATACGCCTATTTACCGAAATATCGAGGTTTAAAAATTTTTATAAAATATTCATCCAAAAATCGAGTTTTGGTTAGATGTAGAAATGATCACAGATGAAGCTTATTTGCTCAATAAAACGCTTATTTACCGAAATATCAGGGTTTAAAGAATTTAAAAAATTTTCATCCAAAAAGCGATTTTTGGTCAGATATAGAAGTGATCACAGATGAAGCTTATTTTCTCAATTAAAAGCTTATTTAACGAAATATCGGAGTTTCAAAATTTTTATAAAATTTTCATTTAAAAAAAACGATTTTTGGTCAGATATAGAAGTGATCACATATGAAGTTTATTTTCTTAATAAAACGCTATTTACTGAAATATCGAGGTTTAAAAATTTTTATAAAATTTTCATTCAAAAATCGATTTTTGGTCAGATTAAAAGTGATCACAAATGAAGCTTATTTTCTCAATTAAACGCTTATTTTTTTATAAAATTTTCATCCAAAAATCGAATTTTCATTAAAAAAACGATTTTTGGTCAGATATTGAAGTGATCACAGATGAAGTTTATTTTCTTAATAAAACGCTATTTACTGAAATATCGAGGTTTAAAAATTTTTATAAAATTTTCATTCAAAAATCGATTTTTGGTCAGATTTAAAAGTGATCAGAAATGAAGCTAATTTTCTCAATTAAACGCTTATTTACTGAAATATCGATGTTTAAAAATTTTTATAAAATTTTCATCCAAAAATCGATTTTTGGTCAGATATAAAAGTGATCACAGACGAAGCTTATTTTCTCAATTAAACGATTATTTACTGAAATATCGAGGTTTAAAAATTGTTATAAACTTTTCATCCAAAAATCGATTTTTGTTCAGATATAAAAGTGATCACAAATGAAGCTTATTTTCTCAATTAAACGCTTACTTACCGAAATATCGAGATGTAAAAATTTTTATAAAATTTTCATCCAAAATCGATTTTTGGTCAGATGTAGAAATGATTACAAATGAAGCTTATTTTCTCAATTAAACGCCTATTTACCGAAATATCGAGGTTTAAAAATTTTTATAAAATTTTCATCCAAAAATCGATTTTTGATCAGATATAAAAGTGATCATAGATGAACCTTATTTTCTCAATTAAACGCTTATTTACTGAAATATCGAGGTTTAAAGATTTTTATAAAATATTCATCCAAAAATCGAGTTTTGGTTAGATGTAGAAATGATCACAGATGAATCTTATTTGCTCAATAAAACGCTTATTTACCGAAATATCAGGGTTTAAAGAATTTAAAAAATTTTCATCCAAAAAGCGATTTTTGGTCAGATATAGAAGTGATCACAGATGAAGCTTATTTTCTCAATTAAACGCTTATTTAGCGAAATATCGAGGTTTAAAGATTTTATAAAATTTTTATCCAAAAAGTCGATTTTTGGTCAGATATATAAGTCACCACAGATGAAGCTTATTTTCACAATTAAACGCTTTAACGACTTTTATAAAATATTTATCCAAAAAATTGGTTTTTGGTCAGATATAGAAATGATCACAGATGAAACTTATTTTCTGAATAAAAGGCTTATTTACCGAAATATCGAGGTTTAAAGACTTTTGTAAAATTTTCATCCAAAGAATTGATTTTTGGTCAGATATAGAAGTGATCACAGATGAAGTTTATTTTCTCAGTAAAAGGCTTATTTACCGAAATATCGAGGTTTAAAGATTTTTATAAAATTTTTATCCAAAAATCGATTTTTGATCAGATATAAAAGTGATCACAAATGAAGTTTATTTTCCCAATGCTTATTTACCGAAATATCGAGGTTTAAACATTTTTATAAAATTTTCATCAAAAAATCGATTTTTAGTCAGATATAAAATTGATCACTTATGAATCTTATTTTCTCCATCAAACGCTTATTTACTGAAATATCGAGGTTTTAAAATTTTTATAAAATTTTCATCCAAAAATCGGTTTTTGATCAGATACAAAAGTGATTATAGATGAAGCTTATTTTCTCAATTAAACGCCTATCTTCTGAAATATCGAGGTTTAAAAATTTTTATAAAATTTTCATCCAAAAATTGATTTTTGTACAGATAAGAAAGTGATCACAGATGAAGCTAATTTTCTCAATTAAACTCTAATTTACCGAAATATCGAGGTTTTTAGATTTTTATAAATTTTTCATCCAAAAAATCGATTTTTGGTCAGATATATAAGTGATCACAGATGAAGCTTATTTTCTCAATTAAAAGCTTATTTAACGAAATATCGGGGTTTCAAAATTTTTATAAAATTTTCATTAAAAAAACGATTTTTGGTCAGATATAGAAGTGATCACAGATGAAGTTATTTTCTTAATAAAACGCTATTTACTGAAATATCGAGGTTTAAAAATTTTTATAAAATTTTCATCCAAAAATCGATTTTTGGTCATATATAAAAGTGATCACAGATAAAGCTTATTTTCTCAATTAAACGCTTACTTACCGAAATATCGAGATGTAAAAATTTTTATAAAATTTTCATCCAAAATTGATTTTCGGTCAGATGTAGAAATCATTACAGATGAAGCTTGTTTTCTCAATTAAACGCCTATTTACCGAAATATCGAGGTTTAAAAATTTTTATAAAATTTTCATCCAAAAATCGATTTTTGATCAGATATAAAAGTGATCATAGATGAAGCTTATTTTCTCAATTAAGCGCTTATTTACTGAAATATCGAGGTTTAAAGATTTTTATAAAATATTCATGCAAAAATCGAGTTTTGGTTAGATGTAGAAATGATCACAGATGAAGCTTATTTGCTCAATAAAACGCTTATTTACCGAAATATCAGGGTTTAAAGAATTTAAAAAATTTTCATCCAAAAAGCGATTTTTGGTCAGATATAGAAGTGATCACAGATGAAGCTTATTTTCTCAATTTAAAGCTTATTTACCGAAATATCGAGGTTTAAAGAATTTTATAAAATTTTTATCCAAAAAGTCGATTTTTGGTCAGATATATAAGTTACCACAGATGAAGCTTATTTTCTCAATTAAACGCTTTAACGACTTTTATAAAATATTTATCCAAAAAATTGGTTTTGGTCAGATATAGAAATGATCACAGATGAAACTTATTTTCTGAATAAAAGGCTTATTTACCGAAATATCGAGGTTTAAAGATTTTTGTAAAATTTTCATCCAAAGAATTGATTTTTGGTCAGATATAGAAGTGATCACAGATGAAGTTTATTTTCTCAGTAAAAGGCTTATTTACCGAAATATCGAGGTTTAAAGATTTTTATAAAATTTTTATCCAAAAATCGATTTTTGATCAGATATAAAAGTGATCACAAATGAAGTTTATTTTCCCAATGCTTATTTACCGAAATATCGAGGTTTAAACATTTTTATAAATTTTTCATCAAAAAATCGATTTTTAGTCAGATATAAAATTGATCACTTATGAATCTTATTTTCTCCATCAAACGCTTATTTACTGAAATATCGAGGTTTTAAAATTTTTATAAAATTTTCATCCAAAAATCGGTTTTTGATCAGATATAAAAGTGATTATAGATGAAGCTTATTTTCTCAATTAAACGCCTATCTTCTGAAATATCGAGGTTTAAAAATTTTTATAAAATTTTCATCCAAAAATTGATTTTTGTACAGATAAGAAAGTGATCACAGATGAAGCTAATTTTCTCAATTAAACTCTAATTTACCGAAATATCGAGGTTTATAGATTTTTATAAATTTTTCATCCAAAAAATCGATTTTTGGTCAGATATATAAGTGATCACAGATGAAGCTTATTTTCTCAATTAAAAGCTTATTTAACGAAATATCGGGGTTTCAAAATTTTTATAAAATTTTCATTAAAAAAACGATTTTTGGTCAGATATAGAAGTGATCACAGATGAAGTTTATTTTCTTAATAAAACGCTATTTACTGAAATATCGAGGTTTAAAAATTTTTATAAATTTTCATCCAAAAATCGATTTTTGGTCAGATATAAAAGTGATCACAGATAAAGCTTATTTTCTCAATTAAACGCTTACTTACCGAAATATCGAGATGTAAAAATTTTTATAAAATTTTCATCCAAAATTGATTTTCGGTCAGATGTAGAAATCATTACAGATGAAGCTTGTTTTCTCAATTAAAGGCCTATTTACCGAAATATCGAGATTTAAAAATTTTCATCCAAAATTCTATTTTTGATCAGATCTAAAAGTGATCATAGATCACTGAAATATTGATGTTTAAAAATTTTTATAAAATTTTCATCCAAAATCGATTTTTGGTCAGATATAGAAGTGATCACAGATGAAGTTTATTTTCTCAGTAAAAGGCTTATTTACCGAAATATCGAGGTTTAAAGATTTTTGTAAAATTTTCATCCAAAGAATTGATTTTTGGTCAGATATAGAAGTGATCACAGATGAAGTTTATTTTCTCAGTAAAAGGCTTATTTACCGAAATATCGAGGTTTAAAGATTTTTATAAAATTTTTATCCAAAAATCGATTTTTGATCAGATATAAAAGTGATCACAAATGAAGTTTATTTTCCCAATGCTTATTTACCGAAATATCGAGGTTTAAACATTTTTATAAATTTTTCATCAAAAAATCGATTTTTAGTCAGATATAAAATTGATCACTTATGAATCTTATTTTCTCCATCAAACGCTTATTTACTGAAATATCGAGGTTTTAAAATTTTTATAAAATTTTCATCCAAAAATCGGTTTTTGATCAGATATAAAAGTGATTATAGATGAAGCTTATTTTCTCAATTAAACGCCTATCTTCTGAAATATCGAGGTTTAAAAATTTTTATAAAATTTTCATCCAAAAATTGATTTTTGTACAGATAAGAAAGTGATCACAGATGAAGCTAATTTTCTCAATTAAACTCTAATTTACCGAAATATCGAGGTTTATAGATTTTTATAAATTTTTCATCCAAAAAATCGATTTTTGGTCAGATATATAAGTGATCACAGATGAAGCTTATTTTCTCAATTAAAAGCTTATTTAACGAAATATCGGGGTTTCAAAATTTTTATAAAATTTTCATTAAAAAAACGATTTTTGGTCAGATATAGAAGTGATCACAGATGAAGTTTATTTTCTTAATAAAACGCTATTTACTGAAATATCGAGGTTTAAAAATTTTTGTAAATTTTCATCCAAAAATCGATTTTTGGTCAGATATAAAAGTGATCACAGATAAAGCTTATTTTCTCAATTAAACGCTTACTTACCGAAATATCGAGATGTAAAAATTTTTATAAAATTTTCATCCAAAATTGATTTTCGGTCAGATGTAGAAATCATTACAGATGAAGCTTGTTTTCTCAATTAAAGGCCTATTTACCGAAATATCGAGATTTAAAAATTTTCATCCAAAATTCTATTTTTGATCAGATCTAAAAGTGATCATAGATCACTGAAATATTGATGTTTAAAAATTTTTATAAAATTTTCATCCAAAATCGATTTTTGGTCAGATATAGAAGTGATCACAGATGAAGTTTATTTTCTCAATAAAAGGCTTATTTACCGAAATATCGAGGTTTAAAGATTTTTATAAAATTTTCATCCAAAGTCGATTTTTGGTCAGATATAAAAGTGATCACAGATGAAGCTTATTTTCTCAATTAAAAGCTTATTTTACGAAATATCGGGGTTTCAAAATTTTTATAAAATTTTCATTAAAAAAACGATTTTTGGTCAGATATAGAAGTGATCACAGATGAAGTATATTTTCTTAATAAAACGCTATTTACTGAAATATCGAGGTTTAAAAATTTTTATAAAATTTTCATTCAAAAATCGATTTTTGGGTCAGATTTAAAAGTGATCAGAAATGAAGCTTATTTTCTCAATTAAACACTTATTTACTGAAATATCGATGTTTAAAAATTTTTATAAAATTTTCAACCAAAAATCGATTTTTGGTCAGATATAAAAGTGATCACAGATGAAGCTTATTTTCTCAATTAAACGCTTACTTACCGAAATATCGAGATGTAAAAATTTTTATAAAATTTTCATCCAAAATTGATTTTCGGTCAGATGTAGAAATCATTACAGATGAAGCTTGTTTTCTCATTTATACGCCTATTTACCGAAATATCGAGGTTTAAAAATTTTTATAAAATATTCATCCAAAAATCGAGTTTTGGTTAGATGTAGAAATGATCACAGATGAAGCTTATTTGCTCAATAAAACGCTTATTTACCGAAATATCAGGGTTTAAAGAATTTAAAAAATTTTCATCCAAAAAGCGATTTTTGGTCAGATATAGAAGTGATCACATATGAAGTTTATTTTCTTAATAAAACGCTATTTACTGAAATATCGAGGTTTAAAAATTTTTATAAAATTTTCATTCAAAAATCGATTTTTGGTCAGATTAAAAGTGATCACAAATGAAGCTTATTTTCTCAATTAAACGCTTATTTTTTTATAAAATTTTCATCCAAAAATCGAATTTTCATTAAAAAAACGATTTTTGGTCAGATATTGAAGTGATCACAGATGAAGTTTATTTTCTTAATAAAACGCTATTTACTGAAATATCGAGGTTTAAAAATTTTTATAAAATTTTCATTCAAAAATCGATTTTTGGTCAGATTTAAAAGTGATCAGAAATGAAGCTAATTTTCTCAATTAAACGCTTATTTACTGAAATATCGATGTTTAAAAATTTTTATAAAATTTTCATCCAAAAATCGATTTTTGGTCAGATATAAAAGTGATCACAGACGAAGCTTATTTTCTCAATTAAACGATTATTTACTGAAATATCGAGGTTTAAAAATTGTTATAAACTTTTCATCCAAAAATCGATTTTTGTTCAGATATAAAAGTGATCACAAATGAAGCTTATTTTCTCAATTAAACGCTTACTTACCGAAATATCGAGATGTAAAAATTTTTATAAAATTTTCATCCAAAATCGATTTTTGGTCAGATGTAGAAATGATTACAGATGAAGCTTATTTTCTCAATTAAACGCCTATTTACCGAAATATCGAGGTTTAAAAATTTTTATAAAATTTTCATCCAAAAATCGATTTTTGATCAGATATAAAAGTGATCATAGATGAACCTTATTTTCTCAATTAAACGCTTATTTACTGAAATATCGAGGTTTAAAGATTTTTATAAAATATTCATCCAAAAATCGAGTTTTGGTTAGATGTAGAAATGATCACAGATGAAGCTTATTTGCTCAATAAAACGCTTATTTACCGAAATATCAGGGTTTAAAGAATTTAAAAAATTTTCATCCAAAAAGCGATTTTTGGTCAGATATAGAAGTGATCACAGATGAAGCTTATTTTCTCAATTAAACGCTTATTTAGCGAAATATCGAGGTTTAAAGATTTTATAAAATTTTTATCCAAAAAGTCGATTTTTGGTCAGATATATAAGTCACCACAGATGAAGCTTATTTTCACAATTAAACGCTTTAACGACTTTTATAAAATATTTATCCAAAAAATTGGTTTTTGGTCAGATATAGAAATGATCACAGATGAAACTTATTTTCTGAATAAAAGGCTTATTTACCGAAATATCGAGGTTTAAAGATTTTTGTAAAATTTTCATCCAAAGAATTGATTTTTGGTCAGATATAGAAGTGATCACAGATGAAGTTTATTTTCTCAGTAAAAGGCTTATTTACCGAAATATCGAGGTTTAAAGATTTTTATAAAATTTTTATCCAAAAATCGATTTTTGATCAGATATAAAAGTGATCACAAATGAAGTTTATTTTCCCAATGCTTATTTACCGAAATATCGAGGTTTAAACATTTTTATAAAATTTTCATCAAAAAATCGATTTTTAGTCAGATATAAAATTGATCACTTATGAATCTTATTTTCTCCATCAAACGCTTATTTACTGAAATATCGAGGTTTTAAAATTTTTATAAAATTTTCATCCAAAAATCGGTTTTTGATCAGATACAAAAGTGATTATAGATGAAGCTTATTTTCTCAATTAAACGCCTATCTTCTGAAATATCGAGGTTTAAAAATTTTTATAAAATTTTCATCCAAAAATTGATTTTTGTACAGATAAGAAAGTGATCACAGATGAAGCTAATTTTCTCAATTAAACTCTAATTTACCGAAATATCGAGGTTTTTAGATTTTTATAAATTTTTCATCCAAAAAATCGATTTTTGGTCCGATATATAAGTGATCACAGATGAAGTTATTTTCTTAATAAAACGCTATTTACTGAAATATCGAGGTTTAAAAATTTTTATAAAATTTTCATCCAAAAATCGATTTTTGGTCATATATAAAAGTGATCACAGATAAAGCTTATTTTCTCAATTAAACGCTTACTTACCGAAATATCGAGATGTAAAAATTTTTATAAAATTTTCATCCAAAATTGATTTTCGGTCAGATGTAGAAATCATTACAGATGAAGCTTGTTTTCTCAATTAAACGCCTATTTACCGAAATATCGAGGTTTAAAAATTTTTATAAAATTTTCATCCAAAAATCGATTTTTGATCAGATATAAAAGTGATCATAGATGAAGCTTATTTTCTCAATTAAGCGCTTATTTACTGAAATATCGAGGTTTAAAGATTTTTATAAAATATTCATCCAAAAATCTAGTTTTGGTTAGATGTAGAAATGATCACAGATGAAGCTTATTTGCTCAATAAAACGCTTATTTACCGAAATATCAGTGTTTAAAGAATTTAAAAAATTTTCATCCAAAAACCGATTATTGGTCAGATATAGAAGTGATCACAGATGAAGCTTATTTTCTCAATTTAAAGCTTATTTACCGAAATATCGAGGTTTAAAGAATTTTATAAAATTTTTATCCAAAAAGTCGATTTTTGGTCAGATATATAAGTTACCACAGATGAAGCTTATTTTCTCAATTAAACGCTTTAACGACTTTTATAAAATATTTATCCAAAAAATTGGTTTTGGTCAGATATAGAACTGATCACAGATGAAACTTATTTTCTGAATAAAAGGCTTATTTACCGAAATATCGAGGTTTAAAGATTTTTGTAAAATTTTCATCCAAAGAATTGATTTTTGGTCAGATATAGAAGTGATCACAGATGAAGTTTATTTTCTCAGTAAAAGGCTTATTTACCGAAATATCGAGGTTTAAAGATTTTTATAAAATTTTTATCCAAAAATCGATTTTTGATCAGATATAAAAGTGATCACAAATGAAGTTTATTTTCCCAATGCTTATTTACCGAAATATCGAGGTTTAAACATTTTTATAAAATTTTCATCAAAAAATCGATTTTTAGTCAGATATAAAATTGATCACTTATGAATCTTATTTTCTCCATCAAACGCTTATTTACTGAAATATCGAGGTTTTAAAATTTTTATAAAATTTTCATCCAAAAATCGGTTTTTGATCAGATATAAAAGTGATTATAGATGAAGCTTATTTTCTCAATTAAACGCCTATCTTCTGAAATATCGAGGTTTAAAAATTTTTATAAAATTTTCATCCAAAAATTGATTTTTGTACAGATAAGAAAGTGATCACAGATGAAGCTAATTTTCTCAATTAAACTCTAATTTACCGAAATATCGAGGTTTATAGATTTTTATAAATTTTTCATCCAAAAAATCGATTTTTGGTCAGATATATAAGTGATCACAGATGAAGCTTATTTTCTCAATTAAAAGCTTATTTAACGAAATATCGGGGTTTCAAAATTTTTATAAAATTTTCATTAAAAAAACGATTTTTGGTCAGATATAGAAGTGATCACAGATGAAGTTTATTTTCTTAATAAAACGCTATTTACTGAAATATCGAGGTTTAAAAATTTTTATAAATTTTCATCCAAAAATCGATTTTTGGTCAGATATAAAAGTGATCACAGATAAAGCTTATTTTCTCAATTAAACGCTTACTTACCGAAATATCGAGATGTAAAAATTTTTATAAAATTTTCATCCAAAATTGATTTTCGGTCAGATGTAGAAATCATTACAGATGAAGCTTGTTTTCTCAATTAAACGCCTATTTACCGAAATATCGAGGTTTAAAAATTTTTATAAAATTTTCATCCAAAAATCGATTTTTGATCAGATATAAAAGTGATCATAGATGAAGCTTATTTTCTCAATTAAGCGCTTATTTACTGAAATATCGAGGTTTAAAGATTTTTATAAAATATTCATCCAAAAATCTAGTTTTGGTTAGATGTAGAAATGATCACAGATGAAGCTTATTTGCTCAATAAAACGCTTATTTACCGAAATATCAGTGTTTAAAGAATTTAAAAAATTTTCATCCAAAAACCGATTATTGGTCAGATATAGAAGTGATCACAGATGAAGCTTATTTTCTCAATTTAAAGCTTATTTACCGAAATATCGAGGTTTAAAGAATTTTATAAAATTTTTATCCAAAAAGTCGATTTTTGGTCAGATATATAAGTTACCACAGATGAAGCTTATTTTCTCAATTAAACGCTTTAACGACTTTTATAAAATATTTATCCAAAAAATTGGTTTTGGTCAGATATAGAAATGATCACAGATGAAACTTATTTTCTGAATAAAAGGCTTATTTACCAAAATATCGAGGTTTAAAGATTTTTGTAAAATTTTCATCCAAAGAATTGATTTTTGGTCAGATATAGAAGTGATCACAGATGAAGTTTATTTTCTCAGTAAAAGGCTTATTTACCGAAATATCGAGGTTTAAAGATTTTTATAAAATTTTTATCCAAAAATCGATTTTTGGTCAGATATAAAAGTGATCACAAATGAAGTTTATTTTCCCAACGCTTATTTACCTAAATATCGAGGTTTAAAAATTTTTATAAAATTTTCATCCAAAAATCGATTTTTGGTCAGATATAAAAGTGATCACAGATGAAGCTTATTTTCTCCATCAAACGCTTATTTACTGAAATATCGAGGTTTTAAAATTTTTATAAAATTTTCATCCAAAAATCGATTTTTGGTGAGATGTAGAAATGATTACAGATGAAGCTTATTTCCTCAATTAAATGCCTATTTACTGAAATATCGAGGCTTAAAAATTATCATCCAAAATTCTATTTCTGATCAGATATAAAAGTGATCATAGATCACTGAAATATTGATGTTTAAAAATTTTTATAAAATTTTCATCCATAATCGATTTTTGGTCAGATGTAGAAATTATTACAGATGAAGCTTATTTTTTCAATTAAACGCTTATTTACCGAAATATCGAGGTTTTATAATTTTTATAAAATTTTCATCCAAAATCGATTTCTGGTCAGATGTAGAAATTATTACAGATGAAGCTTATTTGCTCAATAAAACGCTTATTCACAGATGAAGCTTATTTTCTTAATTAAACGCTTATTTATCGAAACATCGAGGTTTAAAAATGTTTTTAAAAATTTTTATCCAAAAATCGATTTTTGATAAGATATAAAAGTGATCATAGATGAAGATTATTTTCTCAATTAAACGCTTATTTTCTGAAATATCGATGTTTAAAATTTTTTGTTTAAATTTTCATCCAAAAATTGGTTTTTGGTCAGATATAAAAGTGATCACAAATGAAGCTTATTTTCTCAATTAAACGCTTATTTACTGAAATATCGAGGTTCAAAAATTTTTAGAAAATTTTCATACAAAAATCGACTCTTGATCAGATATAAAAGTGATCATAGATGAAGCTTATTTTCTCAATTAAGTGCTTATTTACTGAAATATCGAGGTTTAAAGATTTTTATAAAATATTCATTCAAAAATCGAGTTTTGGTTAGATGTAGAAATGATCACAGATGAAGCTTATTTGCTCAATAAAACGCTTATTTACCGAAATATCAGTGTTTAAAGAATTTAAAAAATTTTCATCCAAAAAGCGATTTTTGGTCAGATATAGAAGTGATCACAGATGAAACTTATTTTCTCAATTAAACGCTTATTTACCGAAATATCAAGGTTTTAAAATTTTTATAAAATTTTCATACAAAAATCGATTTTTGGTCAGATATAAAAGGGATCACAGATGAAGCTTATTTTCTCCATCAAACGCTTATTTACTGAAATATGGAGGTTTTAAAATTTTTATAAAATGATGTAGAAATGATTACAGATGAAGCTTATTTCCTCAATTAAATGCCTATTTACCGAAATATCGAGGTTTAAAAATTATCATCCAAAATTCTATTTCTGATCAGATATAAAAGTGATCATAGATCACTGAAATATTGATGTTTAAAAATTTTTATAAAATTTTCATCCAAAATCGATTTTTGGTCAGATGTAGAAATTATTACAGATGAAGCTTATTTTCTCAATTAAACGCTTATTTACCGAAATATCGAGGTTTTAAAATTTTTATAAAATTTTCATCCAAAATCGATTTTTGGTCAGATGTAGAAATTATTACAGATGAAGCTTATTTGCTCAATAAAATACTTATTCAAAAAATGAAGCTTATTTTCTTAATTAAACGCTTTTTTATCGAAACATCGAGGTTTAAAAATGTTTATAAAATTTTCATCCAAAAATCGATTTTTGATCAGATATAAAAGTCATCATAGATGAAGCTTATTTTCTCAATAAAACGCTTATTTACCGAAATATCTTGGTTTAAAGATTTTTATAAAATTTTCATCCAAAAAATTGATTTTTGGTCAGATATAAAAGTGATCATAGATGAAGATTATTTTCTCAATTAAACGCTTATTTTCTGAAATATCGATGTTTAAAATTTTTTATAAAATTTTCATCCAAAAATCGATTTTTGGTCAGATATAAAAGTCATCATAGATGAAGCTTATTTTCTCAATAAAACGCTTATTTACCGAAATATCTTGGTTTAAAGATTTTTATAAAATTTTCATCCAAAAAATTGATTTTTGGTCAGATATAGAAGTGATCACAGATGAAGTTTATTTTCTTAATAAAACGCTATTTACTGAAATATCGAGGTTTAAAACTTTTTATAAAATTTTCATTCAAAAATCGATTTTTGGGTCAGATTTAAAAGTGATCAGAAATGAAGCTTATTTTTTCAATTAAACGCTTATTTACTGAAATATCGATGTTTAAAAATTTTTATAAAATTTTCATCCAAAAATCGATTTTTGGTCAGATATAAAAGTGATCACAGATGAAGCTTATTTTCTCAATTAAAAGCTTATTTACTGAAATATCGAGGTTTAAAAATTTTTATAAACTTTTCATCCAAAAATCGATTTTTGGGTCAGATTTAAAAGTGATCAGAAATGAAGCTTATTTTCTCAATTAAACGCTTATTTACCGAAATATCGATGTTTAAAAATTTTTATAAAATTTTCATCCAAAATCGATTTTTGGTCAGATGTAGAAATCATTACAGATGAAGCTTGTTTTCTCAATTAAACGCCTATTTACTGAAATATCGAGGTTTAAAAATTTTTATAAACTTTTCATCCAAAAATCGATTTTTGATCAGATATAAAAGTGATCATAGATGAAGCTTATTTGCTCAATAAAACGCTTATTTACCGAAATATCAGTGTTTAAAGAATTTAAAAAATTTTCATCCAAAAAGCGATTTTTGGTCAGATATAGAAGTGATCACAGATGAAGCTTATTTTCTCAATTAAACGATTAGTTACCGAAATATCGAGGTTTAAAGATTTTTATAAAATTTTCATCCGAAAATTGATTTTTGGTCAGATGTAAAAAATATCACAGATGAAGCTTATTTTCTCAATTAAACTCTTATTTACAAAAATATCGAAGTTTAAAAATTTTTATAAAATTTTCATCCAAAAATTGACTTTTGGTCAGATATAAAAGTGATCATAGATGAAACTTATTTTCTGAATAAAAGGCTTATTTACCGAAATATCGAGGTTTAAAGATTTTTGTAAAATTTTTATCCAAAAATCGATTTTTGGTCAGATATAAAAGTGATCACAAATGAAGTTTATTTTCCCAACGCTTATTTACCGAAATATCGAGGTTTAAAAATTTTTATAAAATTTTCATCCAAAAATCGATTTTTGGTCAGATATAAAAGTGATCACAGATGAAGCTTATTTTCTCCATCAAACGCTTATTTACTGAAATATCGAGGTTTTAAAATTTTTAGAAAATTTTCATCCAAAAATCGATTTTTGGTGAGATGTAGAAATTATTACAGATGAAGCTTATTTCCTCAATTAAATGCCTATTTACCGAAATATCGAGGTTTAAAAATTATCATCCAAAATTATATTTCTGATCGGATATAAAAGTGATCATAGATCACTGAAATATTGATGTTTAAAAATTTTTATAAAATTTTCATCCAAAATCGATTTTTGGTCAGATGTAGAAATTATTACAGATGAAGCTTATTTTCTCAATTAAACGCTTATTTACCGAAATATCGAGGTTTTAAAATTTTCATAAAATTTTCATCCAAAACCGATTTTTGGTCAGATGTAGAAATTATTACAGATGAAGCTTATTTGCTCAATAAAACGCTTATTCACAGATGAAGCTTATTTTCTTAATTAAACGCTTATTTATCGAAACATCGAAGTTTAAAAATGTTTATAAAATTTTCATCCAAAAATCGATTTTTGATAAGATATAAAAGTGATCATAGATGAAGATTATTTTCTCAATTAAACGCTTATTTTCTGAAATATCGATGTTTAAAAATTTTTTTTAAATTTTCATCCAAAAATCGATTTTTGGTCAGATATAAAAGTCATCATAGATGAAGCTTATTTTATCAATAAAACGCTTATTTACCGAAATATCTTGGTTTAAAGATTTTTATAAAATTTTCATCCAAAAAATTGATCTTTGGTCAGATATAGAAGTGATCACAGATGAAGTTTATTTTCTTAATAAAACGCTATTTACTGAAATATCGAGGTTTAAAAATTTTTATAAAATTTTCATTCAAAAATCGATTTTTGGGTCAGATTTAAAAGTGATCAGAAATGAAGCTTATTTTTTCAATTAAACGCTTATTTACTGAAATATCGATGTTTAAAAATTTTTATAAAATTTTCATCCAAAAATCGATTTTTGGTCAGATATAAAAGTGATCACAGATGAAGCTTATTTTCTCAATTAAACGCTTATTTACTGAAATATCGAGGTTTAAAAATTTTTATAAACTTTTCATCCAAAAATCGATTTTTGGGTCAGATTTAAAAGTGATCAGAAATGAAGCTTATTTTCTCAATTAAACGCTTATTTACCGAAATATCGATGTTTAAAAATTTTTATAAAATTTTCATCCAAAATCGATTTTTGGTCAGATGTAGAAATCATTACAGATGAAGCTTGTTTTCTCAATTAAACGCCTATTTACTGAAATATCGAGGTTTAAAAATTTTTATAAACTTTTCATCCAAAAATCGATTTTTGATCAGATATAAAAGTGATCATAGATGAAGCTTATTTGCTCAATAAAACGCTTATTTACCGAAATATCAGTGTTTAAAGAATTTAAAAAATTTTCATCCAAAAAGCGATTTTTGGTCAGATATAGAAGTGATCACAGATGAAGCTTATTTTCTCAATTAAACGATTAGTTACCGAAATATCGAGGTTTAAAGATTTTTATAAAATTTTCATCCGAAAAATGATTTTTGGTCAGATGTAAAAAATATCACAGATGAAGCTTATTTTCTCAATTAAACTCTTATTTACAAAAATATCGAAGTTTAAAAATTTTTATAAAATTTTCATCCAAAAATTGACTTTTGGTCATATATAAAAGTGATCATAGATGAAACTTATTTTCTGAATAAAAGGCTTATTTACCGAAATATCGAGGTTTAAAGATTTTTGTAAAATTTTCATCCAAAGAATTGATTTTTGGTCAGATATAGAAGTGATCACAGATGAAGTTTATTTTCTCAGTAAAAGGCTTATTTACCGAAATATCGAGGTTTAAAGATTTTTATAAAATTTTTATCCAAAAATCGATTTTTGGTCAGATATAAAAGTGATCACAAATGAAGTTTATTTTCTAACGCTTATTTACCGAAATATCGAGGTTTAAAAATTTTTATAAAATTTTCATCCAAAAATCGATTTTTGGTCAGATATAAAAGTGATCACAGATGAAGCTTATTTTCTCCATCAAACGCTTATTTACTGAAATATCGAGGTTTTAAAATTTTTAGAAAATTTTCATCCAAAAATCGATTTTTGGTGAGATGTAGAAATTATTACAGATGAAGCTTATTTCCTCAATTAAATGCCTATTTACCGAAATATCGAGGTTTAAAAATTATCATCCAAAATTATATTTCTGATCGGATATAAAAGTGATCATAGATCACTGAAATATTGATGTTTAAAAATTTTTATAAAATTTTCATCCAAAATCGATTTTTGGTCAGATGTAGAAATTATTACAGATGAAGCTTATTTTCTCAATTAAACGCTTATTTACCGAAATATCGAGGTTTTAAAATTTTCATAAAATTTTCATCCAAAACCGATTTTTGGTCAGATGTAGAAATTATTACAGATGAAGCTTATTTGCTCAATAAAACGCTTATTCACAGATGAAGCTTATTTTCTTAATTAAACGCTTATTTATCGAAACATCGAAGTTTAAAAATGTTTATAAAATTTTCATCCAAAAATCGATTTTTGATAAGATATAAAAGTGATCATAGATGAAGATTATTTTCTCAATTAAACGCTTATTTTCTGAAATATCGATGTTTAAAAATTTTTTTTAAATTTTCATCCAAAAATCGATTTTTGGTCAGATATAAAAGTCATCATAGATGAAGCTTATTTTCTCAATAAAACGCTTATTTACCGAAATATCTTGGTTTAAAGATTTTTATAAAATTTTCATCCAAAAAATTGATCTTTGGTCAGATATAGAAGTGATCACAGATGAAGTTTATTTTCTTAATAAAACGCTATTTACTGAAATATCGAGGTTTAAAAATTTTTATAAAATTTTCATTCAAAAATCGATTTTTGGGTCAGATTTAAAAGTGATCAGAAATGAAGCTTATTTTTTCAATTAAACGCTTATTTACTGAAATATCGATGTTTAAAAATTTTTATAAAATTTTCATCCAAAAATCGATTTTTGGTCAGATATAAAAGTGATCACAGATGAAGCTTATTTTCTCAATTAAACGCTTATTTACTGAAATATCGAGGTTTAAAAATTTTTATAAACTTTTCATCCAAAAATCGATTTTTGGGTCAGATTTAAAAGTGATCAGAAATGAAGCTTATTTTCTCAATTAAACGCTTATTTACCGAAATATCGATGTTTAAAAATTTTTATAAAATTTTCATCCAAAATCGATTTTTGGTCAGATGTAGAAATCATTACAGATGAAGCTTGTTTTCTCAATTAAACGCCTATTTACTGAAATATCGAGGTTTAAAAATTTTTATAAACTTTTCATCCAAAAATCGATTTTTGATCAGATATAAAAGTGATCATAGATGAAGCTTATTTGCTCAATAAAACGCTTATTTACCGAAATATCAGTGTTTAAAGAATTTAAAAAATTTTCATCCAAAAAGCGATTTTTGGTCAGATATAGAAGTGATCACAGATGAAGCTTATTTTCTCAATTAAACGATTAGTTACCGAAATATCGAGGTTTAAAGATTTTTATAAAATTTTCATCCGAAAATTGATTTTTGGTCAGATGTAAAAAATATCACAGATGAAGCTTATTTTCTCAATTAAACTCTTATTTACAAAAATATCGAAGTTTAAAAATTTTTATAAAATTTTCATCCAAAAATTGACTTTTGGTCAGATATAAAAGTGATCATAGATGAAACTTATTTTCTGAATAAAAGGCTTATTTACCGAAATATCGAGGTTTAAAGATTTTTGTAAAATTTTCATCCAAAGAATTGATTTTTGGTCAGATATAGAAGTGATCACAGATGAAGTTTATTTTCTCAGTAAAAGGCTTATTTACCGAAATATCGAGGTTTAAAGATTTTTATAAAATTTTTATCCAAAACTCGATTTTTGGTCAGATATAAAAGTGATCACAAATGAAGTTTATTTTCCCAACGCTTATTTACCGAAATATCGAGGTTTAAAAATTTTTATAAAATTTTCATCCAAAAATCGATTTTTGGTCAGATATAAAAGTGATCACAGATGAAGCTTATTTTCTCCATCAAACGCTTATTTACTGAAATATCGAGGTTTTAAAATTTTTAGAAAATTTTCATCCAAAAATCGATTTTTGGTGAGATGTAGAAATTATTACAGATGAAGCTTATTTCCTCAATTAAATGCCTATTTACCGAAATATCGAGGTTTAAAAATTATCATCCAAAATTATATTTCTGATCGGATATAAAAGTGATCATAGATCACTGAAATATTGATGTTTAAAAATTTTTATAAAATTTTCATCCAAAATCGATTTTTGGTCAGATGTAGAAATTATTACAGATGAAGCTTATTTTCTCAATTAAACGCTTATTTACCGAAATATCGAGGTTTTAAAATTTTCATAAAATTTTCATCCAAAACCGATTTTTGGTCAGATGTAGAAATTATTACAGATGAAGCTTATTTGCTCAATAAAACGCTTATTCACAGATGAAGCTTATTTTCTTAATTAAACGCTTATTTATCGAAACATCGAAGTTTAAAAATGTTTATAAAATTTTCATCCAAAAATCGATTTTTGATAAGATATAAAAGTGATCATAGATGAAGATTATTTTCTCAATTAAACGCTTATTTTCTGAAATATCGATGTTTAAAAATTTTTTTTAAATTTTCATCCAAAAATCGATTTTTGGTCAGATATAAAAGTCATCATAGATGAAGCTTATTTTCTCAATAAAACGCTTATTTACCGAAATATCTTGGTTTAAAGATTTTTATAAAATTTTCATCCAAAAAATTGATCTTTGGTCAGATATAGAAGTGATCACAGATGAAGTTTATTTTCTTAATAAAACGCTATTTACTGAAATATCGAGGTTTAAAAATTTTTATAAAATTTTCATTCAAAAATCGATTTTTGGGTCAGATTTAAAAGTGATCAGAAATGAAGCTTATTTTTTCAATTAAACGCTTATTTACTGAAATATCGATGTTTAAAAATTTTTATAAAATTTTCATCCAAAAATCGATTTTTGGTCAGATATAAAAGTGATCACAGATGAAGCTTATTTTCTCAATTAAACGCTTATTTACTGAAATATCGAGGTTTAAAAATTTTTATAAACTTTTCATCCAAAAATCGATTTTTGGGTCAGATTTAAAAGTGATCAGAAATGAAGCTTATTTTCTCAATTAAACGCTTATTTACCGAAATATCGATGTTTAAAAATTTTTATAAAATTTTCATCCAAAATCGATTTTTGGTCAGAGTAGAAATCATTACAGATGAAGCTTGTTTTCTCAATTAAACGCCTATTTACAGAAAAATCGAAGTTTAAAAATTTTTATAAAATTTTCATCCAAAAATCGATTTTTGATCAGATATAAAAGTTATCATAGATGAAGCTTATTTGCTCAATAAAACGCTTATTTACCGAAATATCAGTGTTTAAAGAATTTAAAAAATGTTCATCCAAAAAGCGATTTTTGGTCAGATATAGAAGTGATCACAGATGAAGCTTATTTTCTCAATTAAACGCTTATTTACCGAAATATCGAGGTTTAAAGATTTTTATAAAATTTTCATCCGAAAATTGATTTTTGGTCAGATGTAAAAAATATCACAGATGAAGCTTATTTTCTCAATTAATCTCTTATTTACAAAAATATCGAGGTTTAAAAATTTTTATAAAATTTTCATCCAAAAATTGACTTTTGATCAGATATAAAAGTGATCATAGATGAAACTTATTTTCTGAATAAAAGGCTTATTTACCAAAATATCGAGGTTTAAAGATTTTTGTAAAATTTTCATCCAAAGAATTGATTTTTGGTCAGATATAGAAGTGATCACAAATGAAGTTTATTTTCCCAACGCTTATTTACCGAAATATCGAGGTTTAAAAATTTTTATAAAATTTTCATCCAAAAATCGATTTTTGGTCAGATATAAAAGTGATCACAGATGAAGCTTATTTTCTCCATCAAACGCTTATTTACTGAAATATCGAGGTTTTAAAATTTTTATAAAATTTTTATCCAAAAATAGATTTTTGGTGAGATGTAGAAATGATTACAGATGAAGCTTATTTCCTCAATTACATGCCTATTTACCGAAATATCGAGGTTTAAAAATTATCATCCAAAATTATATTTCTGATCGGATATAAAAGTGATCATAGATCACTGAAATATTGATGTTTAAAAATTTTTATAAAATTTTCATCCAAAATCGATTTTTGGTCAGATGTAGAAATTATTACAGATGAAGCATATTTTCTCAATTAAACGCTTATTTACCGAAATATCGAGGTTTTAAAATTTTTATAAAATTTTCATCCAAAATCGATTTTTGGTCAGATGTAGAAATTATTACAGATGAAGCTTATTTGCTCAATAAAACGCTTATTCACAGATGAAGCTTATTTTCTTAATTAAACGCTTATTTATCGAAACATCGAGGTTTAAAAATGTTTATAAAATTTTCATCCAAAAATCGATTTTTGATAAGATATAAAAGTGATCATAGATGAAGATTATTTTCTCAATTAAACGCTTATTTTCTGAAATATCGATGTTTAAAAATTTTTTTAAATTTTTCATCCAAAAATCGATTTTTGGTCAGATATAAAAGTCATCATAGATGAAGCTTATTTTCTCAATAAAACGCTTATTTACCGAAATATCGTGGTTTAAAGATTTTTATAAAATTTTCATCCAAAAAATTGATTTTTGGTCAGATATAAAAGTGATCACAAATGAAGCTTATTTTCTCAATTTAACGCTTATTTACTGAAATATCGAGGTTTAAAAATTTTTATAAAATTTTCATCCAAAATCGTTTTTTGGTCAGATGTAGAAATCATTACAGATGAAGCTTGTTTTCTCAATTAAACGCCTATTTACCGAAATATCGAGGTTTAAAAATTTTTATAAAATTTTCATCCAAAAATCGATTTTTGATCAGATATAAAAGTGATCATAGATGAAGATTATTTTCTCAATTAAGCGCTTATTTACTGAAATATCGAGGTTTAAAGATTTTTATAAAATATTTATACAAAAAGCGAGTTTTGGTTAGATGTAGAAGTGATCACAGATGAAGCTTATTTGCTCAATAAAACGCTTATTTACCGAAATATCAGTGTTTAAAGAATTTAAAAAATTTTCATCCAAAAAGCGATTTTTAGTCAGATATAGAAGTGATCACAGATGAAGCTTATTTTCTCAATTAAACGCTTATTTACCGAAATATCGAAGTTTAAAGATTTTTATAAAATTTTTATCCAAAAAGTCAATTTTTGGTCAGATATATAAGTTACCACAGATGAAGCTTATTTTCTCAATTAAACGCTTTAACGACTTTTATAAAATATTTATCCAAAAAATTGATTTTTGGTCAGATATAGAAATGATCACAGATGAAACTTATTTTCTGAATAAAAGGTTAATTTACCAAAATATCGAGGTTTAAAGATTTTTGTAAAATTTTCATCCAAAGAATTGATTTTTGGTCAGATATAGAAGTGATAACAGATGAAGTTTATTTTCTCAGTAAAAGGCTTATTTACCGAAATATCGAGGTTTAAAGATTTTTATAAAATATTTATCCAAAAATCGATTTTTGGTCAGATATAAAAGTGATCACAAATGAAGTTTATTTTCCCAACGCTTATTTACCGAAATATCGAGGTTTAAAAATTTATATAAAATTTTCATCCAAAAATCGATTTTTGGTCAGATATAAAAGTGATCACAGATGAAGCTTATTTTCTCCATCAAACGCTTATTTACTTAAATATCGAGGTTTTAAAATTTTTATAAAATTTTCATCCAAAAATCGATTTTTGGTGAGATGTAGAAATGATTACAGATGAAGCTTATTTCCTCAATTAAATGCCTATTTACCGAAATATCGAGGTTTAAAAATTATCATCCAGAATTCTATTTCTGATCAGATATAAAAGTGATCATAGATCACTGAAATATTGATGTTTAAAAATTTTTATAAAATTTTCATCCAAAATCGATTTTTGGTCAGATGTAGAAATTATTACAGATGAAGCTTATTTTCTCAATTAAAGGCTTATTTACCGAAATATCGAGGTTTTAAAATTTTTATAAAATTTTCATCCAAAAATCGATTTTTGGTCAGATATAAAAGTGATCACAGATGAAGCTTATTTTCTCCATCAAACGCTTATTTACTGAAATATCGAGGTTTTAAAATTTTTATTCAAAAATCGATTTTTGGTGAGATGTAGAAATGATTACAGATGAAGCTTATTTCCTCAATTAAATGCCTATTTACCGAAATATCGAGGTTTAAAAATTATCATCCAAAATTCTATTTCTGATCAGATATAAAAGTGATCATAGATCACTGAAATATTGATGTTTAAAAATTTTTATAAAATTTTCATCCAAAATCGATTTTTGGTCAGATGTAGAAATTATTACAGATGAAGCTTATTTGCTCAATAAAACGCTTATTCACAGATGAAGCTTATTTTCTTAATTAAATGCTTATTTATCGAAACATCGTGGTTTAAATATGTTTATAAAATTTTCATCCAAAAATCGATTTTTGATAAGATATAAAAGTGATCATAGATGAAGATTATTTTCTCAATTAAACGCTTATTTTCTGAAATATCGATGTTTAAAAATTTTTTTAAAATTTTCATCCAAAAATCGATTTTTGGTCAGATATAAAAGTCATCATAGATGAAGCTTATTTTCTCAGTAAAACGCTTATTTACCGAAATATCGTGGTTTAAATATTTTTATAAAATTTTATTTATTTTATTATTTTATTTATTTCCTCAATTAAATGCCTATTTACCGAAATGTCGAGGTTTAAAAATTATCATCCAAAATTCTATTTCTGATCAGATATAAAAGTGATCATAGATCACTGAAATATTGATGTTTAAAAATTTTTATAAAATTTTCATCCAAAATCGATTTTTGGTCAGATGTAGAAATTATTACAGATGAAGCCTATTTTCTCAATTAAACGCTTATTTACCGAAATATTGAGGTTTTAAAATTTTTATAAAATTTTCATCCAAAATCGATTTTTGGTCAGATGTAGAAATTATTACAGATGAAGCATATTTGCTCAAGAAAATGCTTATTCACAGATGAAGCTTATTTTCTTAATTAAACGCTTATTTATCGAAACATCGAGGTTTAAAAATGTTTATAAAATTTTCATCCAAAAATCGATTTTTGATAAGATATAAAAGTGATCATAGATGAAGCTTATTTTCTCAATTAAACGCTTATTTTCTGAAATATCGATGTTTAAAAATTTTTATAAAATTTTCATCCAAAAATCGATTTTTGGTCAGATATAAAAGTCATCATAGATGAAGCTTATTTTCTCAATAAAACGCTTATTTACCGAAGTATCGTGGTTTAAAGATTTTTATAAAATTTTCATCCAAAAAATTGATTTTTGGTCAGATATAAAAGTGATCACAAATGAAGCTTATTTTCTCAATTAAACGCATATTTACTGAAATATCGAGGTTTAAAAATTTTTATAAAATTTTCATCCAAAATCGATTTTTGGTCAGATGTAGAAATCATTACAGATGAAGCTTGTTTTCTCAATTAAACGCCTATTTACCGAAATATCGAGGTTTAAAAATTTTTATAAAATTTTCATCCAAAAATCGATTTTTGATCAGATATAAAAGTGATCATAGATGAAGCTTATTTTCTCCATCAAATGCTTATTTACTGAAATATCGAGGTTTTAAAATTTTTATAAAATTTTCATCCAAAATCGATTTTTGGTCAGATGTAGAAATTATTACAGATGAAGCTTATTTGCTCAATTAAATGCCTATTTACCGAAATATCGAGGTTTAAAAATTATCATCCAAAATAATATTTCGGATCAGATATAAAAGTGATCATAGATCACTGAAATATTGATGTTTAAAAATTTTTATAAAATTTTCATCCAAAATCGATTTTTGGTCAGGTGTAGAAATTATTACAGATGAAGCTTATTTTCTCAATTAAACGCCTATTTACCGAAATATCGAGGTTTTAAAATTTTTATAAAATTTTCATCCAAAATCGATTTTTGGTCAGATGTAGAAATTATTACAGATGAAGCTTATTTGCTCAATAAAACGCTTATTCACAGATGAAGCTTATTTTCTTAATTAAACGCTTATTTATCGAAACATCGAGGTTTAAAAATGTTTATAAAATTTTCATCCAAAAATCGATTTTTGATAAGATATAAAAGTGATCATAGATGAAGATTATTTTCTCAGTTAAACGCTTATTTTCTGAAATATCGATGTTTAAAAATTTTTTTAAAATTTTCATCCAAAAATCGATTTTTGTTCAGATATAAAAGTCATCATAGATGAAGCTTATTTTCTCAATAAAACGCTTATTTACCGAAACATCAGTGTTTAAAGAATTTAAAAAATTTTCATCCAAACAGCGATTTTTGGTAAGATATAGAAGTGATCACAGATGAAGCTTATTTTCTCAATTAAACGCTTATTTACCGAAATATCGAGGTTTAAAGATTTTTAAAAAAATTTTTATCCAAAAAGTCGATTTTTGGTCAGATATATAAGTTACCACAGATGAAGCTTATTTTCTCAATTAAACGCTTTAACGACTTTTATAAAATATTTATCCAAAAAATTGGTTTTTGGTCAGATATAGAAATGATCACAGATGAAACTTATTTTCTGAATAAAAGGCTTATTTACCAAAATATCGAGGTTCAAAGATTTTTGTAAAATTTTCATCCAAAGAATTGATTTTTGGTCAGATATAGAAGTGATCACAGATGAAGTTTATTTTCTCAGTAAAAGGCTTATTTACCGAAATATCGAGGTTTAAAGATTTTTATAAAATTTTTATCCAAAAATCGATTTTTGGTCAGATATAAAAGTGATCACAAATGAAGTTTATTTTCCCAACGCTTATTTACCGAAATATCGAGGTTTTAAAATTTTTATAAAATTTTCATCCAAAATCGATTTTTGGTCAGATGTAGAAATTATTACAGATGAAGCATATTTGCTCAAGAAAATGCTTATTCACAGATGAAGCTTATTTTCTTAATTAAACGCTTATTTATCGAAACATCGAGGTTTAAAAATGTTTATAAAATTTTCAACCAAAAATCGATTTTTGATAAGATATAAAAGTGATCATAGATGAAGCTTATTTTCTCAATTAAACGCTTATTTTCCGAAATATCGATGTTTAAAAATTTTTTTTAAATTTTCATCCAAAAATCGATTTTTGGTCAGATATAAAAGTCATCATAGATGAAGCTTATTTTCTCAATAAAACGCTTATTTACCGAAATATCGTGGTTTAAAGATTTTTATAAAATTTTCATCCAAAAAATTGATTTTTGGTCAGATATAAAAGTGATCACAAATGAAGTTTATTTTCTCAATTAAACGCATATTTACTGAAATATCGAGGTTTAAAAATTTTTATAAAATTTTCATCCAAAATCGATTTTTGGTCAGATGTAGAAATCATTACAGATGAAGCTTGTTTTCTCAATTAAACGCCTATTTACCGAAATATCGAGGTTTAAAAATTTTTATAAAATTTTCATCCAAAAAATTGATTTTTGGTCAGATATAAAAGTGATCACAGATGAAGCTTATTTTCTCAATTAAACGCTTATTTACTGAAATATCGAGGTGTAAAAATTTTTATAAACTTTTCATCCAAAAAGCGAGTTTTGGTTAGATGTAGAAGTGATCACAGATGAAGCTTATTTGCTCAATAAAACGCTTATTTACCGAAATATCAGTGTTTAAAGAATTTAAAAAATTTTCATCCAAAAAGCGATTTTTAGTCAGATATAGAAGTGATCACAGATGAAGCTTATTTTCTCAATTAAACGCTTATTTACCGAAATGTCGAAGTTTAAAGATTTTTATAAAATTTTTATCCAAAAACTCAATTTTTGGTCAGATATATAAGTTACCACAGATGAAGCTTATTTTCTCAATTAAACGCTTTAACGACTTTTATAAAATATTTATCCAAAAAATTGATTTTTGGTCAGATATAGAAATGATCACAGATGAAACTTATTTTCTGAATAAAAGGTTAATTTACCAAAATATCGAGGTTTAAAGATTTTTGTAAAATTTTCATCCAAAGAATTGATTTTTGGTCAGATATAGAAGTGATAACAGATGAAGTTTATTTTCTCAGTAAAAGGCTTATTTACCGAAATATCGAGGTTTAAAGATTTTTATAAAATATTTATCCAAAAATCGATTTTTGGTCAGATATAAAAGTGATCACAAATGAAGTTTATTTTCCCAACGCTTATTTACCGAAATATCGAGGTTTAAAAATTTATATAAAATTTTCATCCAAAAATCGATTTTTGGTCAGATATAAAAGTGATCACAGATGAAGCTTATTTTCTCCATCAAACGCTTATTTACTTAAATATCGAGGTTTTAAAATTTTTATAAAATTTTCATCCAAAAATCGATTTTTGGTGAGATGTAGAAATGATTACAGATGAAGCTTATTTCCTCAATTAAATGCCTATTTACCGAAATATCGAGGTTTAAAAATTATCATCCAGAATTCTATTTCTGATCAGATATAAAAGTGATCATAGATCACTGAAATATTGATGTTTAAAAATTTTTATAAAATTTTCATCCAAAATCGATTTTTGGTCAGATGTAGAAATTATTACAGATGAAGCTTATTTTCTCAATTAAAGGCTTATTTACCGAAATATCGAGGTTTTAAAATTTTTATAAAATTTTCATCCAAAAATCGATTTTTGGTCAGATATAAAAGTGATCACAGATGAAGCTTATTTTCTCCATCAAACGCTTATTTACTGAAATATCGAGGTTTTAAAATTTTTATTCAAAAATCGATTTTTGGTGAGATGTAGAAATGATTACAGATGAAGCTTATTTCCTCAATTAAATGCCTATTTACCGAAATATCGAGGTTTAAAAATTATCATCCAAAACTCTATTTCTGATCAGATATAAAAGTGATCATAGATCACTGAAATATTGATGTTTAAAAATTTTTATAAAATTTTCATCCAAAATCGATTTTTGGTCAGATGTAGAAATTATTACAGATGAAGCTTATTTGCTCAATAAAACGCTTATTCACAGATGAAGCTTATTTTCTTAATTAAATGCTTATTTATCGAAACATCGTGGTTTAAATATGTTTATAAAATTTTCATCCAAAAATCGATTTTTGATAAGATATAAAAGTGATCATAGATGAAGATTATTTTGTCAATTAAACGCTTATTTTCTGAAATATCGATGTTTAAAAATTTTTTTAAAATTTTCATCCAAAAATCGATTTTTGGTCAGATATAAAAGTCATCATAGATGAAGCTTATTTTCTCAGTAAAACGCTTATTTACCGAAATATCGTGGTTTAAATATTTTTATAAAATTTTATTTATTTTATTATTTTATTTATTTCCTCAATTAAATGCCTATTTACCGAAATGTCGAGGTTTAAAAATTATCATCCAAAATTCTATTTCTGATCAGATATAAAAGTGATCATAGATCACTGAAATATTGATGTTTAAAAATTTTTATAAAATTTTCATCCAAAATCGATTTTTGGTCAGATGTAGAAATTATTACAGATGAAGCCTATTTTCTCAATTAAACGCTTATTTACCGAAATATCGAGGTTTTAAAATTTTTATAAAATTTTCATCCAAAATCGATTTTTGGTCAGATGTAGAAATTATTACAGATGAAGCATATTTGCTCAAGAAAATGCTTATTCACAGATGAAGCTTATTTTCTTAATTAAACGCTTATTTATCGAAACATCGAGGTTTAAAAATGTTTATAAAATTTTCATCCAAAAATCGATTTTTGATAAGATATAAAAGTGATCATAGATGAAGCTTATTTTCTCAATTAAACGCTTATTTTCTGAAATATCGATGTTTAAAAATTTTTATAAAATTTTCATCCAAAAATCGATTTTTGGTCAGATATAGAAGTGATCACAGATGAAGCTTATTTTCTCAATTAAACGCTTATTTACCGAAATATCGAAGTTTAAAGATTTTTATAAAATTTTTATCCAAAAACTCAATTTTTGGTCAGATATATAAGTTACCACAGATGAAGCTTATTTTCTCAATTAAACGCTTTAACGACTTTTATAAAATATTTATCCAAAAAATTGATTTTTGGTCAGATATAGAAATGATCACAGATGAAACTTATTTTCTGAATAAAAGGTTAATTTACCAAAATATCGAGGTTTAAAGATTTTTGTAAAATTTTCATCAAAAGAATTGATTTTTGGTCAGATATAGAAGTGATAACAGATGAAGTTTATTTTCTCAGTAAAAGGCTTATTTACCGAAATATCGAGGTTTAAAGATTTTTATAAAATATTTATCCAAAAATCGATTTTTGGTCAGATATAAAAGTGATCACAAATGAAGTTTATTTTCCCAACGCTTATTTACCGAAATATCGAGGTTTAAAAATTTATATAAAATTTTCATCCAAAAATCGATTTTTGGTCAGATATAAAAGTGATCACAGATGAAGCTTATTTTCTCCATCAAACGCTTATTTACTTAAATATCGAGGTTTTAAAATTTTTATAAAATTTTCATCCAAAAATCGATTTTTGGTGAGATGTAGAAATGATTACAGATGAAGCTTATTTCCTCAATTAAATGCCTATTTACCGAAATATCGAGGTTTAAAAATTATCATCCAGAATTCTATTTCTGATCAGATATAAAAGTGATCATAGATCACTGAAATATTGATGTTTAAAAATTTTTATAAAATTTTCATCCAAAATCGATTTTTGGTCAGATGTAGAAATTATTACAGATGAAGCTTATTTTCTCAATTAAAGGCTTATTTACCGAAATATCGAGGTTTTAAAATTTTTATAAAATTTTCATCCAAAAATCGATTTTTGGTCAGATATAAAAGTGATCACAGATGAAGCTTATTTTCTCCATCAAACGCTTATTTACTGAAATATCGAGGTTTTAAAATTTTTATTCAAAAATCGATTTTTGGTGAGATGTAGAAATGATTACAGATGAAGCTTATTTCCTCAATTAAATGCCTATTTACCGAAATATCGAGGTTTAAAAATTATCATCCAAAACTCTATTTCTGATCAGATATAAAAGTGATCATAGATCACTGAAATATTGATGTTTAAAAATTTTTATAAAATTTTCATCCAAAATCGATTTTTGGTCAGATGTAGAAATTATTACAGATGAAGCTTATTTGCTCAATAAAACGCTTATTCACAGATGAAGCTTATTTTTTTAATTAAATGCTTATTTATCGAAACATCGTGGTTTAAATATGTTTATAAAATTTTCATCCAAAAATCGATTTTTGATAAGATATAAAAGTGATCATAGATGAAGATTATTTTGTCAATTAAACGCTTATTTTCTGAAATATCGATGTTTAAAAATTTTTTTAAAATTTTCATCCAAAAATCGATTTTTGGTCAGATATAAAAGTCATCATAGATGAAGCTTATTTTCTCAGTAAAACGCTTATTTACCGAAATATCGTGGTTTAAATATTTTTATAAAATTTTATTTATTTTATTATTTTATTTATTTCCTCAATTAAATGCCTATTTACCGAAATGTCGAGGTTTAAAAATTATCATCCAAAATTCTATTTCTGATCAGATATAAAAGTGATCATAGATCACTGAAATATTGATGTTTAAAAATTTTTATAAAATTTTCATCCAAAATCGATTTTTGGTCAGATGTAGAAATTATTACAGATGAAGCCTATTTTCTCAATTAAACGCTTATTTACCGAAATATCGAGGTTTTAAAATTTTTATAAAATTTTCATCCAAAATCGATTTTTGGTCAGATGTAGAAATTATTACAGATGAAGCATATTTGCTCAAGAAAATGCTTATTCACAGATGAAGCTTATTTTCTTAATTAAACGCTTATTTATCGAAACATCGAGGTTTTAAAATGTTTATAAAATTTTCATCCAAAAATCGATTTTTGATAAGATATAAAAGTGATCATAGATGAAGCTTATTTTCTCAATTAAACGCTTATTTTCTGAAATATCGATGTTTAAAAATTTTTATAAAATTTTCATCCAAAAATCGATTTTTGGTCAGATATAAAAGTCATCATAGATGAAGCTTATTTTCTCAATAAAACGCTTATTTACCGAAATATCGTGGTTTAAAGATTTTTATAAAATTTTCATCCAAAAAATTGATTTTTGGTCAGATATAAAAGTGATCACAAATGAAGCTTATTTTCTCAATTAAACGCATATTTACTGAAATATCGAGGTTTAAAAATTTTTATAAAATTTTCATCCAAAATCGATTTTTGGTCAGATGTAGAAATCATTACAGATGAAGCTTGTTTTCTCAATTAAACGCCTATTTACCGAAATATCGAGGTTTAAAAATTTTTATAAAATTTTCATCCAAAAATCGATTTTTGATCAGATATAAAAGTGATCATAGATGAAGCTTATTTTCTCCATCAAATGCTTATTTACTGAAATATCGAGGTTTTAAAATTTTTATAAAATTTTCATCCAAAATCGATTTTTGGTGAGATGTAGAAATGATTAGAGATGAAGCTTATTTCCTCAATTAAATGCCTATTTACCGAAATATCGAGGTTTAAAAATTATCATCCAAAATAATATTTCGGATCAGATATAAAAGTGATCATAGATCACTGAAATATTGATGTTTAAAAATTTTTATAAAATTTTCATCCAAAATCGATTTTTGGTCAGGTGTAGAAATTATTACAGATGAAGCTTATTTTCTCAATTAAACGCCTATTTACCGAAATATCGAGGTTTTAAAATTTTTATAAAATTTTCATCCAAAATCGATTTTTGGTCAGATGTAGAAATTATTACAGATGAAGCTTATTTGCTCAATAAAACGCTTATTCACAGATGAAGCTTATTTTCTTAATTAAACGCTTATTTATCGAAACATCGAGGTTTAAAAATGTTTATAAAATTTTCATCCAAAAATCGATTTTTGATAAGATATAAAAGTGATCATAGATGAAGATTATTTTCTCAATTAAACGCTTATTTTCTGAAATATCGATGTTTAAAAATTTTTTTTAAATTTTCATCCAAAAATCGATTTTTGGTCAGATATAAAAGTCATCATAGATGAAGCTTATTTTCTCAATTAAACGCTTATTTACCGAAATATCGAGGTTTTAAAATTTTTATAAAATTTTCATCCAAAATCGATTTTTGGTCAGATGTAGAAATTATTACAGATGAAGCTTATTTGCTCAATAAAACGCTTATTCACAGATGAAGCTTATTTTCTTAATTAAACGCTTATTTATCGAAATATCGTGGTTTAAAGATTTTTATAAAATTTTCATCCAAAAATCGATTTTTGATAAGATATAAAAGTGATCATAGATGAAGATTATTTTCTCAGTTAAACGCTTATTTTCTGAAATATCGATGTTTAAAAATTTTTTTAAAATTTTCATCCAAAAATCGATTTTTGTTCAGATATAAAAGTCATCATAGATGAAGCTTATTTTCTCAATAAAACGCTTATTTACCGAAACATCAGTGTTTAAAGAATTTAAAAAATTTTCATCCAAACAGCGATTTTTGGTCAGATATAGAAGTGATCACAGATGAAGCTTATTTTCTCAATAAAACGCTTATTTACCGAAATATCGAGGTTTAAAGATTTTTAAAAAAATTTTTATCCAAAAAGTCGATTTTTGGTCAGATATATAAGTTACCACAGATGAAGCTTATTTTCTCAATTAAACGCTTTAACGACTTTTATAAAATATTTATCCAAAAAATTGGTTTTTGGTCAGATATAGAAATGATCACAGATGAAACTTATTTTCTGAATAAAAGGCTTATTTACCAAAATATCGAGGTTCAAAGATTTTTGTAAAATTTTCATCCAAAGAATTGATTTTTGGTCAGATATAGAAGTGATCACAGATGAAGTTTATTTTCTCAGTAAAAGGCTTATTTACCGAAATATCGAGGTTTAAAGATTTTTATAAAATTTTTATCCAAAAATCGATTTTTGGTCAGATATAAAAGTGATCACAAATGAAGTTTATTTTCCCAACGCTTATTTACCGAAATATCGAGGTTTTAAAATTTTTATAAAATTTTCATCCAAAATCGATTTTTGGTCAGATGTAGAAATTATTACAGATGAAGCATATTTGCTCAAGAAAATGCTTATTCACAGATGAAGCTTATTTTCTTAATTAAACGCTTATTTATCGAAACATCGAGGTTTAAAAATGTTTATAAAATTTTCATCCAAAAATCGATTTTTGATAAGATATAAAAGTGATCATAGATGAAGCTTATTTTCTCAATTAAACGCTTATTTTCTGAAATATCGATGTTTAAAAATTTTTATAAAATTTTCATCCAAAAATCGATTTTTGGTCAGATATAAAAGTCATCATAGATGAAGCTTATTTTCTCAATAAAACGCTTATTTACCGAAATATCGTGGTTTAAAGATTTTTATAAAATTTTCATCCAAAAAATTGATTTTTGGTCAGATATAAAAGTGATCACAAATGAAGCTTATTTTCTCAATTAAACGCATATTTACTGAAATATCGAGGTTTAAAAATTTTTATAAAATTTTCATCCAAAATCGATTTTTGGTCAGATGTAGAAATCATTACAGATGAAGCTTGTTTTCTCAATTAAACGCCTATTTACCGAAATATCGAGGTTTAAAAATTTTTATAAAATTTTCATCCAAAAATCGATTTTTGATCAGATATAAAAGTGATCATAGATGAAGCTTATTTTCTCCATCAAATGCTTATTTACTGAAATATCGAGGTTTTAAAATTTTTATAAAATTTTTATCCAAAAATCGATTTTTGGTGAGATGTAGAAATGATTAGAGATGAAGCTTATTTCCTCAATTAAATGCCTATTTACCGAAATATCGAGGTTTAAAAATTATCATCCAAAATAATATTTCGGATCAGATATAAAAGTGATCATAGATCACTGAAATATTGATGTTTAAAAATTTTTATAAAATTTTCATCCAAAATCGATTTTTGGTCAGGTGTAGAAATTATTACAGATGAAGCTTATTTTCTCAATTAAACGCTTATTTACCGAAATATCGAGGTTTTAAAATTTTTATAAAATTTTCATCCAAAATCGATTTTTGGTCAGATGTAGAAATTATTACAGATGAAGCTTATTTGCTCAATAAAACGCTTATTCACAGATGAAGCTTATTTTCTTAATTAAACGCTTATTTATCGAAACATCGAGGTTTAAAAATGTTTATAAAATTTTCATCCAAAAATCGATTTTTGATAAGATATAAAAGTGATCATAGATGAAGATTATTTTCTCAATTAAACGCTTATTTTCTGAAATATCGATGTTTAAAAATTTTTTTTAAATTTTCATCCAAAAATCGATTTTTGGTCAGATATAAAAGTCATCATAGATGAAGCTTATTTTCTCAATTAAACGCTTATTTACCGAAATATCGAGGTTTTAAAATTTTTATAAAATTTTCATCCAAAATCGATTTTTGGTCAGATGTAGAAATTATTACAGATGAAGCTTATTTGCTCAATAAAACGCTTATTCACAGATGAAGCTTATTTTCTTAATTAAACGCTTATTTATCGAAATATCGTGGTTTAAAGATTTTTATAAAATTTTCATCCAAAAATCGATTTTTGATAAGATATAAAAGTGATCATAGATGAAGATTATTTTCTCAGTTAAACGCTTATTTTCTGAAATATCGATGTTTAAAAATTTTTTTAAAATTTTCATCCAAAAATCGATTTTTGTTCAGATATAAAAGTCATCATAGATGAAGCTTATTTTCTCAATAAAACGCTTATTTACCGAAACATCAGTGTTTAAAGAATTTAAAAAATTTTCATCCAAACAGCGATTTTTGGTCAGATATAGAAGTGATCACAGATGAAGCTTATTTTCTCAATTAAACGCTTATTTACCGAAATATCGAGGTTTAAAGATTTTTAAAAAAATTTTTATCCAAAAAGTCGATTTTTGGTCAGATATATAAGTTACCACAGATGAAGCTTATTTTCTCAATTAAACGCTTTAACGACTTTTATAAAATATTTATCCAAAAAATTGGTTTTTGGTCAGATATAGAAATGATCACAGATGAAACTTATTTTCTGAATAAAAGGCTTATTTACCAAAATATCGAGGTTCAAAGATTTTTGTAAAATTTTCATCCAAAGAATTGATTTTTGGTCAGATATAGAAGTGATCACAGATGAAGTTTATTTTCTCAGTAAAAGGCTTATTTACCGAAATATCGAGGTTTAAAGATTTTTATAAAATTTTTATCCAAAAATCGATTTTTGGTCAGATATAAAAGTGATCACAAATGAAGTTTATTTTCCCAACGCTTATTTACCGAAATATCGAGGTTTTAAAATTTTTATAAAATTTTCATCCAAAAATCGATTTTTGGTCAGATATAAAAGTGATCACAGATGAAGCTTATTTTCTCCATCAAACGCTTATTTACTGAAATATCGAGGTTTTAAAATTTTTATAAAATTTTCATCCAAAATCGATTTTTGGTCAGATGTAGAAATTATTACAGATGAAGCTTATTTTCTCAATTAAACGCTTATTTACCGAAATATCGAGGTTTTAAAATTTTTATAAAATTTTAATCCAAAATCGATTATTGGTTAGATGTAGAAATTATTACAGATGAAGCTTATTTGCTCAATAAAACGCTTATTCACAGATGAAGCTTATTTTCTTAATTAAACGCTTATTTATCGAAACATCGAGGTTTAAAAGTGTTTATAAAATTTTCATCCAAAAATCGATTTTTGATAAGATATAAAAGTGATCATAGATGAAGATTATTTTCTCAATTAAACGCTTATTTTCTGAAATATCGATGTTTAAAAATTTTTTTAAAATTTTCATCCAAAAATCGATTTTTGTTCAGATATAAAAGTCATCATAGATGAAGCTTATTTTCTCAATAAAACGCTTATTTACCGAAATATCGTGGTTTAAAGATTATTATAAAATTTTCATCCAAAATATTGATTTTTGGTCAGATATAAAAGTGATCACAAATGAAGCTTATTTTCTCAATTAAACGCTTATTTACTGAAATATCGAGGTCTAAAAATTTTTATAAAATTTTCATACAAAAATCGACTTTTGATCAGATATAAAAGTGATCATAGATGAAGCTTATTTTCTCAATTAAGCGCTTATTTACTGAAATATCGAGGTTTAAAGATTTTTATAAAATATTCATTCAAAAATCGAGTTTTGGTTTGCTCAATAAAACGCTTATTTACCGAAATATCAGTGTTTAAAGAATTTAAAAAATTTTCATCCAAAAAGCGATTTTTGGTCAGATATAAAAGTCATCATAGATGAAGCTTATTTTCTCAATAAAACGCTTATTTACCGAAATATCGTGGTTTAAAGATTTTTATAAAATTTTCATCCAAAAAATTGATTTTTGGTCAGATATAAAAGTGATCACAAATGAAGCTTATTTTCTCAATTAAACGCATATTTACTGAAATATCGAGGTTTAAAAATTTTTATAAAATTTTCATCCAAAATCGATTTTTGGTCAGATGTAGAAATCATTACAGATGAAGCTTGTTTTCTCAATTAAACGCCTATTTACCGAAATATCGAGGTTTAAAAATTTTTATAAAATTTTCATCCAAAAATCGTTTTTGATCAGATATAAAAGTGATCATAGATGAAGCTTATTTTCTCAATTAAACGCTTATTTACTGAAATATCCAAGTTTAAAACTTTTTTTATAAAATTTTCATCCAAAAATCGATTTTTGTACAGATATGAAAGTGATCACAGATGAAGCTTGTTTTCTTAATTAAACGCCTATTTACCGAAATATCGAGGTTTAAAAAGTTTTATAAAATTTTCATCCAAAAATCGATTTTTGATCAGATATAAAAGTGATCATAGATGAAGCTTATTTTCTCCATCAAATGCTTATTTACTGAAATATCAAGGTTTTAAAATTTTTATAAAATTTTTATCCAAAAATCGATTTTTGGTGAGATGTAGAAATGATTAGAGATGAAGCTTATTTCCCCAATTAAATGCCTATTTACTGAAATATCGAGGTTTAAAAATTATCATCCAAAATAATATTTCGGATCAGATATAAAAGTGATCATAGATCACTGAAATATTGATGTTTAAAAATTTTTATAAAATTTTCATCCAAAATCGATTTTTGGTCAGATGTAGAAATTAAAAATTTTTATAAAATTTTCATCCAAAATCGATTTTTGGTCAGATGTAGAAATTATTACAGATGAAGCTTATTTTCTCAATTAAACGCTTATTTACCGAAATATCGAGGTTTTAAAATTTTTATAAAATTTTCATCCAAAAATCGATTTTTGGTCAGATATAAAAGTGATCACAGATGAAGCTTATTATCTCCATCAAACGCTTATTTACTGAAATATCGAGGTTTTAAAATTTTTATAAAATTTTTATCCAAAAATCGATTTTTGGTGAGATGTAGAAATGATTACAGATGAAGCTTATTTCCTCAATTAAATGCCTTTTTTCCGAAATATCGAGATTTAAAAATTATCATTCAAAATTATATTTCTGATCAGATATAAAAGTGATCATAGATCACTGAAATATTGATGTTTAAAAATTTTTATAAAATTTTCATCCAAAATCGATTTTTGGTCAGATGTAGAAATTATTACAGATGAAGCTTATTTTCTCAACTAAACGCTTATTTACCGAAATATCGAGGTTTTAAAATTTTTATAAAATTTTCATCCAAAATCGATTTTTGGTCAGATGTAGAAATTATTACAGATGAAGCTTATTTTCTCAATTAAACGCTTATTTACCGAAATATCGAGGTTTTAAAATTTTTATAAAATTTTCATCCAAAAATCGATTTTTGGTCAGATATAAAAGTGATCACAGATGAAGCTTATTTTCTCCATCAAACGCTTATTTACTGAAATATCGAGGTTTTAAAATTTTTATAAAATTTTCATCCAAAATCGATTTTTGGTCAGATGTAGAAATTATTACAGATGAAGCTTATTTTCTCAATTAAACGCTTATTTACCGAAATATCGAGGTTTTAAAATTTTTATAAAATTTTCATCCAAAATCGATTATTGGTTAGATGTAGAAATTATTACAGATGAAGCTTATTTGCTCAATAAAACGCTTATTCACAGATGAAGCTTATTTTCTTAATTAAACGCTTATTTATCGAAACATCGAGGTTTAAAAATGTTTATAAAATTTTCATCCAAAAATCGATTTTTGTTCAGATATAAAAGTCATCATAGATGAAGCTTATTTTCTCAATAAAACGCTGATTTACCGAAATATCGTGGTTTAAAGATTATTATAAAATTTTCATCCAAAAAATTGATTTTTGGTCAGATATAAAAGTGATCACAAATGAAGCTTATTTTCTCAATTAAACGCTTATTTACTGAAATATCGAGGTCTAAAAATTTTTATAAAATTTTCATACAAAAATCGACTTTTGATCAGATATAAAAGTGATCATAGATGAAGCTTATTTTCTCAATTAAGCGCTTATTTACTGAAATATCGAGGTTTAAAGATTTTTATAAAATATTCATTCAAAAATCGAGTTTTGGTTAGATTAGAAATGATCACAGATGAAGCTTATTTGCTCAATAAAACGCTTATTTACCGAAATATCAGTGTTTAAAGAATTTAAAAAATTTTCATCCAAAAAGCGATTTTTGGTCAGATATAAAAGTCATCATAGATGAAGCTTATTTTCTCAATAAAACGCTTATTTACCGAAATATCGTGGTTTAAAGATTTTTATAAAATTTTCATCCAAAAAATTGATTTTTGGTCAGATATAAAAGTGATCACAAATGAAGCTTATTTTCTCAATTAAACGCATATTTACTGAAATATCGAGGTTTAAAAATTTTTATAAAATTTTCATCCAAAATCGATTTTTGGTCAGATGTAGAAATCATTACAGATGAAGCTTGTTTTCTCAATTAAACGCCTATTTACCGAAATATCGAGGTTTAAAAATTTTTATAAAATTTTCATCCAAAAATCGTTTTTTGATCAGATATAAAAGTGATCATAGATGAAGCTTATTTTCTCAATTAAACGCTTATTTACTGAAATATCCAAGTTTAAAACTTTTTTTATAAAATTTTCATCCAAAAATCGATTTTTGTACAGATATGAAAGTGATCACAGATGAAGCTTGTTTTCTTAATTAAACGCCTATTTACCGAAATATCGAGGTTTAAAAATTTTTATAAAATTTTCATCCAAAAATCGATTTTTGATCAGATATAAAAGTGATCATAGATGAAGCTTATTTTCTCCATCAAATGCTTATTTACTGAAATATCGAGGTTTTAAAATTTTTATAAAATTTTTATCCAAAAATCGATTTTTGGTGAGATGTAGAAATGATTAGAGATGAAGCTTATTTCCTCAATTAAATGCCTATTTACTGAAATATCGAGGTTTAAAAATTATCATCCAAAATAATATTTCGGATCAGATATAAAAGTGATCATAGATCACTGAAATATTGATGTTTAAAAATTTTTATAAAATTTTCATCCAAAATCGATTTTTGGTCAGATGTAGAAATTAAAAATTTTTATAAAATTTTCATCCAAAATCGATTTTTGGTCAGATGTAGAAATTATTACAGATGAAGCTTATTTTCTCAATTAAACGCTTATTTACCGAAATATCGAGGTTTTAAAATTTTTATAAAATTTTCATCCAAAAATCGATTTTTGGTCAGATATAAAAGTGATCACAGATGAAGCTTATTATCTCCATCAAACGCTTATTTACTGAAATATCGAGGTTTTAAAATTTTTATAAAATTTTTATCCAAAAATCGATTTTTGGTGAGATGTAGAAATGATTACAGATGAAGCTTATTTCCTCAATTAAATGCCTTTTTTCCGAAATATCGAGGTTTAAAAATTATCATCCAAAATTATATTTCTGATCAGATATAAAAGTGATCATAGATCACTGAAATATTGATGTTTAAAAATTTTTATAAAATTTTCATCCAAAATCGATTTTTGGTCAGATGTAGAAATTATTACAGATGAAGCTTATTTTCTCAATTAAACGCTTATTTACCGAAATATCGAGGTTTTAAAATTTTTTATGAAATTTTCATCCAAAATCGATTTTTGGTCAGATGTAGAAATTATTACAGATGAAGCTTATTTGCTCAATAAAACGCTTATTCACAGATGAAGCTTATTTTCTTAATTAAACGCTTATTTATCGAAACATCGAGGTTTAAAAATGTTTATAAAATTTTCATCCAAAAATCGATTTTTGATAAGATATAAAAGTCATCATAGATGAAGCTTATTTTCTCAATAAAACGCTTATTTACCGAAATATCGTGGTTTAAAGATTTTTATAAAATTTTCATCCAAAAAATTGATTTTTGGTCAGATATAAAAGTGATCACAAATGAAGCTTATTTTCTCAATTAAACGCTTATTTACTGAAATATCGAGGTTTAAAAATTTTTATAAAACTTTCATACAAAAACCGACTTTTGATCAGATATAAAAGTGATCATAGATGAAGATTATTTTCTCAATTAAACGCTTATTTACTGAAATATCCATTTTTAAAATTTTTTTAAATTTTCATCCAAAAATCGATTTTTGTACATATATGAAAGTGATCACAAATGAAGCTTATTTTCTCAACTAAACTCTAATTTACCGAAATATCGAGGTTTTAAAATTTTTATAAAATTTTCATCCAAAAATCGATTTTTGGTCAGATATAAAAGTCATCATAGATGAAGCTTATTTTCTCAATTAAACGCTTATATACCGAAATATCGAGGTTTTAAAATTTTTATAAAATTTTCATCCAAAAATCGATTTTTGGTCAGATATAAAAGTGATCACAGATGAAGCTTATTTTCTCCATCAAACGCTTATTTACTGAAATATCGAGGTTTTAAAATTTTTATAAAATTTTTATCCAAAAATCGATTTTTGGTGAGATGTAGAAATGATTACAGATGGAGCTTATTTCCTCAATTAAATGCCTATTTACCAAAATATCGAGGTTTAAAAATTATCATCCAAAATTATATTTCTGATCGGATATAAAAGTGATCATAGATCACTGAAATATTGATGTTAAAAAATTTTTATAAAATTTTCATCCAAAATCGATTTTTGGTCAGATGTAGAAATTATTACAGATGAAGCTTATTTTCTCAATTAAACGCTTATTTACCGAAATATCGAGGTTTTAAAATTTTTATAAAATTTTCATATAAAATCGATTTTTGGTCAGATGTAGAAATTATTACAGATGAAGCTTATTTTCTCAATTAAACGCTTATTTACCGAAATATCGAGGTTTTAAAATTTTTATAAAATTTTCATCCAAAATCGGTTATTGGTTAGATGTAGAAATTATTACAGATGAAGCTTATTTGCTCAATAAAACGCTTATTCACAGATGAAGCTTATTTTCTTAATTAAACGCTTATTTATCGAAACATCGAGGTTTAAAAATGTTTATAAAATTTTCATCCAAAAATCGATTTTTGATAAGATATAAAAGTGATCATAGATGAAGATTATTTTCTCAATTAAACGCTTATTTTCTGAAATATCGATGTTTAAAAATTTTTTTAAAATTTTCATCCAAAAATCGATTTTTGTTCAGATATAAAAGTCATCATAGATGAAGCTTATTTTCTCAATAAAACGCTTATTTACCGAAATATCGTGGTTTAAAGATTATTATAAAATTTTCATCCAAAAAATTGATTTTTGGTCAGATATAAAAGTGATCACAAATGAAGCTTATTTTCTCAATTAAACGCTTATTTATGAAATATCGAGGTTTAAAAATTTTTATAAAATTTTCATACAAAAATCGACTTTTGATCAGATATAAAAGTGATCATAGATGAAGCTTATTTTCTCAATTAAGCGCTTATTTACTGAAATATTGAGGTTTAAAGATTTTTATAAAATATTCATTCAAAAATCGAGTTTTGGTTAGATGTAGAAATGATCACAGATGAAGCTTATTTGCTCAATAAAACGCTTATTTACCGAAATATCAGTGTTTAAAGAATTTAAAAAATTTTCATCCAAACAGCGATTTTTGGTCAGATATAAAAGTCATCATAGATGAAGCTTATTTTCTCAATAAAACGCTTATTTACCGAAATATCAGGGTTTAAAGATTTTTATAAAATTTTCATCCAAAAAATTGATTTTTGGTCAGATATAAAAGTGATCACAAATGAAGCTTATTTTCTCAATTAAACGCATATTTACTGAAATATCGAGGTTTAAAAATTTTTATAAAATTTTCATCCAAAATCGATTTTTGGTCAGATGTAGAAATCATTACAGATGAAGCTTGTTTTCTCAATTAAACGCCTATTTACCGAAATATCGAGGTTTAAAAATTTTTATAAAATTTTCATCCAAAAATCGTTTTTTGATCAGATATAAAAGTGATAATAGATGAAGCTTATTTTCTCAATTAAACGCTTATTTACTGAAATATCCAAGTTTAAAACTTTTTTTATAAAATTTTCATCCAAAAATCGATTTTTGTACAGATATGAAAGTGATCACAGATGAAGCTTGTTTTCTCAATTAAACGCCTATTTACCGAAATATCGAGGTTTAAAAATTTTTATAAAATTTTCATCCAAAAATCGATTTTTGATCAGATATAAAAGTGATCATAGATGAAGCTTATTTTCTCCATCAAATGCTTATTTACTGAAATATCGAGGTTTTAAAATTTTTATAAAATTTTTATCCAAAAATCGATTTTTGGTGAGATGTAGAAATGATTAGAGATGAAGCTTATTTCCTCAATTAAATGCCTATTTACTGAAATATCGAGGTTTAAAAATTATCATCCAAAATAATATTTCGGATCAGATATAAAAGTGATCATAGATCACTGAAATATTGATGTTTAAAAATTTTTATAAAATTTTCATCCAAAATCGATTTTTGGTCAGATGTAGAAATTATTACAGATGAAGCTTATTTTCTCAATTAAACGCTTATTTATCGAAATATCGAGGTTTTAAAATTTTTATAAAATTTTCATCCAAAATCGATTTTTGGTCAGATGTAGAAATTATTACAGATGAAGCTTATTTGCTCAATAAAACGCTTATTCACAGATGAAGTTATTTTCTTAATTAAACGCTTATTTATCGAAACATCGAGGTTTAAAAATGTTTATAAAATTTTCATCCAAAAATCGATTTTTGATAAGATATAAAAGTGATCATAGATGAAGATTATTTTCTCAATTAAACGCTTATTTTCTGAAATATCGATGTTTAAAAATTTTTTTTAAATTTTCATCCAAAAATCGATTTTTGGTCAGATATAAAAGTCATCATAGATGGAGCTTATTTTCTCAATAAAACGCTTATTTACCGAAATATCGTGGTTTAAAGATTTTTATAAAATTTTCATCCAAAAAATTGATTTTTGGTCAGATATAAAAGTGATCACAAATGAAGTTTATTTTCTCAATTAAACGCATATTTACTGAAATATCGAGGTTTAAAAATTTTTATAAAATTTTTATCCAAAATCGATTTTTGGTCAAATGTAGAAATCATTACAGATTAAGCTTGTTTTCTCAATTAAACGCCTATTTACCGAAATATCGAGGTTTAAAAATTTTTATAAAATTTTCATCCAAAAATCGATTTTTGATCAGATATAAAAGTGATCATAGATGAAGCTTATTTTCTCCATCAAATGCTTATTTACTGAAATATCGAGGTTTTAAAATTTTTATAAAATTTTTATCCAAAAATCGATTTTTGGTGAGATGTAGAAATGATTAGAGATGAAGCTTATTTTCTCAATAAAACGCTTATTTACCGAAATATCGTAGTTTAAAGATTTTTATAAAATTTTCATCCAAAAAATTGATTTTTGGTCAGATATAAAAGTGATCACAAATGAAGCTTATTTTCTCAATTAAACGCATATTTACTGAAATATCGAGGTTTAAAAATTTTTATAAAATTTTCATCCAAAATCGATTTTTGGTCAGATGTAGAAATCATTACAGATGAAGCTTGTTTTCTCAATTAAACGCCTATTTACCGAAATATCGAGGTTTAAAAATTTTTATAAAATTTTCATCCAAAAATCGTTTTTTGATCAGATATAAAAGTGATCATAGATGAAGCTTATTTTCTCAATTAAACGCTTATTTACTGAAATATCCAAGTTTAAAACTTTTTTTATAAAATTTTCATCCAAAAATCGATTTTTGTACAGATATGAAAGTGATCACAGATGAAGCTTGTTTTCTCAATTAAACGCCTATTTACCGAAATATCGAGGTTTAAAAATTTTTATAAAATTTTCATCCAAAAATCGATTTTTGATCAGATATAAAAGTGATCATAGATGAAGCTTATTTTCTCCATCAAATGCTTATTTACTGAAATATCGAGGTTTTAAAATTTTTATAAAATTTTTATCCAAAAATCGATTTTTGGTGAGATGTAGAAATGATTAGAGATGAAGCTTATTTCCTCAATTAAATGCCTATTTACTGAAATATCGAGGTTTAAAAATTATCATCCAAAATAATATTTCGGATCAGATATAAAAGTGATCATAGATCACTGAAATATTGATGTTTAAAAATTTTTATAAAATTTTCATCCAAAATCGATTTTTGGTCAGATGTAGAAATTATTACAGATGAAGCTTATTTTCTCAATTAAACGCTTATTTATCGAAATATCGAGGTTTTAAAATTTTTATAAAATTTTCATCCAAAATCGATTTTTGGTCAGATGTAGAAATTATTACAGATGAAGCTTATTTGCTCAATAAAACGCTTATTCACAGATGAAGTTATTTTCTTAATTAAACGCTTATTTATCGAAACATCGAGGTTTAAAAATGTTTATAAAATTTTCATCCAAAAATCGATTTTTGATAAGATATAAAAGTGATCATAGATGAAGATTATTTTCTCAATTAAACGCTTATTTTCTGAAATATCGATGTTTAAAAATTTTTTTTAAATTTTCATCCAAAAATCGATTTTTGGTCAGATATAAAAGTCATCATAGATGAAGCTTATTTTCTCAATAAAACGCTTATTTACCGAAATATCGTGGTTTAAAGATTTTTATAAAATTTTCATCCAAAAAATTGATTTTTGGTCAGATATAAAAGTGATCACAAATGAAGCTTATTTTCTCAATTAAACGCTTATTTACTGAAATATCGAGGTTTAAAAATTTTTATAAAATTTTCATACAAAAATCGACTTTTGATCAGATATAAAAGTGATCATAGATGAAGCTTATTTTCTCAATTAAGCGCTTATTTACTGAAATATTGAGGTTTAAAGATTTTTATAAAATATTCATTCAAAAATCGAGTTTTGGTTAGATGTAGAAATGATCACAGATGAAGCTTATTTGCTCAATAAACGCTTATTTACCGAAATATCAGTGTTTAAAGAATTTAAAAAATTTTCATCCAAACAGCGATTTTTGGTCAGATATAAAAGTCATCATAGATGAAGCTTATTTTCTCAATAAAACGCTTATTTACCGAAATATCGTGGTTTAAAGATTTTTATAAAATTTTCATCCAAAAAATTGATTTTTGGTCAGATATAAAAGTGATCACAAATGAAGCTTATTTTCTCAATTAAACGCATATTTACTGAAATATCGAGGTTTAAAAATTTTTATAAAATTTTCATCCAAAATCGATTTTTGGTCAGATGTAGAAATCATTACAGATGAAGCTTGTTTTCTCAATTAAACGCCTATTTACCGAAATATCGAGGTTTAAAAATTTTTATAAAATTTTCATCCAAAAATCGTTTTTTGATCAGATATAAAAGTGATCATAGATGAAGCTTATTTTCTCAATTAAACGCTTATTTACTGAAATATCCAAGTTTAAAACTTTTTTTATAAAATTTTCATCCAAAAATTGATTTTTGTACAGATATGAAAGTGATCACAGATGAAGCTTGTTTTCTCAATTAAACGCCTATTTACCGAAATATCGAGGTTTAAAAATTTTTATAAAATTTTCATCCAAAAATCGATTTTTGATCAGATATAAAAGTGATCATAGATGAAGCTTATTTTCTCCATCAAATGCTTATTTACTGAAATATCGAGGTTTTAAAATTTTTATAAAATTTTTATCCAAAAATCGATTTTTGGTGAGATGTAGAAATGATTAGAGATGAAGCTTATTTCCTCAATTAAATGCCTATTTACTGAAATATCGAGGTTTAAAAATTATATAAAAGTGATCATAGATCACTGAAATATTGATGTTTAAAAATTTTTATAAAATTTTCATCCAAAATCGATTTTTGGTCAGATGTAGAAATTATTACAGATGAAGCTTATTTTCTCAATTAAACGCTTATTTATCGAAATATCGAGGTTTTAAAATTTTTATAAAATTTTCATCCAAAATCGATTTTTGGTCAGATGTAGAAATTATTACAGATGAAGCTTATTTGCTCAATAAAACGCTTATTCACAGATGAAGTTATTTTCTTAATTAAACGCTTATTTATCGAAACATCGAGGTTTAAAAATGTTTATAAAATTTTCATCCAAAAATCGATTTTTGATAAGATATAAAAGTGATCATAGATGAAGATTATTTTCTCAATTAAACGCTTATTTTCTGAAATATCGATGTTTAAAAATTTTTTTTAAATTTTCATCCAAAAATCGATTTTTGGTCAGATATAAAAGTCATCATAGATGAAGCTTATTTTCTCAATAAAACGCTTATTTACCGAAATATCGTGGTTTAAAGATTTTTATAAAATTTTCATCCAAAAAATTGATTTTTGGTCAGATATAAAAGTGATCACAAATGAAGTTTATTTTCTCAATTAAACGCATATTTACTGAAATATCGAGGTTTAAAAATTTTTATAAAATTTTCATCCAAAATCGATTTTTGGTCAAATGTAGAAATCATTACAGATTAAGCTTGTTTTCTCAATTAAACGCCTATTTACCGAAATATCGAGGTTTAAAAATTTTTATAAAATTTTCATCCAAAAATCGATTTTTGATCAGATATAAAAGTGATCATAGATGAAGCTTATTTTCTCCATCAAATGCTTATTTACTGAAATATCGAGGTTTTAAAATTTTTATAAAATTTTTATCCAAAAATCGATTTTTGGTGAGATGTAGAAATGATTAGAGATGAAGCTTATTTCCTCAATTAAATGCCTATTTACCGAAATATCGAGGTTTAAAAATTATCATCCAAAATAATATTTCGGATCAGATATAAAAGTGATCATAGATCACTGAAATATTGATGTTTAAAAATTTTTATAAAATTTTCATCCAAAATCGATTTTTGGTCAGATGTAGAAATTATTACAGATGAAGCTTATTTGCTCAATAAAACACTTATTCACAGATGAAGCTTATTTTCTTAATTAAACGCTTATTTATCGAAACATCAAGGTTTAAAAATGTTTATAAAATTTTCATCCAAAAATCGATTTTTGATAAGATATAAAAGTGATCATAGATGAAGATTATTTTTTCAGTTAAACGCTTATTTACCGAAATATCGAGGTTTTAAAATTTTTATAAAATTTTCATCCAAAATCGATTTTTGGTCAGATGTAGAAATTATTACAGATGAAGCTTATTTGCTCAATAAAACACTTATTCACAGATGAAGCTTATTTTCTTAATTAAACGCTTATTTATCGAAACATCAAGGTTTAAAAATGTTTATAAAATTTTCATCCAAAAATCGATTTTTGATAAGATATAAAAGTGATCATAGATGAAGATTATTTTTTCAGTTAAACGCTTATTTTCTGAAATATCGATGTTTAAAAATTTTTTTAAAATTTTCATCCAAAAATCGATTTTTGTTCAGATATAAAAGCTTATTAGATATGAAGCTTATTTTCTCAATAAAACGCTTATTTACCGAAATATCGTGGTTTAAAGATTTTTATAAAATTTTCATCCAAAAAATTGATTTTTGGTCAGATATAAAAGTGATCACAAATGAAGCTTATTTTCTCAATTAAACGCTTATTTACTGAAATATCGAGGTTTAAAAATGTTTATAAAATTTTCATACAAAAATCGACTTTTGATCAGATATAAAAGTGATCATAGATGAAGCTTATTTTCTCAATTTAGCGCTTATTTACTGAAATATCGAGGTTTAAAGATTTTTATAAAATATTCATTAAAAAATCGAGTTTTGGTTAGATGTAGAAATGATCACAGATGAAGCTTATTTACTCAATAAAACGCTTATTTACCGAAATATCAGTGTTTAAAGAATTTAAAAAATTTTCATCCAAACAGCGATTTTTGGTCAGATATAGAAGTGATCACAGCTTATTTTCTCAATAAAACGCTTATTTACCGAAATATCGAGGTTTAAAGATTTTTAAAAAAATTTTTATCCAAAAAGTCGATTTTTGGTCAGATATATAAGTTACCACAGATGAAGCTTATTTTCTCAATTAAACGCTTTAACGACTTTTATAAAATATTTATCCAAAAAATTGGTTTTTGGTCAGATATAGAAATGATCACAGATGAAACTTATTTTCTGAATAAAAGGCTTATTTACCAAAATATCGAGGTTCAAAGATTTTTGTAAAATTTTCATCCAAAGAATTGATTTCTGGTCAGATATAGAAGTGATCACAGATGAAGTTTATTTTCTCAGTAAAAGGCTTATTTACCGAAATATCGAGGTTTAAAGATTTTTATAAAATTTTTATCCAAAAATCGATTTTTGGTCAGATATAAAAGTGATCACAAATGAAGTTTATTTTCCCAACGCTTATTTACCGAAATATCAAGGTTTAAAAATTTTTATAAAATTTTCATCCAAAAATCGATTTTTGGTCAGATATAAAAGTGATGACATTTTCTCCATCAAACGCTTATTTACTGAAATATCGAGGTTTTAAAATTTTTATAAAATTTTCATCCAAAATCGATTTTTGGTGAGATGTAGAAATGATTACAGATGAAGCTTATTTCCTCAATTAAATGCCTATTTACCGAAATATCGAGGTTTAAAAATTATCATCCAAAATTCTATTTCTGGTCAGATATAAAAGTGATCATAGATCACTGAAATATTGATGTTTAAAAATTTTTATAAAATTTTCATCCAAAATCAATTTTTGGTCAGATGTAGAAATTATTACAGATGAAGCTTATTTTCTCAATTAAACGCTTATTTACCGAAATATCGAGGTTTTAAAATTTTTATAAAATTTTCATCCAAAAATCGATTTTTGGTGAGATGTAGAAATGATTACAGATGAAGCTTATTTCCTCAATTAAATGCCTATTTACTGAAATATCGAGGTTTAAAAATTATCATCCAAAATAATATTTCGGATCAGATATAAAAGTGATCATAGATCACTGAAATATTGATGTTTAAAAATTTTTATAAAATTTTCATCCAAAATCGATTTTTGGTCAGATGTAGAAATTATTACAGATGAAGCTTATTTCCTCAATTAAATGCCTATTTACTGAAATATCGAGGTTTAAAAATTATCATCCAAAATAATATTTCGGATCAGATATAAAAGTGATCATAGATCACTGAAATATTGATGTTTAAAAATTTTTATAAAATTTTCATCCAAAATCGATTTTTGGTCAGATGTAGAAATTATTACAGATGAAGCTTATTTTCTCAATTAAACGCTTATTTATCGAAATATCGAGGTTTTAAAATTTTTATAAAATTTTCATCCAAAATCGATTTTTGGTCAGATGTAGAAATTATTACAGATGAAGCTTATTTGCTCAATAAAACGCTTATTCACAGATGAAGTTATTTTCTTAATTAAACGCTTATTTATCGAAACATCGATGTTTAAAAATGTTTATAAAATTTTCATCCAGAAATCGATTTTTGATAAGATATAAAAGTGATCATAGATGAAGATTATTTTCTCAATTAAACGCTTATTTTCTGAAATATCGATGTTTAAAAATTTTTTTAAAATTTTCATCCAAAAATCGATTTTTGTTCAGATATAAAAGTCATCATAGATGAAGCTTATTTTCTCAATAAAACGCTTATTTACCGAAATATCGTGGTTTAAAGATTATTATAAAATTTTCATCCAAAAAATTGATTTTTGGTCAGATATAAAAGTGATCACAAATGAAGCTTATTTTGTCAATTAAACGCTTATTTACTGAAATATCGAGGTTTAAAAATTTTTATAAAATTTTCATACAAAAACCGACTTTTGATCAGATATAAAAGTGATCATAGATGAAGCTTATTTTCTCAATTAAACGCTTATTTACCGAAATATCGAGGTTTTAAAATTTTTATAAAATTTTCATCCAAAATCGATTTTTGGTTAGATGTAGAAATTATTACAGATGAAGCTTATTTGCTCAATAAAACGCTTATTCACAGATGAAGCTTATTTTCTTAATTAAACGCTTATTTATCGAAACATCGAGGTTTAAAAATGTTTATAAAATTTTCATCCAAAAATCGATTTTTAATAAGATATAAAAGTGATCATAGATGAAGATTATTTTCTCAATTAAACGCTTATTTTCTGAAATATCGATGTTTAAAAATTTTTTTAAAATTTTCATCCAAAAATCGATTTTTGTTCATATATAAAAGTCATCATAGATGAAGCTTATTTTCTCAATAAAACGCTTATTTACCGAAATATCGTGGTTTAAAGATTTTTATAAAATTTTCATCAAAAAAATTGATTTTTGGTCAGATATAAAAGTGATCACAAATGAAGCTTACTTTCTCAATTAAGCGCTTATTTACTGAAATATCGAGGTTTAAAGATTTTTATAAAATATTCATTCAAAAATCGAGTTTTGGTTAGATGTAGAAATGATCACAGATGAAGCTTATTTGCTCAATAAAACGCTTATTTACCGAAATATCAGTGTTTAAAGAATTTAAAAAATTTTCATCCAAAAAGCGATTTTTGGTCAGATATAAAAGTCATCATAGATGAAGCTTATTTTCTCAATAAAACGCTTATTTACCGAAATATCGTAGTTTAAAGATTTTTATAAAATTTTCATCCAAAAAATTGATTTTTGGTCAGATATAAAAGTGATCACAAATGAAGCTTATTTTCTCAATTAAACGCATATTTACTGAAATATCGAGGTTTAAAAATTTTTATAAAATTTTCATCCAAAATCGATTTTTGGTCAGATGTAGAAATCATTACAGATGAAGCTTGTTTTCTCAATTAAACGCCTATTTACCGAAATATCGAGGTTTAAAAATTTTTATAAAATTTTCATCCAAAAATCGTTTTTTAATCAGATATAAAAGTGATCATAGATGAAGCTTATTTTCTCAATTAAACGCTTATTTACTGAAATATCCAAGTTTAAAACTTTTTTTATAAAATTTTCATCCAAAAATCGATTTTTGTACAGATATGAAAGTGATCACAGATGAAGCTTGTTTTCTCAATTAAACGCCTATTTACCGAAATATCGAGGTTTAAAAATTTTTATAAAATTTTCATCCAAAAATCGATTTTTGATCAGATATAAAAGTGATCATAGATGAAGCTTATTTTCTCCATCAAATGCTTATTTACTGAAATATCGAGGTTTTAAAATTTTTATAAAATTTTTATCCAAAAATCGATTTTTGGTGAGATGTAGAAATGATTAGAGATGAAGCTTATTTCCTCAATTAAATGCCTATTTACTGAAATATCGAGGTTTAAAAATTATCATCCAAAATAATATTTCGGATCAGATATAAAAGTGATCATAGATCACTGAAATATTGATGTTTACAAATTTTTATAAAATTTTCATCCAAAATCGATTTTTGGTCAGATGTAGAAATTATTACAGATGAAGCTTATTTTCTCAATTAAACGCTTATTTATCGAAATATCGAGGTTTTAAAATTTTTATAAAATTTTCATCCAAAATCGATTTTTGGTCAGATGTAGAAATTATTACAGATGAAGCTTATTTGCTCAATAAAACGCTTATTCACAGATGAAGTTATTTTCTTAATTAAACGCTTATTTATCGAAACATCGAGGTTTAAAAATGTTTATAAAATTTTCATCCAAAAATCGATTTTTGATAAGATATAAAAGTGATCATAGATGAAGATTATTTTCTCAATTAAACGCTTATTTTCTGAAATATCGATGTTTAAAAATTTTTTTTAAATTTTCATCCAAAAATCGATTTTTGGTCAGATATAAAAGTCATCATAGACGAAGCTTATTTTCTCAATAAAACGCTTATTTACCGAAATATCGTGGTTTAAAGATTTTTATAAAATTTTCATCCAAAAAATTGATTTTTGGTCAGATATAAAAGTGATCACAAATGAAGTTTATTTTCTCAATTAAACGCATATTTACTGAAATATCGAGGTTTAAAAATTTTTATAAAATTTTTATCCAAAATCGATTTTTGGTCAAATGTAGAAATCATTACAGATTAAGCTTGTTTTCTCAATTAAACGCCTATTTACCGAAATATCGAGGTTTAAAAATTTTTATAAAATTTTCATCCAAAAATCGATTTTTGATCAGATATAAAAGTGATCATAGATGAAGCTTATTTTCTCCATCAAATGCTTATTTACTGAAATATCGAGGTTTTAAAATTTTTATCCAAAAATCGATTTTTGGTGAGATGTAGAAATGATTAGAGATGAAGCTTATTTTCTCAATTAAACGCTTATTTACCGAAATATCGAGGTTTTAAAATTTTTATAAAATTTTCATCCAAAATCGATTTTTGGTCAGATGTAGAAATTATTACAGATGAAGCTTATTTGCTCAATAAAACGCTTATTCACAGATGAAGCTTATTTTCTTAATTAAACGCTTATTTATCGAAACATCGAGGTTTAAAAATGTTTATAAAATTTTCATCCAAAAATCGATTTTTGATAAGATATAAAAGTGATCATAGATGAAGATTATTTTTTCAGTTAAACGCTTATTTTCTGAAATATCGATGTTTAAAAATTTTTTTAAAATTTTCATCCAAAAATCGATTTTTGTTCAGATATAAAAGCTTATTAGATATGAAGCTTATTTTCTCAATAAAACGCTTATTTACCGAAATATCGTGGTTTAAAGATTTTTATAAAATTTTCATCCAAAAAATTAATTTTTGGTCAGATATAAAAGTGATCACAAATGAAGCTTATTTTCTCAATTAAACGCTTATTTACTGAAATATCGAGGTTTAAAAATGTTTATAAAATTTTCATACAAAAATCGACTTTTGATCAGATATAAAAGTGATCATAGATGAAGCTTATTTTCTCAATTTAGCGGTTATTTACTGAAATATCGAGGTTTAAAGATTTTTATAAAATATTCATTAAAAAATCGAGTTTTGGTTAGATGTAGAAATGATCACAGATGAAGCTTATTTGCTCAATAAAACGCTTATTTACCGAAATATCAGTGTTTAAAGAATTTAAAAAATTTTCATCCAAACAGCGATTTTTGGTCAGATATAGAAGTGATCACAGATGAAGCTTATTTTCTCAATTTAACGCTTATTTACCGAAATTTCGAGGTTTAAAGATTTTTAAAAAAATTTTTATCCAAAAAGTCGATTTTTGGTCAGATATATAAGTTACCACAGATGAAGCTTATTTTCTCAATTAAACGCTTTAACGACTTTTATAAAATATTTATCCAAAAAATTGGTTTTTGGTCAGATATAGAAATGATCACAGATGAAACTTATTTTCTGAATAAAAGGCTTATTTACCAAAATATCGAGGTTCAAAGATTTTTGTAAAATTTTCATCCAAAGAATTGATTTCTGGTCAGATATAGAAGTGATCACAGATGAAGTTTATTTTCTCAGTAAAAGGCTTATTTACCGAAATATCGAGGTTTAAAGATATTTATAAAATTTTTATCCAAAAATCGATTTTTGGTCAGATATAAAAGTGATCACAAATGAAGTTTATTTTCCCAACGCTTATTTACCGAAATATCAAGGTTTAAAAATTTTTATAAAATTTTCATCCAAAAATCGATTTTTGGTCAGATATAAAAGTGATGATATTTTCTCCATCAAACGCTTATTTACTGAAATATCGAGGTTTTAAAATTTTTATAAAATTTTCATCCAAAATCGATTTTTGGTGAGATGTAGAAATGATTACAGATGAAGCTTATTTCCTCAATTAAATTGCTATTTACCGAAATATCGAGGTTTTAAAATTATCATCCAAAATTCTATTTCTGGTCAGATATAAAAGTGATCATAGATCACTGAAATATTGATGTTTAAAAATTTTTATAAAATTTTCATCCAAAATCAATTTTTGGTCAGATGTAGAAATTATTACAGATGAAGCTTATTTTCTCAATTAAACGCTTATTTACCGAAATATCGAGGTTTTAAAATTTTTATAAAATTTTCATCCAAAAATCGATTTTTGGTCAGATATAAAAGTGATCACAGATGAAGCTTATTTTCTCCATCAAACGCTTATTTACTGAAATATCGAGGTTTTAAAATTTTTATAAAATTTTTATCCAAAAATCGATTTTTGGTGAGATGTAGAAATGATTACAGATGAAGCTTATTTCCTCAATTAAATGCCTATTTACTGAAATATCGAGGTTTAAAAATTATCATCCAAAATAATATTTCGGATCAGATATAAAAGTGATCATAGATCACTGAAATATTGATGTTTAAAAATTTTTATAAAATTTTCATCCAAAATCGATTTTTGGTCAGATGTAGAAATTATTACAGATGAAGCTTATTTTCTCAATTAAACGCTTATTTATCGAAATATCGAGGTTTTAAAATTTTTATAAAATTTTCATCCAAAATCGATTTTTGGTCAGATGTAGAAATTATTACAGATGAAGCTTATTTGCTCAATAAAACGCTTACTCACAGATGAAGTAATTTTCTTAATTAAACGCTTATTTATCGAAACATCGAGGTTTAAAAATGTTTATAAAATTTTCATCCAAAAATCGATTTTTGATAAGATATAAAAGCGATCATAGATGAAGATTATTTTCTCAATTAAACGCTTATTTTCTGAAATATCGATGTTTAAAAATTTTTTTTAAATTTTCATCCAAAAATCGATTTTTGGTCAGATATAAAAGTCATCTTAGATGAAGCTTATTTTCTCAATAAAACGCTTATTTACCGAAATATCGTGGTTTAAAGATTTTTATAAAATTTTCATCCAAAAAATTGATTTTTGGTCAGATATAAAAGTGATCACAAATGAAGTTTATTTTCTCAATTAAACGCATATTTACTGAAATATCGAGGTTTAAAAATTTTTATAAAATTTTTATCCAAAATCGATTTTTGGTCAAATGTAGAAATCATTACAGATTAAGCTTGTTTTCTCAATTAAACGCCTATTTACCGAAATATCGAGCTTTAAAAATTTTTATAAAATTTTCATCCAAAAATCGATTTTTGATCAGATATAAAAGTGATCATAGATGAAGCTTATTTTCTCCATCAAATGCTTATTTACTGAAATATCGAGGTTTTAAAATTTTTATAAAATTTTTATCCAAAAATCGATTTTTGGTGAGATGTAGAAATGATTAGAGATGAAGCTTATTTCCTCAATTAAATGCCTATTTACCGAAATATAGAGGTTTAAAAATTTTTATAAAATTTTCATACAAAAATCGACTTTTGATCAGATATAAAAGTGATCATAGATGAAGCTTATTTTCTCAATTTAGCGCTTATTTACTGAAATATCGAGGTTTAAAGATTTTTATAAAATATTCATTAAAAAATCGAGTTTTGGTTAGATGTAGAAATGATCACAGATGAAGCTTATTTGCTCAATAAAACGCTTATTTACCGAAATATCAGTGTTTAAAGAATTTAAAAAATTTACATCCAAACAGCGATTTTTGGTCAGATATAGAAGTGATCACAGATGAAGCTTATTTTCTCAATTAAACGCTTATTTACCGAAATATCGAGGTTTAAAGATTTTTAAAAAAATTTTTATCCAAAAAGTCGATTTTTGGTCAGATATATAAGTTACCACAGATGAAGCTTATTTTCTCAATTAAACGCTTTAACGACTTTTATAAAATATTTATCCAAAAAATTGGTTTTTGGTCAGATATAGAAATGATCACAGATGAAACTTATTTTCTGAATAAAAGGCTTATTTACCAAAATATCGAGGTTCAAAGATTTTTGTAAAATTTTCATCCAAAGAATTGATTTCTGGTCAGATAGAGAAGTGATCACAGATGAAGTTTATTTTCTCAGTAAAAGGCTTATTTACCGAAATATCGAGGTTTAAAGATTTTTATAAAATTTTTATCCAAAAATCGATTTTTGGTCAGATATAAAAGTGATCACAAATGAAGTTTATTTTCCCAACGCTTATTTACCGAAATATCAAGGTTTAAAAATTTTTATAAAATTTTCATCCAAAAATCGATTTTTGGTCAGATATAAAAGTGATGATATTTTCTCCATCAAACGCTTATTTACTGAAATATCGAGGTTTTAAAATTTTTATAAAATTTTCATCCAAAATCGATTTTTGGTGAGATGTAGAAATGATTACAGATGAAGCTTATTTCCTCAATTAAATGACTATTTACCGAAATATCGAGGTTTTAAAATTATCATCCAAAATTCTATTTCTGGTCAGATATAAAAGTGATCATAGATCACTGAAATATTGATGTTTAAAAATTTTTATAAAATTTTCATCCAAAATCAATTTTTGGTCAGATGTAGAAATTATTACAGATGAAGCTTATTTTCTCAATTAAACGCTTATTTACCGAAATATCGAGGTTTTAAAATTTTTATAAAATTTTCATCCAAAAATCGATTTTTGGTCAGATATAAAAGTGATCACAGATGAAGCTTATTTTCTCCATCAAACGCTTATTTACTGAAATGTCGAGGTTTTAAAATTTTTATAAAATTTTTATCCAAAAATCGATTTTTGGTGAGATGTAGAAATGATTACAGATGAAGCTTATTTCCTCAATTAAATGCCTATTTGCTGAAATATCGAGGTTTAAAAATTATCATCCAAAATAATATTTCGGATCAGATATAAAAGTGATCATAGATCACTGAAATATTGATGTTTAAAAATTTTTATAAAATTTTCATCCAAAATCGATTTTTGGTCAGATGTAGAAATTATTACAGATGAAGCTTATTTTCTCAATTAAACGCTTATTTATCGAAATATCGAGGTTTTAAAATTTTTATAAAATTTTCATCCAAAATCGATTTTTGGTCAGATGTAGAAATTATTACAGATGAAGCTTATTTGCTCAATAAAACGCTTATTCACAGATGAAGTTATTTTCTTAATTAAACGCTTATTTATCGAAACATCGAGGTTTAAAAATGTTTATAAAATTTTCATCCAAAAATCGATTTTTGATAAGATATAAAAGTGATCATAGATGAAGATTTTTTTCTCAATTAAACGCTTATTTTCTGAAATATCGATGTTTAAAAATTTTTTTTAAATTTTCATCCAAAAATCGATTTTTGGTCAGATATAAAAGTCATCTTAGATGAAGCTTATTTTCTCAATAAAACGCGTATTTACCGAAATATCGTGGTTTAAAGATTTTTATAAAATTTTCATCCAAAAAATTGATTTTTGGTCAGATATAAAAGTGATCACAAATGAAGTTTATTTTCTCAATTAAACGCATATTTACTGAAATATCGAGGTTTAAAAATTTTTATAAAATTTTTATCCAAAATCGATTTTTGGTCAAATGTAGAAATCATTACAGATTAAGCTTGTTTTCTCAATTAAACGCCTATTTACCGAAATATCGAGGTTTAAAAATTTTTATAAAATTTTCATCCAAAAATCGATTTTTGATCAGATATAAAAGTGATCATAGATGAAGCTTATTTTCTCCATCAAATGCTTATTTACTGAAATATCGAGGTTTTAAAATTTTTATAAAATTTTTATCCAAAAATCGATTTTTGGTGAGATGTAGAAATGATTAGAGATGAAGCTTATTTCCTCAATTAAATGCCTATTTACCGAAATATAGAGGTTTAAAAATGTTTATAAAATTTTCATACAAAAATCGACTTTTGATCAGATATAAAACTGATCATAGATGAAGCTTATTTTCTCAATTTAGCGCTTATTTACTGAAATATCGAGGTTTAAAGATTTTTATAAAATATTCATTAAAAAATCGAGTTTTGGTTAGATGTAGAAATGATCACAGATGAAGCTTATTTGCTCAATAAAACGCTTATTTACCGAAATATCAGTGTTTAAAGAATTTAAAAAATTTTCATCCAAACAGCGATTTTTGGTCAGATATAGAAGTGATCACAGATGAAGCTTATTTTCTCAATTAAAGGCTTATTTACCGAAATATCGAGGTTTAAAGATTTTTAAAAAAATTTTTATCCAAAAAGTCGATTTTTTTAACGACTTTTATAAAATATTTATCCAAAAAATTGGTTTTTGGTCAGATATAGAAATGATCACAGATGAAACTTATTTTCTGAATAAAAGGCTTATTTACCAAAATATCGAGGTTCAAAGATTTTTGTAAAATTTTCATCCAAAGAATTGATTTCTGGTCAGATATAGAAGTGATCACAGATGAAGTTTATTTTCTCAGTAAAAGGCTTATTTACCGAAATATCGAGGTTTAAAGATTTTTATAAAATTTTTATCCAAAAATCGATTTTTGGTCAGATATAAAAGTGATCACAAATGAAGTTTATTTTCCCAACGCTTATTTACCGAAATATCAAGGTTTAAAAATTTTTATAAAATTTTCATCCAAAAATCGATTTTTGGTCAGATATAAAAGTGATGATATTTTCTCCATCAAACGCTTATTTACTGAAATATCGAGGTTTTAAAATTTTTATAAAATTTTCATCCAAAATCGATTTTTGGTGAGATGTAGAAATGATTACAGATGAAGCTTATTTCCTCAATTAAATGCCTATTTACCGAAATATCGAGGTTTTAAAATTATCATCCAAAATTCTATTTCTGGTCAGATATAAAAGTGATCATAGATCACTGAAATATTGATGTTTAAAAATTTTTATAAAATTTTCATCCAAAATCAATTTTTGGTCAGATGTAGAAATTATTACAGATGAAGCTTATTTTCTCAATTAAACGCTTATTTACCGAAATATCGAGGTTTTAAAATTTTTATAAAATTTTCATCCAAAAATCGATTTTTGGTCAGATATAAAAGTGATCACAGATGAAGCTTATTTTCTCCATCAAACGCTTATTTACTGAAACATCGAGGTTTTAAAATTTTTATAAAATTTTTATCCAAAAATCGATTTTTGGTGAGATGTAGAAATGATTACAGATGAAGCTTATTTCCTCAATTAAATGCCTATTTACTGAAATATCGAGGTTTAAAAATTATCATCCAAAATAATATTTCGGATCAGATATAAAAGTGATCATAGATCACTGAAATATTGATGTTTAAAAATTTTTATAAAATTTTCATCCAAAATCGATTTTTGGTCAGATGTAGAAATTATTACAGATGAAGCTTATTTATCGAAATATCGAGGTTTTAAAATTTTTATAAAATTTTCATCCAAAATCGATTTTTGGTCAGATGTAGAAATTATTACAGATGAAGCTTATTTGCTCAATAAAACGCTTATTCACAGATGAAGTTATTTTCTTAATTAAACGCTTATTTATCGAAACATCGAGGTTTAAAAATGTTTATAAAATTTTCATCCAAAAATCGATTTTTGATAAGATATAAAAGTGATCATAGATGAAGATTATTTTCTCAATTAAACGCTTATTTTCTGAAATATCGATGTTTAAAAATTTTTTTTAAATTTTCATCCAAAAATCGATTTTTGGGCAGATATAAAAGTCATCTTAGATGAAGCTTATTTTCTCAATAAAACGCTTATTTACCGAAATATCGTGGTTTAAAGATTTTTATAAAATTTTTATCCAAAATCGATTTTTGGTCAAATGTAGAAATCATTACAGATTAAGCTTGTTTTCTCAATTAAACGCCTATTTACCGAAATATCGAGGTTTAAAAATTTTTATAAAATTTTCATCCAAAAATCGATTTTTGATCAGATATAAAAGTGATCATAGATGAAGCTTATTTTCTCCATCAAATGCTTATTTACTGAAATATCGAGGTTTTAAAATTTTTATAAAATTTTTATCCAAAAATCGATTTTTGGTGAGATGTAGAAATGATTAGAGATGAAGCTTATTTCCTCAATTAAATGCCTATTTACCGAAATATAGAGGTTTAAAAATGTTTATAAAATTTTCATACAAAAATCGACTTTTGATCAGATATAAAAGTGATCATAGATGAAGCTTATTTTCTCAATTTAGCGCTTATTTACTGAAATATCGAGGTTTAAAGATTTTTATAAAATATTCATTAAAAAATCGAGTTTTGGTTAGATGTAGAAATGATCACAGATGAAGCTTATATGCTCAATAAAACGCTTATTTACCGAAATATCAGTGTTTAAAGAATTTAAAAAATTTTCATCCAAACAGCGATTTTTGGTCAGATATAGAAGTGATCACAGATGAAGCTTATTTTCTCAATTAAACGCTTATTTACCGAAATATCGAGGTTTAAAGATTTTTAAAAAAATTTTTATCCAAAAAGTCGATTTTTGGTCAGATATATAAGTTACCACAGATGAAGCTTATTTTCTCAATTAAACGCTTTAACGACTTTTATAAAATATTTATCCAAAAAATTGGTTTTTGGTCAGATATAGAAATGATCACAGATGAAACTTATTTTCTGAATAAAAGGCTTATTTACCAAAATATCGAGGTTCAAAGATTTTTGTAAAATTTTCATCCAAAGAATTGATTTCTGGTCAGATATAGAAGTGATCACAGATGAAGTTTATTTTCTCAGTAAAAGGCTTATTTACCGAAATATCGAGGTTTAAAGATTTTTATAAAATTTTTATCCAAAAATCGATTTTTGGTCAGATATAAAAGTGATGATATTTTCTCCATCAAACGCTTATTTACTGAAATATCGAGGTTTTAAAATTTTTATAAAATTTTCATCCAAAATCGATTTTTGGTGAGATGTAGAAATGATTACAGATGAAGCTTATTTCCTCAATTAAATGCCTATTTACCGAAATATCGAGGTTTTAAAATTATCATCCAAAATTCTATTTCTGGTCAGATATAAAAGTGATCATAGATCACTGAAATATTGATGTTTAAAAATTTTTATAAAATTTTCATCCAAAATCAATTTTTGGTCAGATGTAGAAATTATTACAGATGAAGCTTATTTTCTCAATTAAACGCTTATTTACCGAAATATCGAGGTTTTAAAATTTTTATAAAATTTTCATCCAAAAATCGATTTTTGGTCAGATATAAAAGTGATCACAGATGAAGCTTATTTTCTCCATCAAACGCTTATTTACTGAAATATCGAGGTTTTAAAATTTTTATAAAATTTTTATCCAAAAATCGATTTTTGGTGAGATGTAGAAATGATTACAGATGAAGCTTATTTCCTCAATTAAATGCCTATTTACCGAAATATCGAGGTTTAAAAATTATCATCCAAAATTATATTTCTGATCAGATATAAAAGTGATCATAGATCACTGAAATATTGATGTTTAAAAATTTTTATAAAATTTTCATCCAAAATCGATTTTTGGTCAGATGTAGAAATTATTACAGATGAAGCTTATTTTCTCAATCAAACGCTTATTTACCGAAATATCGAGGTTTTAAAATTTTTATAAAATTTTCATCCAAAATCGATTTTTGGTCAGATGTAGAAGTTATTACAGATGAAGCTTATTTGCTCAATAAAACGCTTATTCACAGATGAAGCTTATTTTCTCAATTAAACGCTTATTTACCGAAATATCGAGGTTTTAAAATTTTTATAAAATTTTCATATAAAATCGATTTTTGGTCAGATGTAGAAATTATTACAGATGAAGCTTATTTTCTCAATTAAACGCTTATTTACCGAAATATCGAGGTTTTAAAATTTTTATAAAATTTTCATCCAAAATCGATTTTTGGTTAGATGTAGAAATTATTACAGATGAAGCTTATTTGCTCAATAAAACGCTTATTCACAGATGAAGCTTATTTTCTTAATTAAACGCTTATTTATCGAAACATCGAGGTTTAAAAATGTTTATAAAATTTTCATCCAAAAATCGATTTTTGATAAGATATAAAAGTGATCATAGATGAAGATTATTTTCTCAATTAAACGCTTATTTTCTGAAATATCGATGTTTAAAAATTTTTTTTAAATTTTCATCCAAAAATCGATTTTTGTTCATATATAAAAGTCATCATAGATGAAGCTTATTTTCTCAATAAAACGCTTATTTACCGAAATATCGTGGTTTAAAGATTTTTATAAAATTTTCATCAAAAAAATTGATTTTTGGTCAGATATAAAAGTGATCACAAATGAAGCTTACTTTCTCAATTAAGCGCTTATTTACTGAAATATCGAGGTTTAAAGATTTTTATAAAATATTCATTGAAAAATCGAGTTTTGGTCAGATATAGAAGTGATCACAGATGAAGCTTATTTTCTCAATTAAACGCTTATTTACCGAAATATCGAGGTTTAAAGATTTTTATAAAATATTCATTCAAAAATCGAGTTTTGTTAGATGTAGAAATGATCACAGATGAAGCTTATTTGCTCAATAAAACGCTTATTTACCGAAATATCAGTGTTTAAAGAATTTAAAAAATTTTCATCCAAAAAGCGATTTTTGGTCAGATATAGAAGTGATCACAGATGAAGCTTATTTTCTCAATTAAACGCTTATTTACCGAAATATCGAGGTTTAAAGCTTTTTAAAAAAATTTTTATCCAAAAAGTCGATTTTTGGTCAGATATATAAGTTACCACAGATGAAGCTTATTTTCTCAATTAAACGCTTTAACGACTTTTATAAAATATTTATCCAAAAAATTGGTTTTTGGTCAGATATAGAAATGATCACAGATGAAACTTATTTTCTGAATAAAAGGCTTATTTACCAAAATATCGAGGTTTAAAGATTTTTGTAAAATTTTCATCCAAAGAATTGATTTTTGGTCAGATATAGAAGTGATCACAGATGAAGTTTATTTTCTCAGTAAAAGGCTTATTTACCGAAATATCGAGGTTTAAAGATTTTTATAAAATTTTTATCCAAAAATTAATTTTTGGTCAGATATAAAAGTGATCACAAATGAAGTTTATTTTCCCAACGCTTATTTACCGAAATATCGAGGTTTAAAAATTTTTATAAAATTTTCATCCAAAAATCGATTTTTGGTGAGATGTAGAAATGATTACAGATGAAGCTTATTTTCTCAATTAAACGCTTATTTACCGAAATATCGAGGTTTTAAAATTTTTATAAAATTTTCATCCAAAATCGATTTTTGGTCAGATGTAGAAGTTATTACAGATGAAGCTTATTTGCTCAATAAAACGCTTATTCACAGATGAAGCTTATTTTCTTAATTAAACGCTTATTTATCGAAACATCGAGGTTTAAAAATGTTTATAAAATTTTCATCCAAAAATCGATTTTTGATAAGATATAAAAGTCATCATAGATGAAGCTTATTTTCTCAATAAAACGCTTATTTACCGAAATATCGTGGTTTAAAGATTTTTATAAAATTTTCATCCAAAAAATTGATTTTTGGTCAGATATAAAAGTGATCACAAATGAAGCTTATTTTCTCAATTAAACGCTTATTTACTGAAATATCGAGGTTTAAAAATTTTTATAAAACTTTCATACAAAAATCGACTTTTGATCAGATATAAAAGTGATCATAGATGAAGCTTATTTTCTCAATTAAACGCTTATTTACTGAAATATCCATGTTTAAAAATTTTTTTTAATTTTCATCCAAAAATCGATTTTTGTACATATATGAAAGTGATCACAGATGAAGCTTATTTTCTCAACTAAACTCTAATTTACCGAAATATCGAGGTTTTAAAATTTTTATAAAATTTTCATCCAAAAATCGATTTTTGGTCAGATATAAAAGTGATCACAGATGAAGCTTATTTTCTCCATCAAACGCTTATTTACTGATATATCGAGGTTTTACAATTTTTATAAAATTTTCATCCAAAATCGATTTTTGGTCAGATGTAGAAATTATTACAGATGAAGCTTATTTTCTCAATTAAACGCTTATTTACCGAAATATCGAGGTTTTAAAATTTTTATAAAATTTTCATCCAAAAATCGATTTTTGGTCAGATATAAAAGTGATCACAGATGAAGCTTATTTTCTCCATCAAACGCTTATTTACTGAAATATCGAGGTTTTAAAATTTTTATAAAATTTTTATCCAAAAATCGATTTTTGGTGAGATGTAGAAATGATTACAGATGGAGCTTATTTCCTCAATTAAATGCCTATTTACCAAAATATCGAGGTTTAAAAATTATCATCCAAAATTCTATTTCTGATCAGATATAAAAGTGATCAAGATTACTGAAATATTGATGTTAAAAAATTTTTATAAAATTTTCATCCAAAATCGATTTTTGGTCAGATGTAGAAATTATTACAGATGAAGCTTATTTTCTCAATTAAACGCTTATTTACCGAAATATCGAGGTTTTAAAATTTTTATAAAATTTTCATATAAAATCGATTTTTGGTCAGATGTAGAAATTATTACAGATGAAGCTTATTTTCTCAATTAAACGCTTATTTACCGAAATATCGAGGTTTTAAAATTTTTATAAAATTTTCATCCAAAATCGATTTTTGGTTAGATGTAGAAATTATTACAGATGAAGCTTATTTGCTCAATAAAACGCTTATTCACAGATGAAGCTTATTTTCTTAATTAAACGCTTATTTATCGAAACATCGAGGTTTAAAAATGTTTATAAAATTTTCATCCAAAAATCGATTTTTGATAAGATATAAAAGTGATCATAGATGAAGATTATTTTCTCAATTAAACGCTTATTTTCTGAAATATCGATGTTTAAAAATTTTTTTAAAATTTTCATCCAAAAATCGATTTTTGTTCATATATAAAAGTCATCATAGATGAAGCTTATTTTCTCAATAAAACGCTTATTTACCGAAATATCGTGGTTTAAAGATTTTTATAAAATTTTCATCAAAAAAATTGATTTTTGGTCAGATATAAAAGTGATCACAAATGAAGCTTACTTTCTCAATTAAGCGCTTATTTACTGAAATATCGAGGTTTAAAGATTTTTATAAAATATTCATTGAAAAATCGAGTTTTGGTCAGATATAGAAGTGATCACAGATGAAGCTTATTTTCTCAATTAAACGCTTATTTACCGAAATATCGAGGTTTAAAGATTTTTATAAAATATTCATTCAAAAATCGAGTTTGGTTAGATGTAGAAATGATCACAGATGAAGCTTATTTGCTCAATAAAACGCTTATTTACCGAAATATCAGTGTTTAAAGAATTTAAAAAATTTTCATCCAAAAAGCGATTTTTGGTCAGATATAGAAGTGATCACAGATGAAGCTTATTTTCTCAATTAAACGCTTATTTACCGAAATATCGAGGTTTAAAGCTTTTTAAAAAAATTTTTATCCAAAAAGTCGATTTTTGGTCAGATATATAAGTTACCACAGATGAAGCTTATTTTCTCAATTAAACGCTTTAACGACTTTTATAAAATATTTATCCAAAAAATTGGTTTTTGGTCAGATATAGAAATGATCACAGATGAAACTTATTTTCTGAATAAAAGGCTTATTTACCAAAATATCGAGGTTTAAAGATTTTTGTAAAATTTTCATCCAAAGAATTGATTTTTGGTCAGATATAGAAGTGATCACAGATGAAGTTTATTTTCTCAGTAAAAGGCTTATTTACCGAAATATCGAGGTTTAAAGATTTTTATAAAATTTTTATCCAAAAATTAATTTTTGGTCAGATATAAAAGTGATCACAAATGAAGTTTATTTTCCCAACGCTTATTTACCGAAATATCGAGGTTTAAAAATTTTTATAAAATTTTCATCCAAAAATCGATTTTTGATCAGATATAAAAGTGATCACAGATGAAGCTTATTTTCTCCATCAAACGCTTATTTACTGAAATATCGAGGTTTTAAAATTTTTATAAAATTTTCATCCAAAAATCGATTTTTGGTGAGATGTAGAAATGATTACAGATGAAGCTTATTTTCTCAATTAAACGCTTATTTACCGAAATATCGAGGTTTTAAAATTTTTATAAAATTTTCATCCAAAATCGATTTTTGGTCAGATGTAGAAGTTATTACAGATGAAGCTTATTTGCTCAATAAAACGCTTATTGACAGATGAAGCTTATTTTCTTAATTAAACGCTTATTTATTGAAACATCGAGGTTTAAAAATGTTTATAAAATTTTCATCCAAAAATCGATTTTTGGTCAGATATAAAAGTCATCTTAGATGAAGCTTATTTTCTCAATAAAACGCTTATTTACCGAAATATCGTGGTTTAAAGATTTTTATAAAATTTTCATCCAAAAAATTGATTTTTGGTCAGATATAAAAGTGATCACAAATGAAGTTTATTTTCTCAATTAAACGCATATTTACTGAAATATCGAGGTTTAAAAATTTTTATAAAATTTTTATAAAATTTTTATCCAAAATCGATTTTTGGTCAAATGTAGAAATCATTACAGATTAAGCTTGTTTTCTCAATTAAACGCCTATTTACCGAAATATCGAGGTTTAAAAATTTTTATAAAATTTTCATCCAAAAATCGATTTTTGATCAGATATAAAAGTGATCATAGATGAAGCTTATTTTCTCCATCAAATGCTTATTTACTGAAATATCGAGGTTTTAAAATTTTTATAAAATTTTTATCCAAAAATCGATTTTTGGTGAGATGTAGAAATGATTAGAGATGAAGCTTATTTCCTCAATTAAATGCCTATTTACCGAAATATAGAGGTTTAAAAATGTTTATAAAATTTTCATACAAAAATCGACTTTTGATCAGATATAAAAGTGATCATAGATGAAGCTTATTTTCTCAATTTAGCGCTTATTTACTGAAATATCGAGGTTTAAAGATTTTTATAAAATATTCATTAAAAAATCGAGTTTTGGTTAGATGTAGAAATGATCACAGATGAAGCTTATTTGCTCAATAAAACGCTTATTTACCGAAATATCAGTGTTTAAAGAATTTAAAAAATTTTCATCCAAACAGCGATTTTTGGTCAGATATAGAAGTGATCACAGATGAAGCTTATTTTCTCAATTAAACGCTTATTTACCGAAATATCGAGGTTTAAAGATTTTTAAAAAAATTTTTATCCAAAAAGTCGATTTTTGGTCAGATATATAAGTTACCACAGATGAAGCTTATTTTCTCAATTAAACGCTTTAACGACTTTTATAAAATATTTATCCAAAAAATTGGTTTTTGGTCAGATATAGAAATGATCACAGATGAAACTTATTTTCTGAATAAAAGGCTTATTTACCAAAATATCGAGGTTCAAAGATTTTTGTAAAATTTTCATCCAAAGAATTGATTTCTGGTCAGATATAGAAGTGATCACAGATGAAGTTTATTTTCTCAGTAAAAGGCTTATTTACCGAAATATCGAGGTTTAAAGATTTTTATAAAATTTTTATCCAAAAATCGATTTTTGGTCAGATATAAAAGTGATGATATTTTCTCCATCAAACGCTTATTTACTGAAATATCGAGGTTTTAAAATTTTTATAAAATTTTCATCCAAAATCGATTTTTGGTGAGATGTAGAAATGATTATAGATGAAGCTTATTTCCTCAATTAAATGCCTATTTACCGAAATATCGAGGTTTTAAAATTATCATCCAAAATTCTATTTCTGGTCAGATATAAAAGTGATCATAGATCACTGAAATATTGATGTTTAAAAATTTTTATAAAATTTTCATCCAAAATCAATTTTTGGTCAGATGTAGAAATTATTACAGATGAAGCTTATTTTCTCAATTAAACGCTTATTTACCGAAATATCGAGGTTTTAAAATTTTTATAAAATTTTCATCCAAAAATCGATTTTTGGTCAGATATAAAAGTGATCACAGATGAAGCTTATTTTCTCCATCAAACGCTTATTTACTGAAATATCGAGGTTTTAAAATTTTTATAAAATTTTTATCCAAAAATCGATTTTTGGTGAGATGTAGAAATGATTACAGATGAAGCTTATTTCCTCAATTAAATGCCTATTTACCGAAATATCGAGGTTTAAAAATTATCATCCAAAATTATATTTCTGATCAGATATAAAAGTGATCATAGATCACTGAAATATTGATGTTTAAAAATTTTTATAAAATTTTCATCCAAAATCGATTTTTGGTCAGATGTAGAAATTATTACAGATGAAGCTTATTTTCTCAATCAAACGCTTATTTACCGAAATATCGAGGTTTTAAAATTTTTATAAAATTTTCATCCAAAATCGATTTTTGGTCAGATGTAGAAGTTATTACAGATGAAGCTTATTTGCTCAATAAAACGCTTATTCACAGATGAAGCTTATTTTCTCAATTAAACGCTTATTTACCGAAATATCGAGGTTTTAAAATTTTTATAAAATTTTCATATAAAATCGATTTTTGGTCAGATGTAGAAATTATTACAGATGAAGCTTATTTTCTCAATTAAACGCTTATTTACCGAAATATCGAGGTTTTAAAATTTTTATAAAATTTTCATCCAAAATCGATTTTTGGTTAGATGTAGAAATTATTACAGATGAAGCTTATTTGCTCAATAAAACGCTTATTCACAGATGAAGCTTATTTTCTTAATTAAACGCTTATTTATCGAAACATCGAGGTTTAAAAATGTTTATAAAATTTTCATCCAAAAATCGATTTTTGATAAGATATAAAAGTGATCATAGATGAAGATTATTTTCTCAATTAAACGCTTATTTTCTGAAATATCGATGTTTAAAAATTTTTTTAAAATTTTCATCCAAAAATCGATTTTTGTTCATATATAAAAGTCATCATAGATGAAGCTTATTTTCTCAATAAAACGCTTATTTACCGAAATATCGTGGTTTAAAGATTTTTATAAAATTTTCATCAAAAAAATTGATTTTTGGTCAGATATAAAAGTGATCACAAATGAAGCTTACTTTCTCAATTAAGCGCTTATTTACTGAAATATCGAGGTTTAAAGATTTTTATAAAATATTCATTGAAAAATCGAGTTTTGGTCAGATATAGAAGTGATCACAGATGAAGCTTATTTTCTCAATTAAACGCTTATTTACCGAAATATCGAGGTTTAAAGATTTTTATAAAATATTCATTCAAAAATCGAGTTTTGTTAGATGTAGAAATGATCACAGATGAAGCTTATTTGCTCAATAAAACGCTTATTTACCGAAATATCAGTGTTTAAAGAATTTAAAAAATTTTCATCCAAAAAGCGATTTTTGGTCAGATATAGAAGTGATCACAGATGAAGCTTATTTTCTCAATTAAACGCTTATTTACCGAAATATCGAGGTTTAAAGCTTTTTAAAAAAATTTTTATCCAAAAAGTCGATTTTTGGTCAGATATATAAGTTACCACAGATGAAGCTTATTTTCTCAATTAAACGCTTTAACGACTTTTATAAAATATTTATCCAAAAAATTGGTTTTTGGTCAGATATAGAAATGATCACAGATGAAACTTATTTTCTGAATAAAAGGCTTATTTACCAAAATATCGAGGTTTAAAGATTTTTGTAAAATTTTCATCCAAAGAATTGATTTTTGGTCAGATATAGAAGTGATCACAGATGAAGTTTATTTTCTCAGTAAAAGGCTTATTTACCGAAATATCGAGGTTTAAAGATTTTTATAAAATTTTTATCCAAAAATTAATTTTTGGTCAGATATAAAAGTGATCACAAATGAAGTTTATTTTCCCAACGCTTATTTACCGAAATATCGAGGTTTAAAAATTTTTATAAAATTTTCATCCAAAAATCGATTTTTGATCAGATATAAAAGTGATCACAGATGAAGCTTATTTTCTCCATCAAACGCTTATTTACTGAAATATCGAGGTTTTAAAATTTTTATAAAATTTTCATCCAAAAATCGATTTTTGGTGAGATGTAGAAATGATTACAGATGAAGCTTATTTTCTCAATTAAACGCTTATTTACCGAAATATCGAGGTTTTAAAATTTTTATAAAATTTTCATCCAAAATCGATTTTTGGTCAGATGTAGAAGTTATTACAGATGAAGCTTATTTGCTCAATAAAACGCTTATTCACAGATGAAGCTTATTTTCTTAATTAAACGCTTATTTATCGAAACATCGAGGTTTAAAAATGTTTATAAAATTTTCATCCAAAAATCGATTTTTGATAAGATATAAAAGTCATCGTAGATGAAGCTTATTTTCTCAATAAAACGCTTATTTACCGAAATATCGTGGTTTAAAGATTTTTATAAAATTTTCATCCAAAAAATTGATTTTTGGTCAGATATAAAAGTGATCACAAATGAAGCTTATTTTCTCAATTAAACGCTTATTTACTGAAATATCGAGGTTTAAAAATTTTTATAAAACTTTCAAACAAAAATCGACTTTTGATCAGATATAAAAGTGATCATAGATGAAGCTTATTTTCTCAATTAAACGCTTATTTACTGAAATATCCATGTTTAAAAATTTTTTTAAATTTTCATCCAAAAATCGATTTTTGTACATATATGAAAGTGATCACAGATGAAGCTTATTTTCTCAACTAAACTCTAATTTACCGAAATATCGAGGTTTTAAAATTTTTATAAAATTTTCATCCAAAAATCGATTTTTGGTCAGATATAAAAGTGATCACAGATGAAGCTTATTTTCTCCATCAAACGCTTATTTACTGATATATCGAGGTTTTACAATTTTTATAAAATTTTCATCCAAAATCGATTTTTGGTCAGATGTAGAAATTATTACAGATGAAGCTTATTTTCTCAATTAAACGCTTATTTACCGAAATATCGAGGTTTTAAAATTTTTATAAAATTTTCATCCAAAAATCGATTTTTGGTCAGATATAAAAGTGATCACAGATGAAGCTTATTTTCTCCATCAAACGCTTATTTACTGAAATATCGAGGTTTTAAAATTTTTATAAAATTTTTATCCAAAAATCGATTTTTGGTGAGATGTAGAAATGATTACAGATGGAGCTTATTTCCTCAATTAAATGCCTATTTACCAAAATATCGAGGTTTAAAAATTATCATCCAAAATTCTAGTTCTGATCAGATATAAAAGTGATCAAGATTACTGAAATATTGATGTTAAAAAATTTTTATAAAATTTTCATCCAAAATCGATTTTTGGTCAGATGTAGAAATTATTACAGATGAAGCTTATTTTCTCAATTAAACGCTTATTTACCGAAATATCGAGGTTTTAAAATTTTTATAAAATTTTCATCCAAAATCGATTTTTGGTTAGATGTAGAAATTATTACAGATGAAGCTTATTTGCTCAATAAAACGCTTATTCACAAATGAAGCTTATTTTCTTAATTAAACGCTTATTTATCGAAACATCGAGGTTTAAAAATGTTTATAAAATTTTCATCCAAAAATCGATTTTTGATAAGATATAAAAGTGATCATAGATGAAGATTATTTTCTCAATTAAACGCTTATTTTCTGAAATATCGATGTTTAAAAATTTTTTTAAAATTTTCATCCAAAAATCGATTTTTGTTCATATATAAAAGTCATCATAGATGAAGCTTATTTTCTCAATAAAACGCTTATTTACCGAAATATCGTGGTTTAAAGATTTTTATAAAATTTTCATCAAAAAAATTGATTTTTGGTCAGATATAAAAGTGATCACAAATGAAGCTTACTTTCTCAATTAAGCGCTTATTTACTGAAATATCGAGGTTTAAAGATTTTTATAAAATATTCATTGAAAAATCGAGTTTTGGTCAGATATAGAAGTGATCACAGATGAAGCTTATTTTCTCAACTAAACGCTTATTTACCGAAATATCGAGGTTTAAAGATTTTTATAAAATATTCATTCAAAAATCGAGTTTGGTTAGATGTAGAAATGATCACAGATGAAGCTTATTTGCTCAATAAAACGCTTATTTACCGAAATATCAGTGTTTAAAGAATTTAAAAAATTTTCATCCAAAAAGCGATTTTTGGTCAGATATAGAAGTGATCACAGATGAAGCTTATTTTCTCAATTAAACGCTTATTTACCGAAATATCGAGGTTTAAAGCTTTTTAAAAAAATTTTTATCCAAAAAGTCGATTTTTGGTCAGATATATAAGTTACCACAGATGAAGCTTATTTTCTCAATTAAACGCTTTAACGACTTTTATAAAATATTTATCCAAAAAATTGGTTTTTGGTTAGATATAGAAATGATCACAGATGAAACTTATTTTCTGAATAAAAGGCTTATTTACCAAAATATCGAGGTTTAAAGATTTTTGTAAAATTTTCATCCAAAGAATTGATTTTTGGTCAGATATAGCAGTGATCACAGATGAAGTTTATTTTCTCAGTAAAAGGCTTATTTACCGAAATATCGAGGTTTAAAGATTTTTATAAAATTTTTATCCAAAAATTAATTTTTGGTCAGATATAAAAGTGATCACAAATGAAGTTTATTTTCCCAACGCTTATTTACCGAAATATCGAGGTTTAAAAATTTTTATAAAATTTTCATCCAAAAATCGATTTTTGATCAGATATAAAAGTGATCACAGATGAAGCTTATTTTCTCCATCAAACGCTTATTTACTGAAATATCGAGGTTTTAAAATTTTTATAAAATTTTCATCCAAAAATCGATTTTTGGTGAGATGTAGAAATGATTACAGATGAAGCTTATTTCCTCAATTAAATGCCTATTTACCGAATTATCGAGGTTTAAAAATTATCATCCAAAATTCTATTTCTGATCAGATATAAAAGTGATCATAGATCACTGAAATATTGATGTTTAAAAATTTTTATAAAATTTTCATCCAAAATCGATTTTTGGTCAGATGTAGAAATTATTACAGATGAAGCTTATTTTCTCCATCAAACGCTTATTTACTGAAATATCGAGGTTTAAAGATTTTTATAAAATATTCATTCAAAAATCGAGTTTTGGTTAGATGTAGAAATGATCACAGATGAAGCTTATTTGCTCAATAAAACGCTTATTTACCGAAATATCATTGTTTAAAGAATTTAAAAAATTTTCATTTTTGGTCAGATGTAGAAATTATTACAGGTGAAGCTTATTTTCTCAATTAAACGCTTATTTACCGAAATATCGAGGTTTAAAGATTTTTAAAAAAATTTTTATCCAAAAAGTCGATTTTTGGTCAGATATATAAGTTACCACAGATGAAGCTTATTTTCTGAATTAAACGCTTTAACGACTTTTATAAAATATTTATCCAAAAAATTGGTTTTTGGTCAGATATAGAAGTGATCACAGATGAAGCTTATTTTCTCAAATAAACTCTTATTTACCGAAATATCGAGGTTTAAGGATTTTTAAAAAAAATTTTATCCAAAAAGTCGATTTTTGGTCAGATATAAAAGTCATCATAGATGAAGCTTATTTTCTCAATAAAACGCTTATTTACCGAAATATCGTAGTTTAAAGATTTTTATAAAATTTTCATCCAAAAAATTGATTTTTGGTTAGATATAGAAGTGATCACAGATGAAGTTTATTTTCTTAATAAAACGCTATTTACTGAAATATCGAGGTTTAAAAATTTTTATAAAATTTTCATCCAAAATCGATTTTTGGTCAGATGTAGAAATCATTACAGATGAAGCTTGTTTTCTCAATTAAATGTCTATTTACCGAAATATCGAGGTTTAAAAATTTTTATAAAATTTTCATCCAAAAATCGATTTTTGATCAAATATAAAAGTGATCATAGATGAAGCTTATTTTCTCCATCAAATACTTATTTACTGAAATATCGAGGTTTTAAAATTTTTATAAAATTTTTATCCAAAAATCGATTTTTGGTGAGATGTAGAAATGATTACAAATGAAGCTTATTTCCACAATTAAATGCCTATTTACCGAAATATCGAGGTTTAAAAATTATCATCCAAAATTCTATTTCTGATCAGATATAAAAGTGATCATAGATCACTGAAATATTGATGTTTAAAAATTTTTATAAAATTTTCATCCAAAATCGATTTTTGGTCAGATGTAGAAATTATTACAGATGAAGCTTATTTTCTCAATTAAACGCTTATTTACCGAAATATCGAGGTTTTAAAATTTTTATAAAATTTTCATCCAAAATCGATTTTTGGTCAGATGTAGAAATTATTACAGATGAAGCTTATTTGCTCAATAAAACGCTTATTCACAGATGAAGCTTATTTTCTTAATTAAACGCTTATTTATCGAAACATCGAGTTTTAAAAATGTCTATAAAATTTTCATCCAAAAATCGATTTTTGATAAGATATAAAAGTGATCATAGATGAAGATTATTTTCTCAATTAAACGCTTATTTTCTGAAATATCGATGTTTAAAAATTTTTTTAAAATTTTCATCCAAAAATCGATTTTTGTTCATATATAAAAGTCATCATAGATGAAGCTTATTTTCTCAATAAAACGCTTATTTACCGAAATATCGTGGTTTAAAGATTTTTATAAAATTTTCATCAAAAAAATTGATTTTTGGTCAGATATAAAAGTGATCACAAATGAAGCTTACTTTCTCAATTAGGCGCTTATTTACTGAAATATCGAGGTTTAAAGATTTTTATAAAATATTCATTGAAAAATCGAGTTTTAGTCAGATATAGAAGTGATCACAGATGAAGCTTATTTTCTCAATTAAACGCTTATTTACCGAAATATCGAGGTTTAAAGATTTTTATAAAATATTCATTCAAAAATCGAGTTTGGTTAGATGTAGAAATGATCACAGATGAAGCTTATTTGCTCAATAAAACGCTTATTTACCGAAATATCAGTGTTTAAAGAATTTAAAAAATTTTCATCCAAAAATCGATTTTTGGTCAGATATAGAAGTGATCACAGATGAAGCTTATTTTCTCAATTAAACGCTTATTTACCGAAATATCGAGGTTTAAAGCTTTTTAAAAAAATTTTTATCCAAAAAGTCGATTTTTGGTCAGATATATAAGTTACCACAGATGAAGCTTATTTTCTCAATTAAACGCTTTAACGACTTTTATAAAATATTTATCCAAAAAATTGGTTTTTGGTCAGATATAGAAATGATCACAGATGAAACTTATTTTCTGAATAAAAGGCTTATTTACCAAAATATCGAGGTTTAAAGATTTTTGTAAAATTTTCATCCAAAGAAATGATTTTTGGTCAGATATAGAAGTGATCACAGATGAAGTTTATTTTCTCAGTAAAAGGCTTATTTACCGAAATATCGAGGTTTAAAGATTTTTATAAAATTTTTATCCAAAAATTGATTTTTGGTCAGATATAAAAGTGATCACAAATGAAGTTTATTTTCCCAACGCTTATTTACCGAAATATCGAGGTTTAAAAATTTTTATAAAATTTTCATCCAAAAATCGATTTTTGATCAGATATAAAAGTGATCACAGATGAAGCTTATTTTCTCCATCAAACGCTTATTTACTGAAATATCGAGGTTTTAAAATTTTTATAAAATTTTCATCCAAAAATCGATTTTTGGTGAGATGTAGAAATGATTACAGATGAAGCTTATTTCCTCAATTAAATGCCTATTTACCGAAATATCGAGGTTTAAAAATTATCATCCAAAATTCTATTTCTGATCAGATATAAAAGTGATCATAGATCACTGAAATATTGATGTTTAAAAATTTTTATAAAATTTTCATCCAAAATCGATTTTTGGTCAGATGTAGAAATTATTACAGATGAAGCTTATTTTCTCCATCAAACGCTTATTTACTGAAATATCGAGGTTTAAAGATTTTTATAAAATATTCATTCAAAAATCGAGTTTTGGTTAGATGTAGAAATGATCACAGATGAAGCTTATTTGCTCAATAAAACGCTTATTTACCGAAATATCATTGTTTAAAGAATTTAAAAAATTTTCATTTTTGGTCAGATGTAGAAATTATTACAGGTGAAGCTTATTTTCTCAATTAAACGCTTATTTACCGAAATATCGAGGTTTAAAGATTTTTAAAAAAATTTTTATCCAAAAAGTCGATTTTTGGTCAGATATATAAGTTACCACAGATGAAGCTTATTTTCTGAATTAAACGCTTTAACGACTTTTATAAAATATTTATCCAAAAAATTGGTTTTTGGTCAGATATAGAAGTGATCACAGATGAAGCTTATTTTCTCAAATAAACTCTTATTTACCGAAATATCGAGGTTTAAGGATTTTTAAAAAAAATTTTATCCAAAAAGTCGATTTTTGGTCAGATATAAAAGTCATCATAGATGAAGCTTATTTTCTCAATAAAACGCTTATTTACCGAAATATCGTAGTTTAAAGATTTTTATAAAATTTTCATCCAAAAAATTGATTTTTGGTCAGATGTAGAAGTATCACAGATGAAGCTTATTTTCTCAATTAAACGCTTTAACGACTTATATAAAATATTTATCCAAAAAATTGGTTTTCGGTCAGATATAGAAATTATCACAGATGAAGTTTATTTTCTCAATAAAAGGCTTATTTACCGAAATATCGAGGTTTAAAGATTTTTATAAAATTTTTATCCAAAAATCATTTTTTGGTCAGATATAAAAGTGATCACAAATGAAGTTTATTTTCCCAACGCTTATTTACCGAAATATCGAGGTTTAAAACTTTTTATAAAATTTTCATCCAAAAATCGATTTTTGGTCAGATATAAAAGTGATCACAGATGAAGCTTATTTTCTCCATCAAACGCTTATTTACTGAAATATCGAGCTTTAAAAATTTTTATAAAATTTTCATCCAAAAATCGATTTTTGGTCAGATATAAAAGTGATCACAAATGAAGCTTATTTTCTCAATTAAACGGTTATTTACTGAAATATCGATGTTTAAAAATTTTTATAAAATTTTCATCTAAAAATCGATTTTTGGTCAGATATAAAACTGATCACAGATGAAGCTTATTTTCTCAATTAAACGCTTATTTACTGCAATATCGAGGTTTAAAAATTTTTATAAAATTTTCATCCAAAAATCGATTTTTGATCAAATATAAAAGTGATCATAGATGAAGCTTATTTTCTCCATCAAATACTTATTTACTGAAATATCGAGGTTTTAAAATTTTTATAAAATTTTTATCCAAAAATCGATTTTTGGTGAGATGTAGAAATGATTACAAATGAAGCTTATTTCCACAATTAAATGCCTATTTACCGAAATATCGAGGTTTAAAAATTATCATCCAAAATTCTATTTCTGATCAGATATAAAAGTGATCATAGATCACTGAAATATTGATGTTTAAAAATTTTTATAAAATTTTCATCCAAAATCGATTTTTGGTCAGATGTAGAAATTATTACAGATGAAGCTTATTTTCTCAATTAAACGCTTATTTACCGAAATATCGAGGTTTTAAAATTTTTATAAAATTTTCATCCAAAATCGATTTTTGGTCAGATGTAGAAATTATTACAGATGAAGCTTATTTGCTCAATAAAACGCTTATTCACAGATGAAGCTTATTTTCTTAATTAAACGCTTATTTATCGAAACATCGAGTTTTAAAAATGTTTATAAAATTTTCATCCAAAAATCGATTTTTGATAAGATATAAAAGTGATCATAGATGAAGATTATTTTCTCAATTAAACGCTTATTTTCTGAAATATCGATGTTTAAAAATTTTTTTAAAATTTTCATCCAAAAATCGATTTTTGTTCATATATAAAAGTCATCATAGATGAAGCTTATTTTCTCAATAAAACGCTTATTTACCGAAATATCGTGGTTTAAAGATTTTTATAAAATTTTCATCAAAAAAATTGATTTTTGGTCAGATATAAAAGTGATCACAAATGAAGCTTACTTTCTCAATTAGGCGCTTATTTACTGAAATATCGAGGTTTAAAGATTTTTATAAAATATTCATTGAAAAATCGAGTTTTAGTCAGATATAGAAGTGATCACAGATGAAGCTTATTTTCTCAATTAAACGCTTATTTACCGAAATATCGAGGTTTAAAGATTTTTATAAAATATTCATTCAAAAATCGAGTTTGGTTAGATGTAGAAATGATCACAGATGAAGCTTATTTGCTCAATAAAACGCTTATTTACCGAAATATCAGTGTTTAAAGAATTTAAAAAATTTTCATCCAAAAATCGATTTTTGGTCAGATATAGAAGTGATCACAGATGAAGCTTATTTTCTCAATTAAACGCTTATTTACCGAAATATCGAGGTTTAAAGCTTTTTAAAAAAATTTTTATCCAAAAAGTCGATTTTTGGTCAGATATATAAGTTACCACAGATGAAGCTTATTTTCTCAATTAAACGCTTTAACGACTTTTATAAAATATTTATCCAAAAAATTGGTTTTTGGTCAGATATAGAAATGATCACAGATGAAACTTATTTTCTGAATAAAAGGCTTATTTACCAAAATATCGAGGTTTAAAGATTTTTGTAAAATTTTCATCCAAAGAAATGATTTTTGGTCAGATATAGAAGTGATCACAGATGAAGTTTATTTTCTCAGTAAAAGGCTTATTTACCGAAATATCGAGGTTTAAAGATTTTTATAAAATTTTTATCCAAAAATTGATTTTTGGTCAGATATAAAAGTGATCACAAATGAAGTTTATTTTCCCAACGCTTATTTACCGAAATATCGAGGTTTAAAAATTTTTATAAAATTTTCATCCAAAAATCGATTTTTGATCAGATATAAAAGTGATCACAGATGAAGCTTATTTTCTCCATCAAACGCTTATTTACTGAAATATCGAGATTTTAAAATTTTTATAAAATTTTCATCCAAAAATCGATTTTTGGTGAGATGTAGAAATGATTACAGATGAAGCTTATTTCCTCAATTAAATGCCTATTTACCGAAATATCGAGGTTTAAAAATTATCATCCAAAATTCTATTTCTGATCAGATATAAAAGTGATCATAGATCACTGAAATATTGATGTTTAAAAATTTTTATAAAATTTTCATCCAAAATCGATTTTTGGTCAGATGTAGAAATTATTACAGATGAAGCTTATTTTCTCAATTAAACGCTTATTTACCGAAATATCGAGGTTTTAAAATTTTTATAAAACTTTCATATAAAATCGATTTTTGGTCAGATGTAGATATTATTACAGATGAAGCTTATTTGCTCAAGAAAACGCTTATTCACAGATGAAGCTTATTTTCTTAATTAAACGCTTATTTATCGAAACATCGAGGTTTAAAAATGTTTATAAAATTTTCATCCAAAAATCGCTGTTTGATAAGATATAAAAGTCATCATAGATGGAGATTATTTTCTCAATTAAACGCTTATTTTCTGAAATATCGATGTTTAAAAATTTTTTTAAAATTTTCATCCAAAAATCGATTTTTGGTCAGATATAAAAGTCATCATAGATGAAGCTTATTTTCTCAATAAAACGCTTATTTACCGAAATATCTTGGTTTAAAGATTTTTATAAAATTTTCATCCAAAAAATTGATTTTTGGTTAGATATAGAAGTGATCCCAGATGAAGTTTATTTTCTTAATAAAACGCTATTTACTGAAATATCGAGGCTTAAAAATTTTTATAAAATTTTTATTCAAAAATAGATTTTTGGGTCAGATTTAAAAGTGATCAGAAATGAAGCTTATTTTCTCAATTAAATGCTTATTTACTGAAATATCGATGTTTAAAAATTTTTATAAAATTTTCATCCAAAAATCGATTTTTGGTCAGATATAAAAGTGATCACAGTTGAAGCTTGTTTTCTCAATTAAACGCCTATTTACCGAAATATCGAGGTTTAAAAATTTTTATAAAATTTTCATCCGAAAATCGATTTTTGGTGAGATGTAGAAATGATTACAGATGAAGCTTATTTTCTGAATAAAAGGCTTATTTACCAAAATATCGAGGTTTAAAGATTTTTGTAAAATTTTCATCCAAAGAAATGATTTTTGGTCAGATATAGAAGTGATCACAGATGAAGTTTATTTTCTCAGTAAAAGGCTTATTTACCGAAATATCGAGGTTTAAAGATTTTTATAAAATTTTTATCCAAAAATTGATTTTTGGTCAGATATAAAAGTGATCACAAATGAAGTTTATTTTCCCAACGCTTATTTACCGAAATATCGAGGTTTAAAAATTTTTATAAAATTTTCATCCAAAAATCGATTTTTGATCAGATATAAAAGTGATCACAGATGAAGCTTATTTTCTCCATCAAACGCTTATTTACTGAAATATCGAGATTTTAAAATTTTTATAAAATTTTCATCCAAAAATCGATTTTTGGTGAGATGTAGAAATGATTACAGATGAAGCTTATTTCCTCAATTAAATGCCTATTTACCGAAATATCGAGGTTTAAAAATTATCATCCAAAATTCTATTTCTGATCAGATATAAAAGTGATCATAGATCACTGAAATATTGATGTTTAAAAATTTTTATAAAATTTTCATCCAAAATCGATTTTTGGTCAGATGTAGAAATTATTACAGATGAAGCTTATTTTCTCAATTAAACGCTTATTTACCGAAATATCGAGGTTTTAAAATTTTTATAAAACTTTCATATAAAATCGATTTTTGGTCAGATGTAGATATTATTACAGATGAAGCTTATTTGCTCAAGAAAACGCTTATTCACAGATGAAGCTTATTTTCTTAATTAAACGCTTATTTATCGAAACATCGAGGTTTAAAAATGTTTATAAAATTTTCATCCAAAAATCGCTGTTTGATAAGATATAAAAGTCATCATAGATGAAGATTATTTTCTCAATTAAACGCTTATTTTCTGAAATATCGATGTTTAAAAATTTTTTTAAAATTTTCATCCAAAAATCGATTTTTGGTCAGATATAAAAGTCATCATAGATGAAGCTTATTTTCTCAATAAAACGCTTATTTACCGAAATATCTTGGTTTAAAGATTTTTATAAAATTTTCATCCAAAGAAATGATTTTTGGTCAGATATAGAAGTGATCACAGATGAAGTTTATTTTCTCAGTAAAAGGCTTATTTACCGAAATATCGAGGTTTAAAGATTTTTATAAAATTTTTATCCAAAAATTGATTTTTGGTCAGATATAAAAGTGATCACAAATGAAGTTTATTTTCCCAACGCTTATTTACCGAAATATCGAGGTTTAAAAATTTTTATAAAATTTTCATCCAAAAATCGATTTTTGATCAGATATAAAAGTGATCACAGATGAAGCTTATTTTCTCCATCAAACGCTTATTTACTGAAATATCGAGATTTTAAAATTTTTATAAAATTTTCATCCAAAAATCGATTTTTGGTGAGATGTAGAAATGATTACAGATGAAGCTTATTTCCTCAATTAAATGCCTATTTACCGAAATATCGAGGTTTAAAAATTATCATCCAAAATTCTATTTCTGATCAGATATAAAAGTGATCATAGATCACTGAAATACTGATGTTTAAAAATTTTTATAAAATTTTCATCCAAAATCGTTTTTTGGTCAGATGTAGAAATTATTACAGATGAAGCTTATTTTCTCAATTAAACGCTTATTTACCGAAATATCGAGGTTTTAAAATTTTTATAAAACTTTCATATAAAATCGATTTTTGGTCAGATGTAGATATTATTACAGATGAAGCTTATTTGCTCAAGAAAACGCTTATTCACAGATGAAGCTTATTTTCTTAATTAAACGCTTATTTATCGAAACATCGAGGTTTAAAAATGTTTATAAAATTTTCATCCAAAAATCGCTGTTTGATAAGATATAAAAGTCATCATAGATGAAGATTATTTTCTCAATTAAACGCTTATTTTCTGAAATATCGATGTTTAAAAATTTTTTTAAAATTTTCATTCAAAAATCGATTTTTGGTCAGATATAAAAGTCATCATAGATGAAGCTTATTTTCTCAATAAAACGCTTATTTACCGAAATATCTTGGTTTAAAGATTTTTATAAAATTTTCATCCAAAAAATTGATTTTTGGTTAGATATAGAAGTGATCCCAGATGAAGTTTATTTTCTTAATAAAACGCTATTTACTGAAATATCGAGGCTTAAAAATTTTTATAAAATTTTTATTCAAAAATAGATTTTTGGGTCAGATTTAAAAGTGATCAGAAATGAAGCTTATTTTCTCAATTAAACGCTTATTTACGAAACATCGAGGTTTAAAAATGTTTATAAAATTTTCATCCAAAAATCGATTTTTGATAAGATATAAAAGTGATCATAGATGAAGATTATTTTCTCAATTAAATGCTTTTTTCTGAAATATCGATGTTTAAAAATTTTTTTAAAATTTTCATCCAAAAATCGATTTTTGTTCAGATATAAAGGTCATCATAGATGAAGCTTATTTTCTCAATAAAACGCTTATTTACCGAAATAACGTGGTTTAAAGATTTTTATAAATTTTTCATCCAAAAAATTGATTTTTGGTCAGATATAAAAGTGATCACAAATGAAGCTTATTTTCTCAATTTAACGCTTATTTACTGAAATATCGAGGTTTAAAAATTTTTATAAAATTTTCATACAAAAATCGACTTTTGATCAGATATAAAAGTGATCATAGATGAGCTTATTTTCTCAATTAAGCGCTTATTTACTGAAATATCGAGGTTTAAAGATTTTTATAAAATATTCATTCAAAAATCGAGTTTGGTTAGATGTAGAAATGATCACAGATGAAGCTTATTTGCTCAATAAAACGCTTATTTACCGAAATATCAGTGTTTAAAGAATTTAAACAATTTTCATCCAAAAAGCGATTTTTGGTCAGATATAGAAGTGATCACAGATGAAGCTTATTTTCTCAATTAAACGCTTATTTACCGAAATATCGAGGTTTAAAGATTTTTAAAAAAATTTTTATCCAAAAAGTCGATTTTTGGTCAGATATATAAGTTACCACAGATGAAGCTTATTTTCTCAATTAAACGCTTTAACGACTTTTATAAAATATTTATCCAAAAAATTGGTTTTTGGTCAGATATAGAAATGATCACAGATGAAACTTATTTTCTGAATAAAAGGCTTATTTACCAAAATATCGAGGTTTAAAGATTTTTGTAAAATTTTCATCCAAAGAATTGATTTTTGGTCAGATATAGAAGTGAAGTTTATTTTCTCAGTAAAAGGCTTATTTACCGAAATATCGAGGTTTAAAGATTTTTATAAAATTTTTATCCAAAAATTGATTTTTGGTCAGATATAAAAGTGATCACAAATGAAGTTTATTTTCCCAACGCTTATTTACCGAAATATCGAGGTTTAAAAATTTTTATAAAATTTTCATCCAAAAATCGATTTTTGGTCAGATATTATAAAAGTGATCACAGATGAAGCTTATTTTCTCCATCAAACGCTTATTTACTGAAATATCGAGGTTTTAAAATTTTTATAAAATTTTCATCCAAAAATCGATTTTTGGTGAGATGTAGAAATGATTACAGATGAAGCTTATTTCCTCAATTAAATGCCTATTTACCGAAATATCGAGGTTTAAAAAGTATCATCCAAAATTCTATTTCTGATCAGATATAAAAGTGATCATAGATCACTGAAATATTGATGTTTAAAAATTTTTATAAAATTTTCATCCAAAATGGATTTTTGGTCAGATGTAGATATTATTACAGATGAAGCTTATTTGCTCAAGAAAACGCTTATTCACAGATGAAGCTTGTTTTCTCAATTAAACGCCTATTTACCGAAATATCGAGGTTTAAAAATTTTTATAAAATTTTCATCCAAAAATCGATTTTTGATCAGATATAAAAGTGATCATAGATGAAGCTTATTTTCTCCATCAAATGCTTATTTACTGAAATATCGAGGTTTTAAAATTTTTATAAAATTTTTATCCAAAGATCGATTTTTGGTGAGATGTAGAAATGATTACAGATGAAGCTTATTTCCTCAATTAAATGCCTATTTACCGAAATATCGAGGTTTAAAAATTATCATCCAAAATTCTATTTCTGATCAGATATAAAAGTGATCATAGATCACTGAAATATTGATGTTTAAAAATTTTTATAAAATTTTCATCCAAAATTGATTTTTGGTCAGATGTAGAAATTATTACAGATGAAGCTTATTTTCTCAATTAAACGCTTATTTACCGAAATATCGAGGTTTTAAATTTTTTATAAAATTTTCATCCAAAATCGATTTTTGGTCAGATGTAGAAATTATTACAGATGAAGCTTATTTGCTCAATAAAACGCTTATTCACAGATGAAGCTTATTTTCTTAATTAAACGCTTATTTACGAAACATCGAGGTTTAAAAATGTTTATAAAATTTTCATCCAAAAATCGATTTTTGATAAGATATAAAAGTGATCATAGATGAAGATTATTTTCTCAATTAAACGCTTATTTTCTGAAATATCGATGTTTAAAAATTTTTTAAAATTTTCATCCAAAAATCGATTTTTGTTCAGATATAAAAGTCATCATAGATGAAGCTTATTTTCTCAATAAAACGCTTATTTACCGAAATAACGTGGTTTAAAGATTTTTATAAAATTTTCATCCAAAAAATTGATTTTTGGTCAGATATAAAAGTGATCACAAATGAAGCTTATTTTCTCAATTTAACGCTTATTTACTGAAATATCGAGGTTTAAAAATTTTTATAAAATTTTCATACAAAAATCGACTTTTGATCAGATATAAAAGTGATCATAGATGAGCTTATTTTCTCAATTAAGCGCTTATTTACTGAAATATCGAGGTTTAAAGATTTTTATAAAATATTCATTCAAAAATCGAGTTTGGTTAGATGTAGAAATGATCACAGATGAAGCTTATTTGCTCAATAAAACGCTTATTTACCGAAATATCAGTGTTTAAAGAATTTAAAAAATTTTCATCCAAAAAGCGATTTTTGGTCAGATATAGAAGTGATCACAGATGAAGCTTATTTTCTCAATTAAACGCTTATTTACCGAAATATCGAGGTTTAAAGATTTTTAAAAAAATTTTTATCCAAAAAGTCGATTTTTGGTCAGATATATAAGTTACCACAGATGAAGCTTATTTTCTCAATTAAACGCTTTAACGACTTTTATAAAATATTTATCCAAAAAATTGGTTTTTGGTCAGATATAGAAATGATCACAGATGAAACTTATTTTCTGAATAAAAGGCTTATTTACCAAAATATCGAGGTTTAAAGATTTTTGTAAAATTTTCATCCAAAGAATTGATTTTTGGTCAGATATAGAAGTGATCACAGATGAAGTTTATTTTCTCAGTAAAAGGCTTATTTACCGAAATATCGAGGTTTAAAGATTTTTATAAAATTTTTATCCAAAAATTGATATTTGGTCAGATATAAAAGTGATCACAAATGAAGTTTATTTTCCCAACGCTTATTTACCGAAATATCGAGGTTTAAAAATTTTTATAAAATTTTCATCCAAAAATCGATTTTTGGTCAGATATTATAAAAGTGATCACAGATGAAGCTTATTTTCTCCATCAAACGCTTATTTACTGAAATATCGAGGTTTTAAAATTTTTATAAAATTTTCATCCAAAAATCGATTTTTGGTGAGATGTAGAAATGATTACAGATGAAGCTTATTTCCTCAATTAAATGCCTATTTACCGAAATATCGAGGTTTAGAAAGTATCATCCAAAATTCTATTTCTGATCAGATATAAAAGTGATCATAGATCACTGAAATATTGATGTTTAAAAATTTTTATAAAATTTTCATCCAAAATGGATTTTTGGTCAGATGTAGATATTATTACAGATGAAGCTTATTTGCTCAAGAAAACGCTTATTCACAGATGAAGCTTGTTTTCTCAATTAAACGCCTATTTACCGAAATATCGAGGTTTAAAAATTTTTATAAAATTTTCATCCAAAAATCGATTTTTGATCAGATATAAAAGTGATCATAGATGAAGCTTATTTTCTCCATCAAATGCTTATTTACTGAAATATCGAGGTTTTAAAATTTTTATAAAATTTTTATCCAAAGATCGATTTTTGGTGAGATGTAGAAATGATTACAGATGAAGCTTATTTCCTCAATTAAATGCCTATTTACCGAAATATCGAGGTTTAAAAATTATCATCCAAAATTCTATTTCTGATCAGATATAAAAGTGATCATAGATCACTGAAATATTGATGTTTAAAAATTTTTATAAAATTTTCATCCAAAATTGATTTTTGGTCAGATGTAGAAATTATTACAGATGAAGCTTATTTTCTCAATTAAACGCTTATTTACCGAAATATCGAGGTTTTAAAATTTTTATAAAATTTTCATCCAAAATCGATTTTTGGTCAGATATAGAAATTATTACAGATGAAGCTTATTTGCTCAATAAAACGCTTATTCACAGATGAAGCTTATTTTCTTAATTAAACGCTTATTTACGAAACATCGAGGTTTAAAAATGTTTATAAAATTTTCATCCAAAAATCGATTTTTGATAAGATATAAAAGTGATCATAGATGAAGATTATTTTCTCAATTAAACGCTTATTTTCTGAAATATCGATGTTTAAAAATTTTTTTAAAATTTTCATCCAAAAATCGATTTTTGTTCAGATATAAAAGTCATCATAGATGAAGCTTATTTTCTCAATAAAACGCTTATTTACCGAAATAACGTGGTTTAAAGATTTTTATAAAATTTTCATCCAAAAAATTGATTTTTGGTCAGATATAAAAGTGATCACAAATGAAGCTTATTTTCTCAATTTAACGCTTATTTACTGAAATATCGAGGTTTAAACATTTTTATAAAATTTTCATACAAAAATCGACTTTTGATCAGATATAAAAGTGATCATAGATGAAGCTTATTTTCTCAATTAAGCGCTTATTTACTGAAATATCGAGGTTTAAAGATTTTTATAAAATATTCATTCAAAAATCGAGTTTGGTTAGATGTAGAAATGATCACAGATGAAGCTTATTTGCTCAATAAAACGCTTATTTACCGAAATATCAGTGTTTAAAGAATTTAAAAAATTTTCGTCCAAAAAGCGATTTTTGGTCAGATATAGAAGTGATCACAGATGAAGCTTATTTTCTCAATTAAACGCTTATTTACCGAAATATCGAGGTTTAAAGATTTTTGTAAAATTTTCATCCAAAGAATTGATTTTTGGTCAGATATAGAAGTGAAGTTTATTTTCTCAGTAAAAGGCTTATTTACCGAAATATCGAGGTTTAAAGATTTTTATAAAATTTTCATCCAAAAATCGATTTTTGGTCAGATATTATAAAAGTGATCACAGATGAAGCTTATTTTCTCCATCAAACGCTTATTTACTGAAATATCGAGGTTTTAAAATTTTTATAAAATTTTCATCCAAAAATCGATTTTTGGTGAGATGTAGAAATGATTACAGATGAAGCTTATTTCCTCAATTAAATGCCTATTTACCGAAATATCGAGGTTTAAAAAGTATCATCCAAAATTCTATTTCTGATCAGATATAAAAGTGATCATAGATCACTGAAATATTGATGTTTAAAAATTTTTATAAAATTTTCATCCAAAATGGATTTTTGGTCAGATGTAGATATTATTACAGATGAAGCTTATTTGCTCAAGAAAACGCTTATTCACAGATGAAGCTTGTTTTCTCAATTAAACGCCTATTTACCGAAATATCGAGGTTTAAAAATTTTTATAAAATTTTCATCCAAAAATCGATTTTTGATCAGATATAAAAGTGATCATAGATGAAGCTTATTTTCTCCATCAAATGCTTATTTACTGAAATATCGAGGTTTTAAAATTTTTATAAAATTTTTATCCAAAGATCGATTTTTGGTGAGATGTAGAAATGATTACAGATGAAGCTTATTTCCTCAATTAAATGCCTATTTACCGAAATATCGAGGTTTAAAAATTATCATCCAAAATTCTATTTCTGCTCAGATATAAAAGTGATCATAGATCACTGAAATATTGATGTTTAAAAATTTTTATAAAATTTTCATCCAAAATTGATTTTTGGTCAGATGTAGAAATTATTACAGATGAAGCTTATTTTCTCAATTAAACGCTTATTTACCGAAATATCGAGGTTTTAAATTTTTTATAAAATTTTCATCCAAAATCGATTTTTGGTCAGATGTAGAAATTATTACAGATGAAGCTTATTTGCTCAATAAAACGCTTATTCACAGATGAAGCTTATTTTCTTAATTAAACGCTTATTTACGAAACATCGAGGTTTAAAAATGTTTATAAAATTTTCATCCAAAAATCGATTTTTGATAAGATATAAAAGTGATCATAGATGAAGATTATTTTCTCAATTAAACGCTTATTTACCGAAATAACGTGGTTTAAAGATTTTTATAAAATTTTCATCCAAAAAATTGATTTTTGGTCAGATATAAAAGTGATCACAAATGAAGCTTATTTTCTCAATTTAACGCTTATTTACTGAAATATCGAGGTTTAAAAATTTTTATAAAATTTTCATACAAAAATCGACTTTTGATCAGATATAAAAGTGATCATAGATGAGCTTATTTTCTCAATTAAGCGCTTATTTACTGAAATATCGAGGTTTAAAGATTTTTATAAAATATTCATTCAAAAATCGAGTTTGGTTAGATGTAGAAATGATCACAGATGAAGCTTATTTGCTCAATAAAACGCTTATTTACCGAAATATCAGTGTTTAAAGAATTTAAAAAATTTTCATCCAAAAAGCGATTTTTGGTCAGATATAGAAGTGATCACAGATGAAGCTTATTTTCTCAATTAAACGCTTATTTACCGAAATATCGAGGTTTAAAGATTTTTAAAAAAATTTTTATCCAAAAAGTCGATTTTTGGTCAGATATATAAGTTACCACAGATGAAGCTTATTTTCTCAATTAAACGCTTTAACGACTTTTATAAAATATTTATCCAAAAAATTGGTTTTTGGTCAGATATAGAAATGATCACAGATGAAACTTATTTTCTGAATAAAAGGCTTATTTACCAAAATATCGAGGTTTAAAGATTTTTGTAAAATTTTCATCCAAAGAATTGATTTTTGGTCAGATATAGAAGTGATCACAGATGAAGTTTATTTTCTCAGTAAAAGGCTTATTTACCGAAATATCGAGGTTTAAAGATTTTTATAAAATTTTTATCCAAAAATTGATTTTTGGTCAGATATAAAAGTGATCACAAATGAAGTTTATTTTCCCAACGCTTATTTACCGAAATATCGAGGTTTAAAAATTTTTATAAAATTTTCATCCAAAAATCGATTTTTGGTCAGATATTATAAAAGTGATCACAGATGAAGCTTATTTTCTCCATCAAACGCTTATTTACTGAAATATCGAGGTTTTAAAATTTTTATAAAATTTTCATCCAAAAATCGATTTTTGGTGAGATGTAGAAATGATTACAGATGAAGCTTATTTCCTCAATTAAATGCCTATTTACCGAAATATCGAGGTTTAAAAAGTATCATCCAAAATTCTATTTCTGATCAGATATAAAAGTGATCATAGATCACTGAAATATTGATGTTTAAAAATTTTTATAAAATTTTCATCCAAAATGGATTTTTGGTCAGATGTAGATATTATTACAGATGAAGCTTATTTGCTCAAGAAAACGCTTATTCACAGATGAAGCTTGTTTTCTCAATTAAACGCCTATTTACCGAAATATCGAGGTTTAAAAATTTTTATAAAATTTTCATCCAAAAATCGATTTTTGATCAGATATAAAAGTGGTCATAGATGAAGCTTATTTTCTCCATCAAATGCTTATTTACTGAAATATCGAGGTTTTAAAATTTTTATAAAATTTTTATCCAAAGATCGATTTTTGGTGAGATGTAGAAATGATTACAGATGAAGCTTATTTCCTCAATTAAATGCCTATTTACCGAAATATCGAGGTTTAAAAATTATCATCCAAAATTCTATTTCTGATCAGATATAAAAGTGATCATAGATCACTGAAATATTGATGTTTAAAAATTTTTATAAAATTTTCATCCAAAATGGATTTTTGGTCAGATGTAGATATTATTACAGATGAAGCTTATTTGCTCAAGAAAACGCTTATTCACAGATGAAGCTTGTTTTCTCAATTAAACGCCTATTTACCGAAATATCGAGGTTTAAAAATTTTTATAAAATTTTCATCCAAAAATCGATTTTTGATCAGATATAAAAGTGATCATAGATGAAGCTTATTTTCTCCATCAAATGCTTATTTACTGAAATATCGAGGTTTTAAAATTTTTATAAAATTTTTATCCAAAGATCGATTTTTGGTCAGATGTAGAAATTATTACAGATGAAGCTTATTTTCTCAATTAAACGCTTATTTACCGAAATATCGAGGTTTTAAAATTTTTATAAAATTTTCATCCAAAATCGATTTTTGGTCAGATGTAGAAATTATTACAGATGAAGCTTATTTGCTCAATAAAACGCTTATTCACAGATGAAGCTTATTTTCTTAATTAAACGCTTATTTACGAAACATCGAGGTTTAAAAATGTTTATAAAATTTTCATCCAAAAATCGATTTTTGATAAGATATAAAAGTGATCATAGATGAAGATTATTTTCTCAATTAAACGCTTATTTTCTGAAATATCGATGTTTAAAAATTTTTTTAAAATTTTCATCCAAAAATCGATTTTTGTTCAGATATAAAAGTCATCATAGATGAAGCTTATTTTCTCAATAAAACGCTTATTTACCGAAATAACGTGGTTTAAAGATTTTTATAAAATTTTCATCCAAAAAATTGATTTTTGGTCAGATATAAAAGTGATCACAAATGAAGCTTATTTTCTCAATTTAACGCTTATTTACCGAAATATCGAGGTTTAAACATTTTTATAAAATTTTCATACAAAAATCGACTTTTGATCAGATATAAAAGTGATCATAGATGAAGCTTATTTCCTCAATTAAATGCCTATTTACCGAAATATCGAGGTTTAAAAATTATCATCCAAAATTCTATTTCTGATCAGATATAAAAGTGATCATAGATCACTGAAATATTGATGTTTAAAAATTTTTATAAAATTTTCATCCAAAATTGATTTTTGGTCAGATGTAGAAATTATTACAGATGAAGCTTATTTTCTCAATTAAACGCTTATTTACCGAAATATCGAGGTTTTAAATTTTTTATAAAATTTTCATCCAAAATCGATTTTTGGTCAGATGTAGAAATTATTACAGATGAAGCTTATTTGCTCAATAAAACGCTTATTCACAGATGAAGCTTATTTTCTTAATTAAACGCTTATTTACGAAACATCGAGGTTTAAAAATGTTTATAAAATTTTCATCCAAAAATCGATTTTTGATAAGATATAAAAGTGATCATAGATGAAGATTATTTTCTCAATTAAACGCTTATTTACCGAAATAACGTGGTTTAAAGATTTTTATAAAATTTTCATCCAAAAAATTGATTTTTGGTCAGATATAAAAGTGATCACAAATGAAGCTTATTTTCTCAATTTAACGCTTATTTACTGAAATATCGAGGTTTAAAAATTTTTATAAAATTTTCATACAAAAATCGACTTTTGATCAGATATAAAAGTGATCATAGATGAGCTTATTTTCTCAATTAAGCGCTTATTTACTGAAATATCGAGGTTTAAAGATTTTTATAAAATATTCATTCAAAAATCGAGTTTGGTTAGATGTAGAAATGATCACAGATGAAGCTTATTTGCTCAATAAAACGCTTATTTACCGAAATATCAGTGTTTAAAGAATTTAAAAAATTTTCATCCAAAAAGCGATTTTTGGTCAGATATAGAAGTGATCACAGATGAAGCTTATTTTCTCAATTAAACGCTTATTTACCGAAATATCGAGGTTTAAAGATTTTTAAAAAAATTTTTATCCAAAAAGTCGATTTTTGGTCAGATATATAAGTTACCACAGATGAAGCTTATTTTCTCAATTAAACGCTTTAACGACTTTTATAAAATATTTATCCAAAAAATTGGTTTTTGGTCAGATATAGAAATGATCACAGATGAAACTTATTTTCTGAATAAAAGGCTTATTTACCAAAATATCGAGGTTTAAAGATTTTTGTAAAATTTTCATCCAAAGAATTGATTTTTGGTCAGATATAGAAGTGATCACAGATGAAGTTTATTTTCTCAGTAAAAGGCTTATTTACCGAAATATCGAGGTTTAAAGATTTTTATAAAATTTTTATCCAAAAATTGATTTTTGGTCAGATATAAAAGTGATCACAAATGAAGTTTATTTTCCCAACGCTTATTTACCGAAATATCGAGGTTTAAAAATTTTTATAAAATTTTCATCCAAAAATCGATTTTTGGTCAGATATTATAAAAGTGATCACAGATGAAGCTTATTTTCTCCATCAAACGCTTATTTACTGAAATATCGAGGTTTTAAAATTTTTATAAAATTTTCATCCAAAAATCGATTTTTGGTGAGATGTAGAAATGATTACAGATGAAGCTTATTTCCTCAATTAAATGCCTATTTACCGAAATATCGAGGTTTAAAAAGTATCATCCAAAATTCTATTTCTGATCAGATATAAAAGTGATCATAGATCACTGAAATATTGATGTTTAAAAATTTTTATAAAATTTTCATCCAAAATGGATTTTTGGTCAGATGTAGATATTATTACAGATGAAGCTTATTTGCTCAAGAAAACGCTTATTCACAGATGAAGCTTGTTTTCTCAATTAAACGCCTATTTACCGAAATATCGAGGTTTAAAAATTTTTATAAAATTTTCATCCAAAAATCGATTTTTGATCAGATATAAAAGTGGTCATAGATGAAGCTTATTTTCTCCATCAAATGCTTATTTACTGAAATATCGAGGTTTTAAAATTTTTATAAAATTTTTATCCAAAGATCGATTTTTGGTGAGATGTAGAAATGATTACAGATGAAGCTTATTTCCTCAATTAAATGCCTATTTACCGAAATATCGAGGTTTAAAAATTATCATCCAAAATTCTATTTCTGATCAGATATAAAAGTGATCATAGATCACTGAAATATTGATGTTTAAAAATTTTTATAAAATTTTCATCCAAAATGGATTTTTGGTCAGATGTAGATATTATTACAGATGAAGCTTATTTGCTCAAGAAAACGCTTATTCACAGATGAAGCTTGTTTTCTCAATTAAACGCCTATTTACCGAAATATCGAGGTTTAAAAATTTTTATAAAATTTTCATCCAAAAATCGATTTTTGATCAGATATAAAAGTGATCATAGATGAAGCTTATTTTCTCCATCAAATGCTTATTTACTGAAATATCGAGGTTTTAAAATTTTTATAAAATTTTTATCCAAAGATCGATTTTTGGTCAGATGTAGAAATTATTACAGATGAAGCTTATTTTCTCAATTAAACGCTTATTTACCGAAATATCGAGGTTTTAAAATTTTTATAAAATTTTCATCCAAAATCGATTTTTGGTCAGATGTAGAAATTATTACAGATGAAGCTTATTTGCTCAATAAAACGCTTATTCACAGATGAAGCTTATTTTCTTAATTAAACGCTTATTTACGAAACATCGAGGTTTAAAAATGTTTATAAAATTTTCATCCAAAAATCGATTTTTGATAAGATATAAAAGTGATCATAGATGAAGATTATTTTCTCAATTAAACGCTTATTTTCTGAAATATCGATGTTTAAAAATTTTTTTAAAATTTTCATCCAAAAATCGATTTTTGTTCAGATATAAAAGTCATCATAGATGAAGCTTATTTTCTCAATAAAACGCTTATTTACCGAAATAACGTGGTTTAAAGATTTTTATAAAATTTTCATCCAAAAAATTGATTTTTGGTCAGATATAAAAGTGATCACAAATGAAGCTTATTTTCTCAATTTAACGCTTATTTACCGAAATATCGAGGTTTAAACATTTTTATAAAATTTTCATACAAAAATCGACTTTTGATCAGATATAAAAGTGATCATAGATGAAGCTTATTTTCTCAATTAAGCGCTTATTTACTGAAATATCGAGGTTTAAAGGTTTTTATAAAATATTCATTCAAAAATCGAGTTTGGTTAGATGTAGAAATGATCACAGATGAAGCTTATTTGCTCAATAAAACGCTTATTTACCGAAATATCAGTGTTTAAAGAATTTAAAAAAATTTCGTCCAAAAAGCGATTTTTGGTCAGATATAGAAGTGATCACAGATGAAGCTTATTTTCTCAATTAAACGCTTATTTACCGAAATATCGAGGTTTAAAGATTTTTAAAAAAATTTTTATCCAAAAAGTCGATTTTTGGTCAGATATATAAGTTACCACAAATGAAGCTTATTTTCTCCATCAAACTCTTATTTACTGAAATATCGAGGTTTTAAAATTTTTATGAAATTTTTATCGAAAAATCGATTTTTGGTCAGATGTAAATTATTACAGTAGTGTGTTTATGTACCTTCGGGAGAGTGAGGGGGAGAGTCCCGCCATTTTGTATTCTTGTTGTTTTGTATTGACCAATCAGAAGCCTCCTCGCTTCCCGCCATTTTGTAGATGATTGTAGAAAACCAGATTTTATATTGACCAATCAGAAGCAAGCTTTAAGTAGATAAAGAAGGGAGGTGTGGGTTGTGAGTTAGAGGGAATAATTAGTTGGTGTGAGAGTGAGAGAGAGGGGAAAAGTAGCTTGTGAGAGTGAGAGGGAGAGGAAGTGTGGGTTGTGAGAGTGAGAGAGATAGAGAGAAAATAGTTAGTTGATGCGAGAGGGTGTTGTCAGGTAGATTAGTATGTGTGTTAAGGTTTTGAGGGTTGATTTTTTTGGGAAATAGAAGAAACCCAGTTTTAGTGTAGAGAGAAAATAGGTATCTGTTGTGTATTTAAAGATCAATATGATTGAAATGTGTGTTTTCCTCGTTCGTGATTGGTTTTTAGGTTGGCTATGATAGAGATAGATTTCTATATTTTTTTGGTGTTAATTCTTCTATGATTGTTTACTATCTATAAGATTTATGTGTTAAAGTTTTTAGGGTTGATTTTTGGGTGATAGAGGAAAACCAGTTTTAGTGTAGAGAGAAAATAGACACCTGTTGTGTTTTTAAAGATCAAGGTGGTTGAAATGCTATGATAGAAATATTTTTATACTTTTGTTGGTGTTTTGTTGTTAATTTTATATGATTGTTTACTATCTAGAGATTTTTCTTTTCTGGATGGGATTTTACAACTTAAAATATTTTGTTAAAGGAATATTTGTTGAATGTATGTGAAGGTATAATAAGCAGCAGTTAATTTCATTGACTTTTATATTATTGTGAAATATTTATGAAATCGTTTGTGAAATGTGTATGCGGTGGATTGGTATAATAAGTAACTGTGAATTTTATTGACTTTGATTAGTAACTACGAATTTCATTGGTTTTAGTTGATATTTTTAGAAATTGATGTATTGAAATTTTTGATGTTTTCTTGTAAGAGGACTGAACAGTATTTATAGAAACTCTTTTGTAACATGAAAAAGACAATGGTTTTTAGTTTTAGTTGTTTCTTTTATTGATAAAAAATGTAATATGTTTCTATTAGGTGTATTACTTTATCTTTTTTTAATTCAAATTTAATACAATCACACAAACTACTTGATCTGCAATCGCAAATGTTGCACATCCTACAGCAGTTGGTGAAATATTTTCCATGGTTACAATCAATCATCTCCATATTTTCATATTCATTAATTATTATTTTAAAACAGCTTATCGTAAGCAGCCTTGAAAATCATATAATCATTTTTCTATTGTAATTCTATATGGTCTTTTCTTTAAAAAGTAATATTATTTTCTTATGTACTACTATTAAAATAAATCTCATGAATATCCTAAAACATGAATGAAATTCTGTTAAATAATAACTATATATACATTTATAATTCTATTATTTACAATTTAAGGGAAAAGGATAGAAAAAAACTTATCTCAGTTTTAATTATGATTTTCTGCTCTGTATGGGATTTTCCGATTTAAAATATGAGAAATAATTTCTTGAATAAGATTCCAACTAGGTCTTCTTGATAAATGAAATTATTGAGATAGAGCGAGAGAGAATATTGATTTTATGTGAGGAATAGTAATGACAATTTAGTTATATATGTATTTAAGACTTGAAAACTGATTTTGCAGATAACACATACAATAATAATATCATAGATTTGACATAAGTTTTGCTCATGGCTTTGTCTCAAGTATCAGTTATTATTCTCCTACAGATGGATTTTACATTTGAGAATAAATTTAAGATGACATGTTTGAATTAGACGTCAAAAAATGTACCATGTTATGTATTGAAATGTGACTAGAATATTAATTAGTAATTGGATATTAAATATAGACATTATTCGATCTAAGATTGAAATGAGAAATGGTTAAATTATGCGTTTTCATGTCACTTTCGTATTTATATATGATATACATCTCATTATATCTTAAGGAATCAAATGTATGTAATTTTTTAAAAATTTTTAGAAATAAGAATGAATAAATAGGGAGAATAAATTATTCTGGAATAAATTAAGTAAACTAAGTAGAGGTAAAAATTGCAATTCCATATTTTTGTTTAGAGTAAAAGAGATAATATTATTAATTAAAAAAAGAAAAAAATTGTAATTGGTGACCTTACCGCAATCATCATAGAACGAAGGACAGCATACAAAATAGCCTGTATTTAATTCCTTTTGTCTATCACCATATCCTAACCCAATTTCTTCGTTATCATTTAGAATCATTATAAACATATTATTCATCACCAAATGCTTCACCAAAATAACATCTCTGTAGACGGATAATAGCTTCCTTGATGATATATACATATTTCTTCAAATTAATATTAATAAAAAGAGAGACTTCTAAAAATATATTGTATATTGTTGATACATAGAATTTCAGTACAGTTTCTTGGAATTTATATTACTTTCTTCATTCTTTTGTCACCATTACTATATACTCGTATTATATATAGTATTAATTTCGCATAAACTGTATAAATACATATTAATATTGAATAGACAGAATTTTATTTATTATATTGTTTTTCAATGTTCATTATTTTATTTATATATATTGATATAATTTTATTTAAAAATATAAAAAATTAATACATTTTTTATAAATGCATATATAAGCTCTATTCATATAATATTCCTATTATATTTACACTTCTTAACATCTTTACTCATACTTATACTATAAAGATTTTATTATTTTCAATGATCATTTTATACATCTACTATTATATCTAGCTGTTCTAAACCTAAATCAGATATACGAATACAAGTAATACTTTTACTAACAATGAGAAAACGTATATATTGATAAATTATAGTCAATTAAATATAAAATCACAAATATTTAAAAGTTGAGTTCGCAATACATAACTCGATGACGAAGTAAAGACCTCTTTAAAATAATGATAACAGTCTTTAACCAATAAAATGTCGCAGCTTTTCTTTCTCTACATGTATATCCAAAAATTTTCACTCAAACAAGTAATAATATTATCCACTTATAAATTATTAAAACTCTACTATATCCATTCTATAAATTTATAATACTTACAAAAACCAATAACATAAATTTAAAATAACGATTTATTCCTAATACATAATACAATATTTTGATATTGAACTTTTTCCTTACATGCATATGATCATTTATGATATATAACTCCTTCTTTAAATATCTTGATTTTAATTTAGTATATATTGATAGTTACATACAATATTAAATTTAGACGACAATTCTAATAACTGTTTGAAATAAGTACACTCTTATCTCTTTAATAAAAAAAAAAAAATATATAAAGATTTGCTAATCAATCAAACTCCTATCAATTCTGTTCAAACTTAAGGTAGCTGTGAAAAGGTCGCTAATAGAAAATATAATGATCTACTCCAATTATTATCTAAGCCACAGTATACCATGAATGATATATTCCGCAGAGAATATGAACGTGTAAAGACATTCGAACGTTGATCATTACATTTATTGGATAAGAAGCAATTGGCTATGACGGGAATGTTTTATACCAGCGAAAGAGATAGAGCGAGATGCTATTTCTGTGCGTTGAGAACATGCTGATCTGCCTATATCTATTAAGAAGACGTGGCACCAAAAATATACCAATACATTTTGAGTATTTGAAAAAAGTCTTACTACCAACTAGCTATAATACATGTGGTCTAAGTAAAATTATTGAAAAGCGATACAATGCTTTTCCTGAGGGTATAATCCCATCTGAAAAAAAAAATTTCGTCGTCATCATCAACAACAGCTAGCATCAATTATAAATCAAAATCTCAATTCATGTCATCCGGAATATGTGGAATATGAAATTGAATCATATAACCACATATAATTATATTTACTGCTGTGCCCAGAAAGCCCAAAAGAACTTTATACCAATCAATAGATTTTGGAAAATACATGTTTATAATTATTTTTCAATTCATATTATACTTACTTGTTTGTATATTCTTTGTTTTTGCATAAACATCTTTAACATTTCCTTCTTTTTTTTTCTTTTATACAAAATCTTCCGATTTTATAGTACGTATTATATTCTATCATATATATGTGATTATTTAATAAAAGTTCATTATTTCTTTACTATCAATATTTCTTATAAATGATGAAATTAAAACATTAAACATTTCAAATTTACACTAAAAGCCATGTTTTATTTTATTTTTTATTTTTATAATAGATAATATATACATATAAACACATATTTTTTCATTAATTTATTATCATTATTCATTTGTATCGCGAATTTAATTACGTTTGCATCTCTTTCTAATCATAATATATTTTATAATGAAAAATTATGCAAATTTATGAACATATCTGGTAAAATCCAGTATATTATCAATAAATTAAAGGTCTTTTTAGTTAAATTTGGAAATGAGTTGTTGCTTGGAATCAGTTAATAAAATATTAATGGGGTATTGAAATGGATATCAGTAAGAAATATATTCAATCATTATAACAAATTTTCACATCTAAATATTTTAAAAATCACACTTAATTTTAATTACTATTAATTTCAATTATTTTAATATTTTTGCCTTTTAAAAACATACATTTGTATTATTTTTCATCATTCCCTTAGACCCCTTAAAGTACAGGGAATGAAATATTATCCGTAGACTTACTATTACAATATTTATCCTTAATTTAAATAGAACATGAAACTAGAATACAAATCGAAATAACAAAAAGTGATATGTCTCCTGACACAATTTTAACCTTTATATTCTTTAGCTCAGATTTTATTATATCGACATCAATATGAAGTTTCTCAATATGTTTGCTATTGTTTAAAATGTTTACAGTAACTTAACAACTCTAATATTAATTTTATTTTAATCTAACAGCCATGATGATGATTGAATAGATGAGTTTTGTTTTGATGTAAAATATTCAGAATAATATAACGTGACATCCTGATGGTAAAGTTAACAAGCCTTTTAAAGGTAGCATTATCGAACTGTGATTATGATTATCACAATTCACCCTTAGTGTGAATGTATCAGAGACAGTAAATAACCACTGTTTTTCTATTGATAATTTGATCCAAACACTTTTCTTTTCAACTTCTTCAAAATTACATTCAGCATGCCTTGACTGTTTTAGTGCTGAAATTTCACATGTTCGTTTAACAGCTGATTTCCATGAAAAATTATTTCTTAAATTAAATTGGTCATCATTGTTTTTAGTACATGCATTAAGTTAATGGTATTTCAGCTTGTATTACAAATCGATTTTCCATCATAAATCCATTTACTTTGATAGAATTAAAAATTTTTTTTAATTTAGTATCGGTGAGTTGTCCAAGAAATATCAGATCATTTGGTAAGAATTTTTCAATATGTAATAATTCGTCTTGTAATTGGTTAAATGTAAGAAGATCTGGATTGACAGTAGTATGTTTATGTATGTTCCAGACCACTTTTTTCATACAAAATTCGGTTCATGCATAGCTGGGGTTGTGGTTTTTTGAAATGTGAAATGTGTATGTGTTGTGTGGTATTGAGGTATTGGAATGTGTGTGTTGTGAGAGTGAGAGAGAATAGTTATTTGGTGTGAGAGAGTATTGTCAGGTGAATTTGTGTGTGTTAAGGTTTTGAGGATTGATTTTGTGCGTGATGGAAGAAAACAAGTTTTAGTGTATAGATAGAAAATAGATAAATGTTGTGTTTTTAAAGATCAAGGTGGTTGAAATGTGAATTTTCCTTGTTCGTGATTGATGGTTGGTTTTATGTTGGCTATGGCGGAGATATATATTTATATTTTTGTTGGTGTTTTGTTGTGTTAATTTTTCTATGATTGTTTACTATCTATAGATCTTCCTGGATGGGATTTTGTAACCTAAAATATTTGTATTTGTTGTGAGAGAGAGAGGAAGTGTGGGTTGTGAGAGAGAGGGGAAGTGTGGGTTGTGAGACATGAGAGAGAGGGAATAGTTATTTGGTGTGAGACAGTGTTGCCAGATAGATTTGTGTGAGTTAGGTTTTGAGTTTTGATTTTGTGGATGATGGAAGAAACCCAGTTTTAGTGTAGAGAGAAAATGCTTGCCTGTTATGTTTTTAAAGATCAGTATGATTGAAATGTATGTTGTTTATGTTTTGCATCCCTGATTAGTAATGTGTTTGTAAGAGAAATGAATAGCATTTGCAGAAAGAGTTTTGTAACTTAAAAAAAAGACAATGAGTTTTAGTTTTATTTATTTATTTTATTGATAAAAAATTTGTAATATGTTTCTATTAGATGTATTACATTATCTTTTTTTAATTCAAATTTAATACAATCACACAAAATGTTTGATCTACAATCGCAAATGTTGCATATCGTAGGGCAGTTGATAAAATGTTTTCCATGAACAGAGGTAATTAAATCCATATTTTCATATTCGTCTACAAATTCCATACCAGAAACAAGACCTATACCTTATACTTTATACCTTATACTTTATAATCTATACTTTATAATATATATTTTATACCTTATATTTTATACATTATCCTTTATGCCTTATACCTTATACTTTATACATTCATAATTCTTCATAATCTATACTTTACACCTTATTCTTTACACGTAATACTATATTTATTAATACTACATTTTATACTCACTACCTTATATCTCATACTTTATACTTTATAATCTATAATTTATACCTTATACTTTTAATCTATACTTTATTCATTATTCTTTATGCCTTATATCTTATACCTTATACTTAATACTCTATACTTTACACCTTATACTTTATACCTTATACATTAAAAGATATTTCATTATATTCTATGCTTTATACCTTATACTTTATACTCTATACCTTATACTTTATACATTATTCTTTATACCTTATACTTAATACTTTATATTTTATATTTTACTATCTATCTATCTATCTATCTATCTGTCTATCTATCCATCTATCTATCTACCTACCTATCTAAAGTTTTTAGGGTTGATTTTTGGGTGATAGAGGAAAACCAGTTTTAGTGTAGAGAGAAAATAGACACCTGTTGTGTTTTTAAAGATCAAGGTGGTTGAAATGCTATGATAGAAATATTTTTATACTTTTGTTGGTGTTTCGTTGTTAATTTTATATGATTGTTTACTATCTAGAGATTTTTCTTTTCTGGATGGGATTTTACAACTTAAAATATTTTGTTAAAGGAATATTTGTTGAATGTATGTGAAGGTATAATAAGCAGCAGTTAATTTCATTGACTTTGATATTATTGTGAAATATTTATGAAATCGTTTGTGAAATGTGTATGCGGTGGATTGGTATAATAAGTAACTGTGAATTTTATTGACTTTGATTAGTAACTACGAATTTCATTGGTTTTAGTTGATATTTTTAGAAATTGATGTATTGAAATTTTTGATGTTTTCTTGTAAGAGGACTGAACAGTATTTATAGAAACTCTTTTGTAACATGAAAAAGACAATGGTTTTTAGTTTTAGTTGTTTCTTTTATTGATAAAAAATGTAATATGTTTCTATTAGGTGTATTACTTTATCTTTTTTTAATTCAAATTTAATACAATCACACAAACTACTTGATCTGCAATCGCAAATGTTGCACATCCTACAGCAGTTGGTGAAATATTTTCCATGGTTACAATCAATCATCTCCATATTTTCATATTCATTAATTATTATTTTAAAACAGCTTATCGTAAGCAGCCTTGAAAATCATATAATCATTTTTCTATTGTAATTCTATATGGTCTTTTCTTTAAAAAGTAATATTATTTTCTTATGTACTACTATTAAAATAAATCTCATGAATATCCTAAAACATGAATGAAATTCTGTTAAATAATAACTATATATACATTTATAATTCTATTATTTACAATTTAAAGGAAAAGGATAGAAAAAAAACTTATCTCAGTTTTAATTATGATTTTCTGCTCTCTATGGGATTTTCCGATTTAAAATATGAGAAATAATTTCTTGAATAAGATTCCAACTAGATCTTCTTGATAAATGAAATTATTGAGATAGAGCGAGTGAGAATATTGATTTTATGTGAGGAATAGTAATGACAATTTAGTTATATATGTATTTAAGACTTGAAAACTGATTTTGCAGATAACACATACAATAATAATATCATAGATTTGACATAAGTTTTGCTCATGGCTTTGTCTCAAGTATCAGTTATTATTCTCCTACAGATGGATTTTACATTTGAGAATAAATTTAAGATGACATGTTTGAATTAGACGTCAAAAAATGTACCATGTTATGTATTGAAATGTGACTAGAATATTAATTAGTAATTGGATATTAAATATAGACATTATTCGATCTAAGATTGAAATGAGAAATGGTTAAATTATGCGTTTTCATGTCACTTTCGTATTTATATATGATATACATCTCATTATATCTTAAGGAATCAAATGTATGTAATTTTTTAAAAATTTTTAGAAATAAGAATGAATAAATAGGGAGAATAAATTATTCTGGAATAAATTAAGTAAACTAAGTAGAGGTAAAAATTGCAATTCCATATTTTTGTTTAGAGTAAAAGAGATAATATTATTAATTAAAAAAAGAAAAAAATTGTAATTGGTGACCTTACCGCAATCATCATAGAACGAAGGACAGCATACAAAATAGCCTGTATTTAATTCCTCTTGTCTATCACCATATCCTAACCCAATTTCTTCGTTATCATTTAGAATCATTATAAACATATTATTCATCACCAAATGCTTCACCAAAATAACATCTTTGTAGACGGATAATAGCTTCCTTGATGATATATACATATTTCTTCAAATTAATATTAATAAAAAGAGAGACTTCTAAAAATATATTTTTGTTGATACATAGAATTTCAGTACAGTTTCTTGGAATTTATATTACTTTCTTCATTCTTTTGTCACCATTACTATATACTCGTATTATATATAGTATTAATTTCGCATAAACTGTATAAATACATATTAATATTGAATAGACAGAATTTTATTTATTATATTGTTTTTCAATGTTCATTATTTTATTTATATATATTGATATAATTTTATTTAAAAATATAAAAAATTAATACATTTTTTATAAATGCATATATAAGCTCTATTCATATAATATTCCTATTATATTTACACTTCTTAACATCTTTACTCATACTTATACTATAAAGATTTTATTATTTTCAATGATCATTTTATACATCTACTATTATATCTAGCTGTTCTAAACCTAAATCAGATATACGAATACAAGTAATACTTTTACTAACAATGAGAAAACGTATATATTGATAAATTATAGTCAATTAAATATAAAATCACAAATATTTAAAAGTTGAGTTCGCAATACATAACTCGATGACGAAGTAAAGACCTCTTTAAAATAATGATAACAGTCTTTAACCAATAAAATGTCGCAGCTTTTCTTTCTCTACATGTATATCCAAAAATTTTCACTCAAACAAGTAATAATATTATCCACTTATAAATTATTAAAACTCTACTATATCCATTCTATAAATTTATAATACTTACAAAAACCAATAACATAAATTTAAAATAACGATTTATTCCTAATACATAATACAATATTTTGATATTGAACTTTTTCCTTACATGCATATGATCATTTATGATATATAACTCCTTCTTTAAATATCTTGATTTTAATTTAGTATATATTGATAGTTACATACAATATTAAATTTAGACGACAATTCTAATAACTGTTTGAAATAAGTACACTCTTATCTCTTTAATAAAAAAAAATATATAAAGATTTGCTAATCAATCAAACTCCTATCAATTCTGTTCAAACTTAAGGTAGCTGTGAAAAGGTCGCTAATAGAAAATATAATGATCTACTCCAATTATTATCTAAGCCACAGTATACCATGAATGATATATTCCGCAGAGAATATGAACGTGTAAAGACATTCGAACGTTGATCATTACATTTATTGGATAAGAAGCAATTGGCTATGACGGGAATGTTTTATACCAGCGAAAGAGATAGAGCGAGATGCTATTTCTGTGCGTTGAGAACATGCTGATCTGCCTATATCTATTAAGAAGACGTGGCACCAAAAATATACCAATACATTTTGAGTATTTGAAAAAAGTCTTACTACCAACTAGCTATAATACATGTGGTCTAAGTAAAATTATTGAAAAGCGATACAATGCTTTTCCTGAGGGTATAATCCCATCTGAAAAAAAAAATTTCGTCGTCATCATCAACAACAGCTAGCATCAATTATAAATCAAAATCTCAATTCATGTCATCCGGAATATGTGGAATATGAAATTGAATCATATAACCACATATAATTATATTTACTGCTGTGCCCAGAAAGCCCAAAAGAACTTTATACCAATCAATAGATTTTGGAAAATACATGTTTATAATTATTTTTCAATTCATATTATACTTACTTGTTTGTATATTCTTTTTTTTTGCATAAACATCTTTAACATTTCCTTCTTTTTTTTTCTTTTATACAAAATCTTCCGATTTTATAGTACGTATTATATTCTATCATATATATGTGATTATTTAATAAAAGTTCATTATTTCTTTACTATCAATATTTCTTATAAATGATGAAATTAAAACATTAAACATTTCAAATTTACACTAAAAGCCATGTTTTATTTTATTTTTTATTTTTATAATAGATAATATATACATATAAACACATATTTTTTCATTAATTTATTATCATTATTCATTTGTATCGCGAATTTAATTACGTTTGCATCTCTTTCTAATCATAATATATTTTATAATGAAAAATTATGCAAATTTATGAACATATCTGGTAAAATCCAGTATATTATCAATAAATTAAAGGTCTTTTTAGTTAAATTTGGAAATGAGTTGTTGCTTGGAATCAGTTAATAAAATATTAATGGGGTATTGAAATGGATATCAGTAAGAAATATATTCAATCATTATAACAAATTTTCACATCTAAATATTTTAAAAATCACACTTAATTTTAATTACTATTAATTTCAATTATTTTAATATTTTTGCCTTTTAAAAACATACATTTGTATTATTTTTCATCATTCCCTTAGACCCCTTAAAGTACAGGGAATGAAATATTATCCGTAGACTTACTATTACAATATTTATCCTTAATTTAAATAGAACATGAAACTAGAATACAAATCGAAATAACAAAAAGTGATATGTCTCCTGACACAATTTTAACCTTTATATTCTTTAGCTCAGATTTTATTATATCGACATCAATATGAAGTTTCTCAATATGTTTGCTATTGTTTAAAATGTTTACAGTAACTTAACAACTCTAATATTAATTTTATTTTAATCTAACAGCCATGATGATGATTGAATAGATGAGTTTTGTTTTGATGTAAAATATTCAGAATAATATAACGTGACATCCTGATGGTAAAGTTAACAAACCTTTTAAAGGCAGCATTATCGAACTGTGATTATGATTATCACAATTCACCCTTAGTGTGAATGTATCAGAGACAGTAAATAACCACTGTTTTTCTATTGATAATTTGATCCAAACACTTTTCTTTTCAACTTCTTCAAAATTACATTCAGCATGCCTTGACTGTTTTAGTGCTGAAATTTCACATGTTCGTTTAACAGCTGATTTCCATGAAAAATTATTTCTTAAATAAAATTGGTCATCATTGTTTTTAGTACATGCATTAAGTTAATGGTATTTCAGCTTGTATTACAAATCGATTTTCCATCATAAATCCATTTACTTTGATAGAATTAAAAATTTTCTTTAATTTAGTATCGGTGAGTTGTCCAAGAAATATCAGATCATTTGGTAAGAATTTTTCAATATGTAATAATTCGTCTTGTAATTGGTTAAATGTAAGAAGATCTGGATTGACAGTAGTATGTTTATGTATGTTCCAGACCACTTTTTTCATACAAAATTCGGTTCATGCATAGCTGGGGTTGTGGTTTTTTGAAATGTGAAATGTGTATGTGTTGTGTGGTATTGAGGTATTGGAATGTGTGTGTTGTGAGAGTGAGAGAGAATAGTTATTTGGTGTGAGAGAGTATTGTCAGGTGAATTTGTGTGTGTTAAGGTTTTGAGGATTGATTTTGTGCGTGATGGAAGAAAACAAGTTTTAGTGTATAGATAGAAAATAGATAAATGTTGTGTTTTTAAAGATCAAGGTGGTTGAAATGTGAATTTTCCTTGTTCGTGATTGATGGTTGGTTTTATGTTGGCTATGGCGGAGATATATATTTATATTTTTGTTGGTGTTTTGTTGTGTTAATTTTTCTATGATTGTTTACTATCTATAGATCTTCCTGGATGGGATTTTGTAACCTAAAATATTTGTATTTGTTGTGAGAGAGAGAGGAAGTGTGGGTTGTGAGAGAGAGGGGAAGTGTGGGTTGTGAGACATGAGAGAGAGGGAATAGTTATTTGGTGTGAGACAGTGTTACCAGATAGATTTGTGTGAGTTAGGTTTTGAGTTTTGATTTTGTGGATGATGGAAGAAACCCAGTTTTAGTGTAGAGAGAAAATGCTTGCCTGTTATGTTTTTAAAGATCAGTATGATTGAAATGTATGTTGTTTATGTTTTGCATCCCTGATTAGTAATGTGTTTGTAAGAGAAATGAATAGCATTTGCAGAAAGAGTTTTGTAACTTAAAAAAAAGACAATGAGTTTTAGTTTTATTTATTTATTTTATTGATAAAAAATTTGTAATATGTTTCTATTAGATGTATTACATTATCTTTTTTTAATTCAAATTTAATACAATCACACAAAATGTTTGATCTACAATCGCAAATGTTGCATATCGTAGGGCAGTTGATAAAATGTTTTCCATGAACAGAGGTAATTAAATCCATATTTTCATATTCGTCTACAAATTCCATACCAGAAACAAGACCTATACCTTATACTTTATACCTTATACTTTATAATCTATACTTTATAATATATATTTTATACCTTATATTTTATACATTATCCTTTATGCCTTATACCTTATACTTTATACATTCATAATTCTTCATAATCTATACTTTACACCTTATTCTTTACACGTAATACTATATTTATTAATACTACATTTTATACTCACTACCTTATATCTCATACTTTATACTTTATAATCTATAATTTATACCTTATACTTTTAATCTATACTTTATTCATTATTCTTTATGCCTTATATCTTATACCTTATACTTAATACTCTATACTTTACACCTTATACTTTATACCTTATACATTAAAAGATATTTCATTATATTCTATGCTTTATACCTTATACTTTATACTCTATACCTTATACTTTATACATTATTCTTTATACCTTATACTTAATACTTTATATTTTATATTTTACTATCTATCTATCTATCTATCTATCTATCTGTCTATCTTTCCATCTATCTATCTACCTACCTATCTAAAGTTTTTAGGGTTGATTTTTGGGTGATAGAGGAAAACCAGTTTTAGTGTAGAGAGAAAATAGACACCTGTTGTGTTTTTAAAGATCAAGGTGGTTGAAATGCTATGATAGAAATATTTTTATACTTTTGTTGGTGTTTTGTTGTTAATTTTATATGATTGTTTACTATCTAGAGATTTTTCTTTTCTGGATGGGATTTTACAACTTAAAATATTTTGTTAAAGGAATATTTGTTGAATGTATGTGAAGGTATAATAAGCAGCAGTTAATTTCATTGACTTTGATATTATTGTGAAATATTTATGAAATCGTTTGTGAAATGTGTATGCGGTGGATTGGTATAATAAGTAACTGTGAATTTTATTGACTTTGATTAGTAACTACGAATTTCATTGGTTTTAGTTGATATTTTTAGAAATTGATGTATTGAAATTTTTGATGTTTTCTTGTAAGAGGACTGAACAGTATTTATAGAAACTCTTTTGTAACATGAAAAAGACAATGGTTTTTAGTTTTAGTTGTTTCTTTTATTGATAAAAAATGTAATATGTTTCTATTAGGTGTATTACTTTATCTTTTTTTAATTCAAATTTAATACAATCACACAAACTACTTGATCTGCAATCGCAAATGTTGCACATCCTACAGCAGTTGGTGAAATATTTTCCATGGTTACAATCAATCATCTCCATATTTTCATATTCATTAATTATTATTTTAAAACAGCTTATCGTAAGCAGCCTTGAAAATCATATAATCATTTTTCTATTGTAATTCTATATGGTCTTTTCTTTAAAAAGTAATATTATTTTCTTATGTACTACTATTAAAATAAATCTCATGAATATCCTAAAACATGAATGAAATTCTGTTAAATAATAACTATATATACATTTATAATTCTATTATTTACAATTTAAAGGAAAAGGATAGAAAAAAAAACTTATCTCAGTTTTAATTATGATTTTCTGCTCTCTATGGGATTTTCCGATTTAAAATATGAGAAATAATTTCTTGAATAAGATTCCAACTAGATCTTCTTGATAAATGAAATTATTGAGATAGAGCGAGAGAGAATATTGATTTTATGTGGGGAATAGTAATGACAATTTAGTTATATATGTATTTAAGACTTGAAAACTGATTTTGCAGATAACACATACAATAATAATATCATAGATTTGACATAAGTTTTGCTCATGGCTTTGTCTCAAGTATCAGTTATTATTCTCCTACAGATGGATTTTACATTTGAGAATAAATTTAAGATGACATGTTTGAATTAGACGTCAAAAAATGTACCATGTTATGTATTGAAATGTGACTAGAATATTAATTAGTAATTGGATATTAAATATAGACATTATTCGATCTAAGATTGAAATGAGAAATGGTTAAATTATGCGTTTTCATGTCACTTTCGTATTTATATATGATATACATCTCATTATATCTTAAGGAATCAAATGTATGTAATTTTTTAAAAATTTTTAGAAATAAGAATGAATAAATAGGGAGAATAAATTATTCTGGAATAAATTAAGTAAACTAAGTAGAGGTAAAAATTGCAATTCCATATTTTTGTTTAGAGTAAAAGAGATAATATTATTAATTAAAAAAAGAAAAAAATTGTAATTGGTGACCTTACCGCAATCATCATAGAACGAAGGACAGCATACAAAATAGCCTGTATTTAATTCCTCTTGTCTATCACCATATCCTAACCCAATTTCTTCGTTATCATTTAGAATCATTATAAACATATTATTCATCACCAAATGCTTCACCAAAATAACATCTTTGTAGACGGATAATAGCTTCCTTGATGATATATACATATTTCTTCAAATTAATATTAATAAAAAGAGAGACTTCTAAAAATATATTTTTGTTGATACATAGAATTTCAGTACAGTTTCTTGGAATTTATATTACTTTCTTCATTCTTTTGTCACCATTACTATATACTCGTATTATATATAGTATTAATTTCGCATAAACTGTATAAATACATATTAATATTGAATAGACAGAATTTTATTTATTATATTGTTTTTCAATGTTCATTATTTTATTTATATATATTGATATAATTTTATTTAAAAATATAAAAAATTAATACATTTTTTATAAATGCATATATAAGCTCTATTCATATAATATTCCTATTATATTTACACTTCTTAACATCTTTACTCATACTTATACTATAAAGATTTTATTATTTTCAATGATCATTTTATACATCTACTATTATATCTAGCTGTTCTAAACCTAAATCAGATATACGAATACAAGTAATACTTTTACTAACAATGAGAAAACGTATATATTGATAAATTATAGTCAATTAAATATAAAATCACAAATATTTAAAAGTTGAGTTCGCAATACATAACTCGATGACGAAGTAAAGACCTCTTTAAAATAATGATAACAGTCTTTAACCAATAAAATGTCGCAGCTTTTCTTTCTCTACATGTATATCCAAAAATTTTCACTCAAACAAGTAATAATATTATCCACTTATAAATTATTAAAACTCTACTATATCCATTCTATAAATTTATAATACTTACAAAAACCAATAACATAAATTTAAAATAACGATTTATTCCTAATACATAATACAATATTTTGATATTGAACTTTTTCCTTACATGCATATGATCATTTATGATATATAACTCCTTCTTTAAATATCTTGATTTTAATTTAGTATATATTGATAGTTACATACAATATTAAATTTAGACGACAATTCTAATAACTGTTTGAAATAAGTACACTCTTATCTCTTTAATAAAAAAAAATATATAAAGATTTGCTAATCAATCAAACTCCTATCAATTCTGTTCAAACTTAAGGTAGCTGTGAAAAGGTCGCTAATAGAAAATATAATGATCTACTCCAATTATTATCTAAGCCACAGTATACCATGAATGATATATTCCGCAGAGAATATGAACGTGTAAAGACATTCGAACGTTGATCATTACATTTATTGGATAAGAAGCAATTGGCTATGACGGGAATGTTTTATACCAGCGAAAGAGATAGAGCGAGATGCTATTTCTGTGCGTTGAGAACATGCTGATCTGCCTATATCTATTAAGAAGACGTGGCACCAAAAATATACCAATACATTTTGAGTATTTGAAAAAAGTCTTACTACCAACTAGCTATAATACATGTGGTCTAAGTAAAATTATTGAAAAGCGATACAATGCTTTTCCTGAGGGTATAATCCCATCTGAAAAAAAAAAATTTCGTCGTCATCATCAACAACAGCTAGCATCAATTATAAATCAAAATCTCAATTCATGTCATCCGGAATATGTGGAATATGAAATTGAATCATATAACCACATATAATTATATTTACTGCTGTGCCCAGAAAGCCCAAAAGAACTTTATACTAATCAATAGATTTTGGAAAATACATGTTTATAATTATTTTTCAATTCATATTATACTAACTTGTTTGTATATTCTTTGTTTTTGCAAAAACATCTTTTACATTTCCTTCTTTTTTTTTCTTTTATACAAAATCTTCCGATTTTATAGTACGTATTATATTCTATCATATATATGTGATTATTTAATAAAAGTTCATTATTTCTTTACTATCAATATTTCTTATAAATGATGAAATTAAAACATTAAACATTTCAAATTTACACTAAAAGCCATGTTTTATTTTATTTTTTATTTTTATAATAGATAATATATACATATAAACACATATTTTTTCATTAATTTATTATCATTATTCATTTGTATCGCGAATTTAATTACGTTTGCATCTCTTTCTAATCATAATATATTTTATAATGAAAAATTATGCAAATTTATGAACATATCTGGTAAAATCCAGTATATTATCAATAAATTAAAGGTCTTTTTAGTTAAATTTGGAAATGAGTTGTTGCTTGGAATCAGTTAATAAAATATTAATGGGGTATTGAAATGGATATCAGTAAGAAATATATTCAATCATTATAACAAATTTTCACATCTAAATATTTTAAAAATCACACTTAATTTTAATTACTATTAATTTCAATTATTTTAATATTTTTGCCTTTTAAAAACATACATTTGTATTATTTTTCATCATTCCCTTAGACCCCTTAAAGTACAGGGAATGAAATATTATCCGTAGACTTACTATTACAATATTTATCCTTAATTTAAATAGAACATGAAACTAGAATACAAATCGAAATAACAAAAAGTGATATGTCTCCTGACACAATTTTAACCTTTATATTTTTTAGCTCAGATTTTATTATATCGACATCAATATGAAGTTTCTCAATATGTTTGCTATTGTTTAAAATGTTTACAGTAACTTAACAACTCTAATATTAATTTTATTTTAATCTATCAGCCATGATGATGATTGAATAGATGAGTTTTGTTTTGATGTAAAATATTCAGAATAATATAACGTGACATCCTGATGGTAAAGTTAACAAACCTTTTAAAGGTAGCATTATCGAACTGTGATTATGATTATCACAATTCACCCTTAGTGTGAATGTATCAGAGACAGTAAATAACCACTGTTTTTCTATTGATAATTTGATCCAAACACTTTTCTTTTCAACTTCTTCAAAATTACATTCAGCATGCCTTGACTGTTTTAGTGCTGAAATTTCACATGTTCGTTTAACAGCTGATTTCCATGAAAAATTATTTCTTAAATAAAATTGGTCATCATTGTTTTTAGTACATGCATTAAGTTAATGGTATTTCAGCTTGTATTACAAATCGATTTTCCATCATAAATCCATTTACTTTGATAGAATTAAAAATTTTCTTTAATTTAGTATCGGTGAGTTGTCCAAGAAATATCAGATCATTTGGTAAGAATTTTTCAATATGTAATAATTCGTCTTGTAATTGGTTAAATGTAAGAAGATCTGGATTGACAGTAGTATGTTTATGTATGTTCCAGACCACTTTTTTCATACAAAATTCGGTTCATGCATAGCTGGGGTTGTGGTTTTTTGAAATGTGAAATGTGTATGTGTTGTGTGGTATTGAGGTATTGGAATGTGTGTGTTGTGAGAGTGAGAGAGAATAGTTATTTGGTGTGAGAGAGTATTGTCAGGTGAATTTGTGTGTGTTAAGGTTTTGAGGATTGATTTTGTGCGTGATGGAAGAAAACAAGTTTTAGTGTATAGATAGAAAATAGATAAATGTTGTGTTTTTAAAGATCAAGGTGGTTGAAATGTGAATTTTCCTTGTTCGTTATTGATGGTTGGTTTTATGTTGGCTATGGCGAAGATATATATTTATATTTTTGTTGGTGTTTTGTTGTGTTAATTTTTCTATGATTGTTTACTATCTATAGATCTTCCTGGATGGGATTTTGTAACCTAAAATATTTGTACTTGTTGTGAGAGAGAGAGGAAGTGTGGGTTGTGAGAGAGAGGGGAAGTGTGGGTTGTGAGACATGAGAGAGAGGGAATAGTTATTTGGTGTGAGACAGTGTTGCCAGATAGATTTGTGTGAGTTAGGTTTTGAGTTTTGATTTTGTGGATGATGGAAGAAACCCAGTTTTAGTGTAGAGAGAAAATGCTTGCCTGTTATGTTTTTAAAGATCAGTATGATTGAAATGTATGTTGTTTATGTTTTGCATCCCTGATTAGTAATGTGTTTGTAAGAGAAATGAATAGCATTTGCAGAAAGAGTTTTGTAACTTAAAAAAAAGACAATGAGTTTTAGTTTTATTTATTTATTTTATTGATAAAAAATTTGTAATATGTTTCTATTAGATGTATTACATTATCTTTTTTTAATTCAAATTTAATACAATCACACAAAATGTTTGATCTACAATCTCAAATGTTGCATATCGTAGGGCAGTTGATAAAATGTTTTCCATGAACAGAGGTAATTAAATCCATATTTTCATATTCGTCTACAAATTCCATACCAGAAACAAGACCTATACCTTATACTTTATACCTTATACTTTATAATCTATACTTTGTAATATATATTTTATACCTTATATTTTATACATTATCCTTTATGCCTTATACCTTATACTTTATACATTCATAATTCTTCATAATCTATACTTTACACCTTATTCTTTACACGTAATACTATATTTATTAATACTACATTTTATACTCACTACCTTATATCTCATACTTTATACTTTATAATCTTTAATTTATACCTTATACTTTTAATCTATACTTTATTCATTATTCTTTATGCCTTATATCTTATACCTTATACTTAATACTCTATACTTTACACCTTATACTTTATACCTTATACATTAAAAGATATTTCATTATATTCTATGCTTTATACCTTATACTTTATACTCTATACCTTATACTTTATACATTATTCTTTATACCTTATACTTAATACTTTATATTTTATATTTTACTATCTATCTATCTATCTATCTATCTATCTGTCTATCTATCCATCTATCTATCTACCTACCTATCTATCTATCTATCTATCTGTCTATCTATCCATCTATCTATCTATCTATTTGTCTGTCTATCTCTCCATCTGTCTATCTCTCCATTTGTCTATCTATCTATCTCTCTATCCATCCATCTATCTATTTATCTGTCTATAAATCTATCTATTCTATTCTATTCTATTCTATTCTATTCTATTCTATTCTATTCTATTCTATTCTATTCTATTCTATTCTATTCTAATCTATTCTATTCTATTCTATTCTATTCTAATCTATTCTATTCTATTCTATTCTATTCTATTCTAATCTATTCTATTCTATTCTAATCTATTCTATTCTATTCTATTCTATTCTATTCTATTCTATTCTATTCTATTCTATTCTATTCTATGTCATCTACTTATAAATTGTTTAAACTACTATATCTATTCTATAAATTTATAATATTTACAAAAACCAATAACATGAATTTGTATTATGTATTGGGACTAAATCGCTATTTTCATATTAAACTTTTTCTTTGCATACATATGATCATTTTTCATGTATACCTCCTTCTTTAAATATCTTGATTTTAATTTAGTATATATTGATAGATACATGCAATATTAAATTTAGATGCAGTTCTAATAACTGTTTGAAATAAGTACACTCTTATCTTTTTATAAAAAAAAAATGTATAAAGATTTGCTAATCGATCAAACTTCTATCAATTCTGTTCAAACTAAAGGTATAGGTAATACCTGATTAAAAAGTTGTGAAAAAGTCGCTAATAGAAAATGTAATGATCTACTCCAATTATCATTTAAGCTACAGTATACCATGAGTGTAATATTCCCCAGAGAATATGAACGTGTAAAGACATTTGATTGGTTGGATAAGAACCAATTGACTATGACGAGAATGTTTTATACCAGCAAAAGAGATAGAACGAGATGTTATTTTTGTGTGTTGAGAACATGTTGATCTGCCTATATCTGAGAATCTGCGCTGATCATCAAATTGTCTCTATTAAGAAGACGTTTTATCAACAATATATCAATACATTTTGAGTATTTGAAAAAAGTCTTACTACCAACTAGCTATGATACATATGGTCTAAGTAAAGATATTGAAAAGAATTACAATGATTTTCCTGAGGGTATAATCCTATCTGAAAAACAAATTTTGTTACCATCACCAACAAATATAATATTAGTACTAAAAATCAAAATCTCAATTCATGTCATCCGGAATATGTGGAATATGAAATTGAATCACCACACCTAATTATATTTACTGCTGTGTCCAGAAAGTCTAAAAGAACTCTATACGAATTAATAGATTTTGAAAAATACATGTTTTATTTTATTTTTTATTTTTTATAATAGATACATACATATAAACACATTTTTTTTTTTTTTTTGTTTCATTATTTTACATTCAGTATTCATTTGTATCACAAATTTAATTACGTTTACATCTCTTTCTAAACATAATATATTTTATAGTGGAGAATTAGACAAAGTTATGAACATATCTGGTAAAATTCAGTATATTATCAATAAATTAAAGGTCTTTTTAGTTTAATTTGGAAATACGTTGTTGCTTGGAATCAGATAATAAAATATAAATGGTGTATTAAAATTTATATCAGTAAGAAATATATTCAATCATTATAACAAACCTTCACATCTAAATATTTCAAAAGTCACACTTAATTTTAATTACAATTAATTTCAATTATTTTAATATTTTTGTCTTTTGCAAACATACATTTATATTATTTTTCATCATTCCCTTAGACACCTAAAAGTACAGGGGATGAAATATTATCCATAGACTTACTCTTACAATATTTATTCTTAATGAAAATAGAACATAAAACTAGAATACAAATCGAAATAACGAAAAGTGATATGTCTCCTGGCACAGTTTTAACCTTTAAATTCTTTATCAGTATGTGGTTTCTCAATATGTTTGATATTGTTTAAAATGTTTATAGTAACTGGTTTCACAACTCTAATATTTATTTTATTGTAATCTATCAGCCATGACGATGTTTGAATAGATGATTTTTGTTTTGATGTAAAATATGCCGAAGAATATAAGGTGATTCCTTCATGTTCTGCAACACATCCTGATTGTAAAGTTAACAAACCTTTTGAAGGTAGCATTATCGAACTGCGATTATGATTATCACAGTCCACCCTTAGTGTAAATGTATCAGAAACAGCAAATAACCACTGATTTTCTGTTGATAATTTAATCCAAACACTTTTCTTTTCAACTTCTTTAAAATTACATTCAGCATGCCTCGACTGTTTTAGTGCTGAAATTTCACATGTTCGTTCAACAGCTGATTTCCATGAAAAATTATTTCTACAATTAAATTGGTCATCATTGTTTTTAGTACATGCATTAAGTTGTAATTGAGACATCAAAAAATACAAATTATTTGCAAAGTTATTCACTATGTAATCATCATCTACCAAAGATATCAATGTACTATTGTCTACTTTAACTGGTAGTTAAATTATTTTGTAAACTTCAGAGCTATGATTGGTAACTAATGGTATTTCAGCTTGTATTACAAATCGATTTTCTATCATAAATCCATTTACTTTAATAGAGTTAAAAATTTTCTTTAATTTAGTATCGGTGAGTTGTCCAGGAAAAATCAAATCATTTGATAAGAATTATTCAATATGTAATAATTCGCTTTTAATTGGTTAAATGTAAGAAGATCTGGATTAACATTTCCATGATTTATGTCAATTAATAGATTTGTAAAGGATGATTGAACTTTATCACAGTTATCTACTATTAAATGTAGTTGTCCTATCATAACTTGAAACAACCATTCTGCATTTGTTCTTCTATTTTTATCTTCATCGATATTAATCAGCTTCAGTAGTTCATAAATTTTATTAAAGCTTGCATTTAATTCGTTACTAGTGTTTTTTAATATGTTCTTTGTAGAATCTAAAACTGATATTTGTTGAATCATAAGCTCATTCAAATCTTGCTGGTTGTTAAAATAGTTTTTATTTTTGTTTGCAGAGTTTGTTGATCTTTGTTAGTCACCTCTACTGAGAACGTTTTCGATTTTAGAAATAAATTGTCTTGCTGCAATGAATAATATATTTTATCGAACCTTCGTTTCAGCAATTCACATATCTCTTTACCATATTTATTAATTAATAATTCATTTTGTATAACTTCTGTCATGATTTTTATTTTCTTAAGTTCATCGTGAAATTCATAGAAGTCATAGTAAATAAATAGATTTCATCTTGAATTAATCATGTTTATTGGTCCTATATTATCAAAGTATAATGCAGTATTTGATGGTATTTCTTGAACTTTAATATTATTATTATATTCTGACAATGCAGCATTTAATCTTACAGTTGTCACGAGATGTGTCAAAAAGCGAAGTAAGTTATAATTTATAAAATTCATAATATTTAGTTATTGTTTATTTATTAAGCTTGATGTCTTATGTTTATATCTTTACTCTTGGAATATGCTATATCGTGATCTTTGCATGCAGCGTCCAAAAGGTTAATTCCTTTATCTCCTTTATAACTGATAACGAACTGGTTCTAATCTGCTTTATAACAGATAACGAACTGGTTCTGATCTGTTTTATAACTGCTAACGAACTGGTTCTGATCTGCTTTATAACTGATTACGAACTGATTCTGATCTGCTTTATATCTTTCATCACTTATTTACAATTGAATAAAATTATCGAATCCCTTTCTATATCGACCTTTATTAACTAGATCATCCTTACTAACAACAAAACATGTAGATTTTATTATTAACCAACTATGTTGTAGGAATTAATTCTAATTTCATTTTCATGGCTTTTATATCTAGGATTTGGGTTACTAGTGCGTGGACTTCGCATGTAATATTTATCCATAATCTTCGTAATATATTTCTTTTCCTCATTTAAATGAAAGCAGCGGCATGAAACTGCATTTCCATATCTTCTTTTAAACGATTGAATTTTCTGTAAAGATTCTTAAAAAATCATGTTCTCAAAACTCAACAAAAATACACCATTATCAAATATCTTGTAACCTTCAGATCACTTAAATCACTAAAAGCAAAAGCTAAAAAGTGAACCATCCCTAACACCATAGTAAATAAAAGATTTTTCTATTTTAATTTTATGTAGATAATTATTAACTTTAATATGAAAAAAAATATATATTATTAAAAGATTCCATTTATACCTTTAAAATTACAGGAGATGAAATATTAACCATAGACGTACTATTACAATATTTATTCTTAATGTAAATAGAACATAAAACTAGAATACAAATCGAAATAACAAAAAGTGATATGTATCCTGAGACAGTTTTAATCTTTAAATTCTTTAACTCAGTTTTGATTATATCAACATCAATACGTAGTTTATCAATATATTTGCTATTGTTTAAAATGTTTACAGTAACTGGTTTTATAACTCTAATATTAATTTTATTGTAATCTATCAGCCATGATGATGTTTGAATAGACGATTTTTGTTTTGATGTAAAATATGCTGAAGAATATAACGTGATTCCTTCGTGTTCTGCAACACATCCTGATGGTAAAGTTAACAAACCTTTTAAAGGTAGCATTATCGAAATGCGATTATGATTATCACAGTCCACACTTAGTGTGAATGTATTAGAAACAGCAAATAACCACTGATTTTCTGTTGATAATTTAATCCAAACACTTTTCTTTTCAACTTCTTTAAAATTACATTCAGCATGCCTCGACTGTTTTAGTGCTGAAATTTCACATGTTCGTTCAACAGCTGATTTCCATGAAAAATTATTTCTACAATTAAATTGGTCATCATTGTTTTTAGTACATGCATTAAGTTGTAATTGAGACATCAAAAAATACAAATTATTTACAAAGTTATACACTATATACTCATCATCCACCAAAGATATTACTGTACTATTATCTACTTTAACTGGCAATTGAATTATTTTGTAAACTTCAGAGCTATGATTGGTATTTCAGCTTGTATTACAATTCGATTTTCTATTATAAATCCATTTACTTTGATAGAATTAAAAATTTTCTTTAATTTAGTACCGGTGAGTTGTCCATGTAAAATTCATAGAAGTCATAGTAAATAAATAGATTCCATCTTGAATTAATCATGTTTATTGTTCCTATATTATCAAAATATAATGCAGTATTTGATAGTATTTCTTGAACTCTAATATTAGTATTATAATTTGAAAATGCAGCATTTAGTCTTACAGTTGTCACGAGATGTGTCAAAAGGCAAAGTAAATTATAATTTATTAAATTCATAATATTTAGGTGTTGTTTATTTATTAAGCTTGATGTCTTATGATCTAAATAATGTATGTAATAATATGAGATAAGCTACAGGGTGTCAAAATTGACTAATTCTAGTATGTAAAAGATTCAAAAAATCGTAAATTATGCAAATCAAGTGAGAACGTATTAGATTAGTATACACCACACCTAATATCTGATAGATCTGGTATCAGCTATCAGGACTGGTATCACCTATCAGGTCTGGTATCACCTATCAGGTCTGGTAGCTGATACCAGACCTGATAGCTGATACCAGACCTGATAGCTGATACCAGATTTGATAGCTGATACCAGATTTGATAGCTGATATCAGGTAATTTTTTTTTATTCGATAAAGTGTATACTGATCTAATACGTTTAATATCTAATAGTATATTAATAATTAAATATAATATGACAGCAATTTATATTGTTATGAAGTAATCAAATAGCTTTCTGTACCGTCCTTTATTTAAATCATCATCTTTCCTTATAACCAGAAATACATACTTGTCTTTTCAACATTCTCGATAAATTTTATGAAACTTTTCATAATTTATATCTCTGTCAACATGATCTCCATATATATATATATATATATATATATCTCCATATATATATATATATATATATGTCTAAAATTCATTTAATCTTGCTTAAATACAATAATTATATTAGCATTATCTCTTACTGAATGTTTTGGGATTCTTATATAAGTTTGACATAAATAGAAAGAATTAACATTTATATGTCTACTCATACAAAAATATGCATGTATATATGTATATATGTTTTGTTTTTCACATGCAACATCATCGAAAATCATAATTGAATCGTTTTTGGTTTCTTCTGGAGATATAACAGATTCATTATCTGAAAAAATATAATAGCCCATTGCTTTAATCGATGATAACAGACTCTTCAAGTATTCATATTTTGGTTGATATAAGGAATTTGAGTTTAAATAGACGTTTTCAAATTTTAGTTCATTAAGACTTTCAAGCAATCCAATCATAACATTTGTCTTTCAACAATTTGATGGATCTACTATAAACGTTCGAATAGAATTCGGTAATAAAGAACTGTGCCTCATTTTCGTATTTATATGCGTTGAAAAATAAATATTACGAGTTAAAATATTTCTATGTTGTTTTATTAAATGCATTTTTGTAACTGAAAATAATAATTCAATATTGCTTTTTACTATATGGTAAAATAAGATGGCAACACAATGTAATGAAAAAGTTATTCATCAAAGAGATTTCAATGGAAGAGGTTTGCTAAATAAAATAATTAACTCCCTACCTAATGAGCTACATCTTCCTGGTTATCAATATTGCGGTCCTGGTACGAAATTATAAAAACATTCAGAACGAAGAGATAAAGGAATAAACTTTTTGGACGCTGCACGCAAAGATCACGATATAGCATATTTCAAGAGTAAAGATATAAACATAAGACGTCAAGCTTAATAAATAAACAACACCTAAATATTATGAATTTTATAAATTATAACTTACTTTGCTTTTTGACACATCTCGTGACAACTGTAAGACTAAATGCTGCACTGTTAAAATATAATACTAATATTAAAGTTCAAGAAATACCATCAAATACTGCATTTTATTTTGATAATACAGGAACAATAAATATGATTAATTCAAAATTTAATCTATTTATTTACTATGACTATGACAAGAAAATAAAAATCATAACAGAAGTTATACAAAATGAATTCTTAATTAATAAATATGGTAAAGAGATATGTGAATTGCTGAAATAAAGGTTCGATAGAATATATTATTCATTGCAGCAAGACAATTTATTTCTAAAATCAAAAACGTTCTCAGGAGACGTGATTAACAAAGATCATCAAATTCTGCAAAGAAAAATAAAAAAACTATTTTAACAACAAGCAATATTTGAATGAGCTTATGATTCAACAAATATCAATTTTAGATTCTACAAAGAACATACTCATGTTAAAAAAAACACTACTATTGAACTAAATGCAAGCTTTGTTAAAATTTATGAACTATTGAAGCTGATTAATAGCGATGAAGATAAATATAGTAAATGCAGAATGGTTGTTTCAAGTCATGATAGGGCAGCTATATCAAAGTAAATGGATTTATGATGGAAAATCGATTTGTAATACAAGCTGAAATATCATTAACTTAATGCATGTACTAAAAACAATGATGACCAATTTAATTTAAGAAATAATTTTTCATGGAAATCAGCTGTTAAACGAACATGTGAAATTTCAGCACTAAAACAGTCAAGGCATGCTGAATGTAATTTTGAAGAAGTTGAAAAGAAAAGTGTTTGGATCAAATTATCAATAGAAAAACAGTGGTTATTTACTGTCTCTGATACATTCACACTAAGGGTGAATTGTGATAATCATAATCACAGTTCGATAATGCTACCTTTAAAAGGTTTGTTAACTTTACCATCAGGATGTCACGTTATATTATTCTGAATATTTTACAGCAAAACAAAACTCATCTATTCAATCATCATCATGGCTGATAGATTAAAATAAAATTAATATTAGAGTTGTTAAGTTACTGTAAACATTTTAAACAATAGCAAACATATTGAGAAACTTCATATTGATGTCGATATAATAAAATCTGAGCTAAAGAATATAAAGGTTAAAATTGTGTCAGGAGACATATCACTTTTTGTTATTTCGATTTGTATTCTAGTTTCATGTTCTATTTAAATTAAGGATAAATATTGTAATAGTAAGTCTACGGATAATATTTCATTCCCTGTACTTTAAGGGGTCTAAGGGAATGATGAAAAATAATACAAATGTATGTTTTTAAAAGGCAAAAATATTAAAATAATTGAAATTAAAATTAAGTGTGATTTTTAAAATATTTAGATGTGAAAATTTGTTATAATGATTGAATATATTTCTTACTGATATCCATTTTAATACCCCATTAATATTTTATTAACTGATTCCAAGCAACCACTCATTTCCAAATTTAACTAAAAAGACCTTTAATTTATTGATAATATACTGGATTTTACCAGATATGTTCATAAATTTGCCTAATTTTTCATTATAAAATATATTATGATTAGAAAGAGATGCAAACGTAATTAAATTCGCGATACAAATGAATAATGATAATAAATTAATGAAAAAATATGTGTTTATGTGTATATATTATCTATTATAAAAATAAAAAATAAAATAAAACATGGCTTTTAGTGTAAATTTGAAATGTTTAATGTTTTAATTTCATCATTTATAAGAAATATTGATAGTAAAGAAATAATGAACTTTTATTAAATAATCACATATATATGATAGAATATAATACGTACTATGAAATCGGAAGATTTTGTATAAAAGAAAAAAAAAGAAGGAAATGTTAAAGATGTTTATGCAAAAACAAAGAATATACAAACAAGTAAGTATAATATGAATTGAAAAATAATTATAAACATGTATCAAAATCTATTGATTGGTATAAAGTTCTTTTGGGCTTTCTGGGCACAGCAGTAAATATAATTATATGTGGTGATTCAATTTCATATTCCACATATTCCGGATGACATGAATTGAGATTTTGATTTATAATTGATGCTAGCTGTTGTTGATGATGACGACGAAATTTTTTTTTTTTCAGATGGGATTATACCCTCAGGAAAAGCATTGTATCGCTTTTAAATAATTTTACTTAGACCACATGTATTATAGCTAGTTTGTAGTAAGACTTTTTTCAAATACTCAAAATGTATTGGTATATTTTTGGTGTCACGTCTTCTTAATAGATATAGGCAGATCAGCATGTTCTCAACGCACAGAAATAGCATCTCGCTCTATCTCTTTCGCTGGTATAAAAAATTCCCGTCATAGCCAATTGCTTCTTATCCAATAAATGTAATGATCAACGTTCGAATGTCTTTACACGTTCATATTCTCTGCGGAATATATCATTCATGGTATACTGTGGCTTAGATAATAATTGGAGTAGATCATTATATTTTCTATTAGCGACCTTTTCACAGCTACCTTAAGTTTGAACAGAATTGATAGAAGTTTGATTGATTAGCAAATCTTTATATATTTTTTTTTTTTATTAAAGAGATAAGAGTGTACTTATTTCAAACAGTTATTAGAATTGTCGTCTAAATTTAATATTGTATGTAACTATCAATATATACTAAATTAAAATCAAGATATTTAAAGAAGAAGTTATATATCATAAATGATCATATGCATGTAAGGAAAAAGTTCAATATCAAAATATTGTATTATGTATTAGGAATAAATCGTTATTTTAAATTTATGTTATTGGTTTTTGTAAGTATTATAAATTTATAGAATGGATATAGTAGAGTTTTAATAATTTATAAGTGGATAATATTATTACTTGTTTGAGTGAAAATTTTTGGATATACATTATACATGTAGAGAAAGAAAAGCTGCGACATTTTATTGGTTAAAGACTGTTATCATTATTTTAAAGAGGTCTTTACTTCGTCATCGAGTTATGTATTGCGAACTCAACTTTTAAATATTTGTGATTTTATATTTAGTTGACTATAATTTATCAATATATACGTTTTCTCATTGTTAGTAAAAGTATTACTTGTATTCGTATATCTGATTTAGGTTTAGAACAGCTAGATATAATAGTAGATGTATAAAATGATCATTGAAAATAATAAAATTTTTATAGTATAAGTATGAGTAAAGATGTTAAGAAGTGTAAATATAATAGGAGTATTATATGAATAGAGCTTATATATGCATTTATAAAAAATGTATTAATTTTTTATATTTTTAAATAAAATTATATCAATATATATAAATAAAATAATGAACATTGAAAAACAATATAATAAATAAAATTCTGTCTATTCAATATTAATATGTATTTATACAGTTTATGCGAAATTAATACTATATATAATACGAGTATATAGTAATGGTGACAAAAGAATGAAGAAAGTAATATAAATTCCAAGAAACTGTACTGAAATTCTATGTATCAACAAAAATATATTTTTAGAAGTCTCTCTTTTTATTAATATTAATTTGAAGAAATATGTATATATCATCCAGGAAGGATATGGTGATAGACAAGAGGAATTAAATACATTCTATTTTGTATGCTGTCCTTCGTTCTATTATGATTGCGGTAAGGTCACCAATTACAATTTTTTTCTTTTTTTAATTAATAATATTATCTCTTTTACTCTAAACAAAAATATGGAATTGCAATTTTTACCTCTACTTAGTTTACTTAATTTATTCCAGAATAATTTATTCTCCCTATTTATTCATTCTTATTTCTAAAAATTTTTAAAAAATTACATACATTTGATTCCTTAAGATATAATGAGATGTATATCATATATAAATACGAAAGTGACATGAAAACGCATAATTTAACCATTTCTCATTTCAATCTTAGATCGAATAATGTCTATATTTAATATCCAATTACTAATTAATATTTTAGTCACATTTCAATACATAACATGGTACATTTTTTGACGTCTAATTCAAACATGTCATCTTAAATTTATTCTCAAATGTAAAATCCATCTGTAGGAGAATAATAACTGATACTTGAGACAAAGCCATGAGCAAAACTTATGTCAAATCTATGATATTATTATTGTATGTGTTATCTGCAAAATCAGTTTTCAAGTCTTAAATACATATATAACTAAATTGTCATTACTATTCCTCACATAAAATCAATATTCTCTCTCGCTCTATCTCAATAATTTCATTTATCAAGAAGATCTAGTTGGAATCTTATTCAAGAAATTATTTCTCATATTTTAAATCGGAAAATCCCATAGAGAGCAGAAAATCATAATTAAAACTGAGATAAGTTTTTTTCTATCCTTTTCCCTTAAATTGTAAATAATAGAATTATAAATGTATATATAGTTATTATTTAACAGAATTTCATTCATGTTTTAGGATATTCATGAGATTTATTTTAATAGTAGTACATAAGAAAATAATATTACTTTTTAAAGAAAAGACCATATAGAATTACAATAGAAAAATGTTTATATGATTTTCAAGGCTGCTTACGATAAGCTGTTTTAAAATAATAATTAATGAATATGAAAATATGGAGATGATTGATTGTAACCATGGAAAATATTTCACCAACTGCTGTAGGATGTGCAACATTTGCGATTGCAGATCAAGTAGTTTGTGTGATTGTATTAAATTTGAATTAAAAAAAGATAAAGTAATACACCTAATAGAAACATATTAAATTTTTTATCAATAAAAGAAACAACTAAAACTAAAAACCATTGTCTTTTTCATGTTACAAAAGAGTTTCTATAAATACTGTTCAGTCCTCTTACAAGAAAACATCAAAAATTTCAATACATCAATTTCTAAAAATATCAACTAAAACCAATGAAATTCGTAGTTACTAATCAAAGTCAATAAAATTCACAGTTACTTATTATACCAATCCACCGCATACACATTTCACAAACGATTTCATAAATATTTCACAATAATATCAAAGTCAATGAAATTAACTGCTGCTTATTATACCTTCACATACATTCAACAAATATTCCTTTAACAAAATATTTTAAGTTGTAAAATCCCATCCAGAAAAGAAAAATCTCTAGATAGTAAACAATCATATAAAATTAACAACAAAACACCAACAAAAATATAAAAATATTTCTATCATAGCATTTCAACCACCTTGATCTTTAAAAACACAACAGGTGTCTATTTTCTCTCTACACTAAAACTGGTTTTCCTCTATCACCCACAAAATCAACCCTCAAAAACTTTAACACATAAATCTTATAGATAGTAAACAATCATAGAAGAATTAACACCAAAAAAATATAGAAATCTATCTCTATCATAGCCAACACGAACGAGGAAAACACACATTTCAATCATATTGATCTTTAAATACACAACAGATACCTATTTTCTCTCTACACTAAAACTGGGTTTCTTCCATTTCCCAAAAAAATCAACCCTCAAAACCTTAACACACATACTAATCTACCTGACAACACCCTCTCGCATCAACTAACTATTTTCTCTCTCACTCTCACAACCCACACTTCCTCTCCCTCTCACTCTCACAAGCTACTTTTCCCCTCTCTCTCACTCTCACACCAACTAATTATTCCCTCTAACTCACAACCCACACCTCCCTTCTATATCTACTTAAAGCTTGCTTCTGATTGGTCAATATAAAATCTGGTTTTCTACAATCATCTACAAAATGGCGGGAACTCCTCGCTTCTGATTGGTCAATACAAAACAACAAAAATACAAAATGGCGGGACTCTCCCTCTCACTCTCACACCAACTAACTATTCTCTCTCTCTCTCTCTCTCACTCTCACACCAACTAACTATTCTCTCTCTCTCTCACTCTCACACAAACTAACTATTCTCTCACTCTCACAACAACAAAAAGTGGACGGGAACTCCTCGCTTCTGATTGGTCAATACAAAAAGTGGGCGGGAACTTCCTCGCTTCTGATTGGTCAATACAAAAAAGTGGGCGGGAGCAAATAAGCCACGCCCATTGAACATGCATTTGTATGAAAAAGTGGTCCCGAAGGTACATAAACACACTACTTATTACAGATGAAGCTTATTTTCTCAATTAAACGCTTATTTAAATATATCGAAATATCGAGGTTTTAAAATTTTTATAAAATTTTCATATAAAATCGATTTTTGGTCAGATGTAGATATTATTACAGATGAAGCTTATTTTCTCAAGAAAACGCTTATTCACAGATGAAGCTTATTTTCTTAATTAAACGCTTATTTATCGAAACATCGAGGTTTAAAAATGGTTATAAAATTTTCATCCAAAAATCGATTTTTGATAAGATATAAAAGTCATCATAGATGAAGATTATTTTCTCAATTAAACGCTTATTTTCTGAAATATCGATGTTTAAAAATTTTTTTAAAATTTTCATCCAAAAATCGATTTTTGGTCAGATATAAAAGTCATCATAGATGAAGCTTATTTTCTCAATAAAACGCTTATTTACCGAAATATCGTGGTTTAAAGATTTTTATAAAATTTTCATCCAAAAAATTGATTTTTGGTTAGATATAGAAGTGATCACAGATGAAGTTTATTTTCTTAATAAAACGCTATTTACTGAAATATCGAGGTTTAAAAATTTTTATAAAATTTTTATTCAAAAATAGATTTTTGTTTCAGATATAAAAGTCATCATAGATGAAGATTATTTTCTCAATTAAACGCTTATTTTCTGAAATATCGATGTTTAAAAATTTTTTTAAAATTTTCATCCAAAAATCGATTTTTAGTCAGATATAAAAGTGATCACAGATTAAGCTTATTTTCTCCATCAAACGCTTATTTACTGAAATATCGAGGTTTTAAAATTTTTATAAAATTTTCATCCAAAAATCGATTTTTGGTGAGATGTAGAAATGATTACAGATGAAGCTTATTTCCTCAATTAAATGCCTATTTACCGAAATATCGAGGTTTAAAAATTATCATCCAAAATTCTGTTTCTGATCAGATATAAAAGTGATCATAGATCACTGAAATATTGATCTTTAAAAATTTTTATAAAATTTTCATCCAAAATCGATTTTTGGTCAGATGTAGAAATTATTACAGATGAAGCTTATTTTCTCAATTAAACGCTTATTTACCGAAATATCGAGGTTTTAAAATTTTTATAAAATTTTAATCCAAAAATGGATTTTTGGTCAGATATAAAAGTGATCACAGATGAAGCTTATTTTCTCCATCAAACGCTTATTTACTGAAATATCGAGGTTTTAAAATTTTTATAAAATTTTCATCCAAAAATCGACTTTTGATCAGATATAAAAGTGATCATAGATGAAGCTTCTTTTCTCAATTAAGCGCTTATTTACTGAAATATCGAGGTTTAAAGATTTTTATAAAATATTCATCCAAAAATCGAGTGTTGGTTAGATGTAGAAATGATCACAGATGAAGCTTATTTGCTCAATAAAACGCTTATTTACCGAAATATCAGTGTTTAAAGAATTTAAAAAATTTTCATTCAAAAAGCGATTTTTGGTCAGATATAGAAGTGATCACAGATGAAGCTTATTTTCTCAATTAAACGCTTATTTACCGAAATATCGAGGTTTAAAGATTTTTATAAAATTTTATCCAAAAAGTCGATTTTTGGTCAGATATATAAGTTACCACAGATGAAGCTTATTTTCTCAATTAAACGCTTTAACGACTTTTATAAAATATTTATCCAAAAAATTGGTTTTTGGTCAGATATAGAAATGATCACAGATGAAACTTATTTTCTGAATAAAAGGCTTATTTACCAAAATATCGAGGTTTAAAGATTTTTGTGAACTTTTCATCCAAAGAATTGATTTTTGGTCAGATATAAAAGTGATCACAGATGAAGCTTATTTTCTCCATCAAACGCTTATTTACTGAAATATCGAGGTTTTAAAATTTTTATAAAATTTTTATCCAAAAATCGATTTTTGGTGAGATGTAGAAATGATTACAGATGAAGCTTATTTCCTCAATTAAATGCCTATTTACCGAAATATCGAGGTTTAAAAATTATCATCCAAAATGTTATTTCTGATCAGATATAAAAGTGATCATAGATCACTGAAATATTGATGTTTAAAAATTTTTATAATCTAAACCACGATATTTCGGTGAATAAGCGTTTTATTGAGAAAATAAGCTTCATCTATGATGACTTTTATATCTGTACAAAAATCGATTTTTGGATGAAAATTTTAAAAAAATTTTTAAACATCGATATTTCAGAAAATAAGCGTTTAATTGAGAAAATAATCTTCATCGATGATCACTTTTATATCTTATCAAAAATCGATTTTTGGATGAATATTTTATAAACATTTTTAAACCTCGATGTTTCGATAAATAAGCGTTTAATTAAGAAAATAAGCTTCATCTGTGATCACTTTTATATCTGACCAAAAATCGATTTTTGGATGAAAAATTTATAAAAATCTTTAAACCTCGATATTTCGGTAAATTAGAGTTTAATTGAGAAAATAAGCTTCATCTGTGATCACTTTCATATATGGACAAAAATCGATTTTTGGATGAAAATTTTATAAAAATTTTTAAACAAGCGTTTAATTGAGAAAATAATCTTCATCTATGATCACTTTTATATCTTATCAAAAATTGATTTTTGGATGATAATTTTATAAATATTTTTAAACCTCGATATTTCAGTAAATAAGCGTTTAATTGAGCAAATAAGCTTCATCTGTGATCACTTTTATATCTGACCAAAAATCGATTTTTGGATGAAAACTTTATAAAAATTTTTAAACATCGATATTTCAGTAAATAAGCGTTTAATTGAGAAAATAAACTTCATTTGTGATCGCTTTTATATCTGACCAAAAATCGATTTTTGGATGAAAATTTAAAAAAAATTTTTAAAAATCGATATTTCAGAAAATAAGCGTTTAATTGAGAAAATAATCTTCATCTATGATCACTTTTATATCTTATCAGAAATAGAATTTTGGATGAAAATTTTTAAACCTCGATATTTCGGTAAATAGGCATTTAATTGAGAAAATAAGCTTCATCTGTAATCATTTCTACATCTCACCAAAAATGTATTTTGGATGAAAATTTTATAAAAATTTTTAAACATCGATATTTCAGTAAATAAGCGTTTAATTGAGAAAATAAGCTTCATCTGTAATAATTTCTACATCTGACCAAATATGGATTTTTGGATGAAAATTTTATAAAATTTTTAAACCTCGATATTTCGACAAATAAGCGTTTAATTGAGAAAATAAGCTTCATCTATGATCACTATTATATCTGACCAAAAATCGGTTTTTGGATGAAAATTTTATAAAAAATTATAAACCTCGATATTTCGGTAAATAAGCGTTTAATTGAGAAAATAAGCTTCATTTGTGATCACTTTTAAATCTGACCAAAAGTCGATTTTTGAATGAAAATTTTATAAAACTTTTGAAACCCCGATATATCGTTAAATAAACTTTTAATTGAGAAAATAAGCTTCATCTGTGATCACTTCTATATCTGACCAAAAATCGATATTTTGGATGAAAAATTTATAAAAATCTTTAAACCTCGATATTTCGGTAAATTAGAGTTTAGTTGAGAAAATAAGCTTCATCTGTGATCACTTTCATATATGTACAAAAATCGATTTTTGGATGAAAATTTTAAAAAATTTTTAAACATGGATATTTCAGTAAATAAGCGTTTAATTGAGAAAATAAGCTTCATCTGTAATAATTTCTACATCTGACCAAATATGGATTTTTGGATGAAAATTTTATAAAATTTTTAAACCTCGATATTTCGACAAATAAGCGTTTAATTGAGAAAATAAGCTTCATCTATGATCACTATTATATCTGACCAAAAATCGGTTTTTGGATGAAAATTTTATAAAAAATTATAAACCTCGATATTTCGGTAAATAAGCGTTTAATTGAGAAAATAAGCTTCATTTGTGATCACTTTTATATCCTAATCTCATAATCTCATAATCTTCATCTAAGATCACTTTTATATCTTATCAGAAATAGAATTTTGGATGAAAATTTTTAAACCTCGATAAATGGGCATTTAATTGAGAAAATAAGCTTCATCTGCAATCATTTCTACATCTCACCAAAAATGTATTTTGGATGAAAATTTTATAAAAATTTTTAAACATCGATATTTCAGTAAATAAGCGTTTGTTGGAGAAAATAAGCATCACCTGTGATCCCTTCTATATATGACCAAAAATCGATTTTTGGATGAAAAATTTATAAAAATCGTTCAACCTCGATATTTCAGTAAATAAGCGTTTAATTGAGAAAATAAGCTTCATCTGTAATAATTTCTACATCTGACCAAATATGGATTTTTGGATGAAAATTTTATAAAATTTTTAAACCTCGATATTTCGACAAATAAGCGTTTAATTGAGAAAATAAGCTTCATCTATGATCACTATTATATCTGACCAAAAATCGGTTTTTGGATGAAAATTTTATAAAAAATTATAAACCTCGATATTTCGGTAAATAAGCGTTTAATTGAGAAAATAAGCTTCATTTGTGATCACTTTTATATCCGACCAAAAGTTTATTTTTGGATGAAAATTTTATAAAAATTTTTAAACCTCGATACTTCAGTAAATAAGCGATTTAGAAAATAAGCTTCATCTGTGATCACTTTCATATCTGACCAAAAATCGATTTTTGGATGAAAATTGTATAAAAGTTTTTAAACATGGATATTTCAGTAAATAAGCGTTTAATTGAGTAAATAAGCTTCATCTATGATCACTTTTATATCTGATCAAAAATCGATTTTTGGATGAAAATTTTATAAAAATTTTTAAACCTCTATATTTCGGTAAATAAGCGTTTAATTGAGAAAATAAGCTTCATTTGTGATCACTTTTAAATCTGACCAAAAGTCGATTTTTGAATGAAAATTTTATAAAACTTTTGAAACCCCGATATATCGTTAAATAAACTTTTAATTGAGAAAATAAGCTTCATCTGTGATCACTTCTATATCTGACCAAAAATCGATATTTTGGATGAAAAATTTATAAAAATCTTTAAACCTCGATATTTCGGTAAATTAGAGTTTAGTTGAGAAAATAAGCTTCATCTGTGATCACTTTCATATATGTACAAAAATCGATTTTTGGATGAAAATTTTAAAAAATTTTTAAACATGGATATTTCAGTAAATAAGCGTTTAATTGAGAAAATAAGCTTCATCTATGATCACTTTTATATCTGACAAAAATCAATTTTTTGGATGAAAATTTTATAAAAATCTTTAAACCACGATATTTCGGTAAATAAGCGTTTTATTGAGAAAATAAGCTTCATCTATGATGACTTTTATATCTGACCAAAAATCGATTTTTGGATGAAAATTTAAAAAAAATTTTTAAACATCGATATTTCAGAAAATAAGCGTTTAATTGAGAAAATAATCTTCATCTATGATCACTTTTATATCTTATCAAAAATCGATTTTTGGATGAAAATTTTATAAAAACTTTTAAACCTCGATATTTCAGTAAATAAGCGTTTAATTGAGAAAATAAGCTTCATCTATGATCACTTTTATATCTGACAAAAATCAATTTTTTGGATGAAAATTTTATAAAAATCTTTAAACCACGATATTTCGGTAAATAAGCGTTTTATTGAGAAAATAAGCTTCATCTGTGAATAAGCGTTTTATTGAACAAATAAGCTTCATCTGTAATAATTTCTACATCTGACCAAAAATCGATTTTGGATGAAAATTTTATAAAAATTTTAAAACCTCGATATTTCGGTAAATAAGCGTTTAATTGAGAAAATAAGCTTCATCTGTAATAATTTCTACATCTGACCAAAAATCGATTTTGGATGAAAATTTTACAAAAATTTTTAAACATCAATATTTCAGTGATCTATGATCACTTTTATATCTGATCAGAAATATAATTTTGGATGATAATTTTTAAACCTCGATATTTCGGTAAATAGGCATTTAACTGAGGAAATAAGCTTCATCTGTAATCATTTCTACATCTCACCAAAAATCGATTTTTGGATAAAAATTTTATAAAAATTTTAAAACCTCGATATTTCGGTATATAAGCGTTTAATTGAGAAAATAAGCTTTATTTGTGATCACTTTTATATCTGACAAAAATCAATTTTTTGGATGAAAATTTTATAAAAATCTTTAAACCACGATATTTCGGTAAATAAGCGTTTTATTGAGAAAATAAGCTTCATCTATGATGACTTTTATATCTGACCAAAAATCGATTTTTGAATGAAAATTTTAAAAAAATTTTTAAACATCGATATTTCAGAAAATAAGCGTTTAATTGAGAAAATAATCTTCATCTATGATCACTTTTATATCTTATCAAAAATCGATTTTTGGATGAAAATTTTATAAACATTTTTAAACCTCGATGTTTCGATAAATAAGCGTTTAATTAAGAAAATAAGCTTCATCTGTGAATAAGCGTTTTATTGAGCAAATAAGCTTCATCTGTAATAATTTCTACATCTGACCAAAAATCGGTTTTTGGATGAAAATTTTATAAAAAATTATAAACCTCGATATTTCGGTAAATAAGCGTTTAATTGAGAAAATAAGCTTCATTTGTGATCACTTTTATATCCGACCAAAAGTTTATTTTTGGATGAAAATTTTATAAAAATTTTTAAACCTCGATACTTCAGTAAATAAGCGATTTAGAAAATAAGCTTCATCTGTGATCACTTTCATATCTGACCAAAAATCGATTTTTGGATGAAAATTGTATAAAAGTTTTTAAACATGGATATTTCAGTAAATAAGCGTTTAATTGAGTAAATAAGCTTCATCTATGATCACTTTTATATCTGATCAAAAATCGATTTTTGGATGAAAATTTTATAAAAATTTTTAAACCTCTATATTTCGGTAAATAAGCATTTAATTGAGAAAATAAGCTTCATTTGTGATCACTTTTAAATCTGACCAAAAGTCGATTTTTGAATGAAAATTTTATAAAACTTTTGAAACCCCGATATATCGTTAAATAAACTTTTAATTGAGAAAATAAGCTTCATCTGTGATCACTTCTATATCTGACCAAAAATCGATATTTTGGATGAAAAATTTATAAAAATCTTTAAACCTCGATATTTCGGTAAATTAGAGTTTAGTTGAGAAAATAAGCTTCATCTGTGATCACTTTCATATATGTACAAAAATCGATTTTTGGATGAAAATTTTAAAAAATTTTTAAACATGGATATTTCAGTAAATAAGCATTTAATTGAGAAAATAATTATTACAGATGAAGCTTATTTTCTCAATTAAACGCTTATTTACCGAAATATCGAGGTTTTAAAATTTTTATAAAATTTTCATCCAAAATCGATTTTTGGTCAGATGTAGAAATTATTACAGATGAAGCTTATTTGTTCAATAAAACGCTTATTCACAGATGAAGCTTATTTTCTTAATTAAACGCTTATTTATCGAAACATCGAGGTTTAAAAATGTTTATAAAATTTTCATCCAAAAATCGATTTTTGATAAGATATAAAAGTGATCATAGATGAAGATTATTTTCTCAATTAAACGCTTATTTTCTGAAATATCGATGTTTAAAAATTTTTTTAAAATTTTCATCCAAAAATCGATTTTTGGTCAGATATAAAAGTGATCACAAATGAAGCTTATTTTCTCAATTAAACGCTTATTTACTGAAATATCGAGGTTTAAAAGTTTTTATAAAATTTTCATACAAAAATCGGCTTTTGATCAGATATAAAAGTGATCATAGATGAAGCTTATTTTCTCAATTAAACGCTTATTTACTGAAATATCCATGTTTAAAAATTTTTTAAAATTTTCATCCAAAAATCGATTTTTGTACATATATGAAAGTGATCACAGATGAAGCTTATTTTCTCAACTAAACTCTAATTTACCGAAATATCGAGGTTTAAAGATTTTTATAAATTTTTCATCCAAAATATCGATTTTTGGTCAGATATAGAAGTGATCATAGATGAAGCTTATTTACTCAATTAAACGCTTATTTACTGAAATATCCATGTTTAAAAACTTTTATACAATTTTCATCCAAAAATCGATTTTTGGTCAGATATGAAAGTGATCACAGATGAAGCTTATTTTCTCAATTAAAAGTTTATTTAACGATATATCGGGGTTTCAAAAGTTTTATAAAATTTTCATTCAAAAATCGACTTTTGGTCAGATTTAAAAGTGATCACAAATGAAGCTTATTTTCTCAATTAAACGCTTATTTACCGAAATATAGAGGTTTAAAAATTTTTATAAAATTTTCATCCAAAAATCGATTTTTGATCAGATATAAAAGTGATCATAGATGAAGCTTATTTTCTCAATTAAACGCTTATTTACTGAAATATCCATGTTTAAAAATTTTTTAAAATTTTCATCCAAAAATCGATTTTTGTACATATATGAAAGTGATCACAGATGAAGCTTATTTTCTCAACTAAACTCTAATTTACCGAAATATCGAGGTTTAAAGATTTTTATAAATTTTTCATCCAAAATATCGATTTTTGGTCAGATATAGAAGTGATCACAGATGAAGCTTATTTTCTCAATTAAAAGTTTATTTAACGATATATCGGGGTTTCAAAAGTTTTATAAAATTTTCATTCAAAAATCGACTTTTGGTCAGATTTAAAAGTGATCACAAATGAAGCTTATTTTCTCAATTAAACGCTTATTTACCGAAATATAGAGGTTTAAAAATTTTTATAAAATTTTCATCCAAAAATCGATTTTTGATCAGATATAAAAGTGATCATAGATGAAGCTTATTTACTCAATTAAACGCTTATTTACTGAAATATCCATGTTTAAAAACTTTTATAAAATTTTCATCCAAAAATAAACTTTTGGTCGGATATAAAAGTGATCACAAATGAAGCTTATTTTCTCAATTAAACGCTTATTTACCGAAATATCGAGGTTTATAATTTTTTATAAAATTTTCATCCAAAAACCGATTTTTGGTCAGATATAATAGTGATCATAGATGAAGCTTATTTTCTCAATTAAACGCTTATTTACTGAAATATCGAGGTTGAAAGATTTTTATAAATTTTTCATCCAAAAATCGATTTTTGGTCATATATAGAAGGGATCACAGGTGATGCTTATTTTCTCCAACAAACGCTTATTTACTGAAATATCGAGGTTTAAAAATTTTTATAAAATTTTCATACAAACATCGGCTTTTGATCAGAGGTTTAAAGATTTTTATAAAATTTTTATCCAAAAATCGATTTTTGGTCAGATATAAAAGTGATCACAAATGAAGTTTATTTTCCCAACGCTTATTTACCGAAATATCGAGGTTTAAAAATTTTTATAAAATTTTCATCCAAAAATCGATTTTTGGTCAGATATAAAAGTGATGATATTTTCTCCATCAAACGCATATTTACTGAAATATCGAGGTCTTAAAATTTTTATAAAATTTTCATCCAAAAATCGATTTTTGGTGAGATGTAGAAGTGATTACAGATGAAGCTTATTTCCTCAATTAAATGCCTATTTACCGAAATATCGAGGTTTAAAAATTATCATCCAAAATTCTATTTCTGATCAGATATAAAAGTGATCATAGACCACTGAAATATTGATGTTTAAAAATTTGTATAAAATTTTCATCCAAAATCGATTTTTGGTCAGATGTAGAAATTATTACAGATGAAGCTTATTTTCTCAATTAAACGCTTATTTACCGAAATATCGAGGTTTTAAAATTTTTATAAAATTTTCTTCCAAAAATCGATTTTTGGTCAGATATAAAAGTGATCACAGATGAAGCTTATTTTCTCCATCAAACGCTTATTTACTGAAATATCGAGGTTTTAAAATTTTTATCCAAAAATCGATTTTTGGTGAGATGTAGAAATGATTACAGATGAAGCTTATTTCCTCAATTAAATGCCTATTTACCGAAATATCGAGGTTTAAAAATTATCATCCAAAATTATATTTCTGATCAGATATAAAAGTGATCATAGATCACTGAAATATTGATGTTTAAAAATTTTTATAAAATTTTCATCCAAAATCGATTTTTGGTCAGATGTAGAAATTATTACAGATGAAGCTTATTTTCTCAATTAAACGCTTATTTACCGAAATATCGAGGTTTTAAAATTTTTATAAAATTTTCATCCAAAATCGATTTTTGGTCAGATGTAGAAATTATTACAGATGAAGCTTATTTGCTCAATAAAACGCTTATTCACAGATGAAGCTTATTTTCTTAATTAAACGCTTATTTATCGAAACATCGAGGTTTAAAAATGTTTATAAAATTTTCATCCAAAAATCGATTTTTGATAAGATATAAAAGTGATCATAGATGAAGATTATTTTCTCAATTAAACGCTTATTTTCTGAAATATCGATGTTTAAAAATTTTTATAAAATTTTCATCCAAAAATCGATTTTTGGTCAGATATAAAAGTGATCACAAATGAAGCTTATTTTCTCAATAAAACGCTTATTTACCGAAATATCGTGGTTTAAAGATTTTTATAAAATTTTCATCCAAAAAATTGATTTTTGTCAGATATAAAAGTGATCATAGATGAAGCTTATTTTCTCAATTAAACGCTTATTTACTGAAATATCCATGTTTAAAAACTTTTATACAATTTTCATCCAAAAATCGATTTTTGTACATATATGAAAGTGATCACAGATGAAGCTTATTTTCTCAACTAAACTCTAATTTACCGAAATATCGAGGTTTAAAGATTTTTATAAATTTTTCATCCAAAATATCGATTTTTGGTCAGATATAGAAGTGATCACAGATGAAGCTTATTTTCTCAATTAAAAGTTTATTTAACGATATATCGGGGTTTCAAAAGTTTTATAAAATTTTCATTCAAAAATCGACTTTTGGTCAGATTTAAAAGTGATCACAAATGAAGCTTATTTTCTCAATTAAACGCATATTTACCGAAATATAGAGGTTTAAAAATTTTTATAAAATTTTCATCCAAAAATCGATTTTTGATCAGATATAAAAGTGATCATAGATGAAGCTTATTTACTCAATTAAAAGCTTATTTACTGAAATATCCATGTTTAAAAACTTTTATACAATTTTCATCCAAAAATCGATTTTTGGTCAGATATGAAAGTGATCACAGATGAAGCTTATTTTCTAAATCGCTTATTTACTGAAGTATCGAGGTTTAAAAATTTTTATAAAATTTTCATCCAAAAATAAACCTTTGGTCGGATATAAAAGTGATCACAAATGAAGCTTATTTTCTCAATTAAACGCTTATTTACCGAAATATCGAGGTTTATAATTTTTTATAAAATTTTCATCCAAAAACCGATTTTTGGTCAGATATAATAGTGAACATAGATGAAGCTTATTTTCTCAATTAAACGCTTATTTGTCGAAATATCGAGGTTTAAAAATTTTATAAAATTTTCATCCAAAAATCCATATTTGGTCAGATGTAGAAATTATTACAGATGAAGCTTATTTTCTCAATTAAACGCTTATTTACTGAAATATCGAGGTTGAAAGATTTTTATAAATTTTTCATCCAAAAATCGATTTTTGGTCATATATAGAAGGGATCACAGGTGATGTTTATTTTCTCCAACAAACGCTTATTTACTGAAATATCGATGTTTAAAAATTTTTATAAAATTTTCATCCAAAATACATTTTTGGTGAGATGTAGAAATGATTACAGATGAAGATTATTTTCTCAATTAAATGCCTATTTACCGAAATATCGAGGTTTAAAAATTTTCATCCAAAATTCTATTTCTGATAAGATATAAAAGTGATCATAGATCACTGAAATATTGATGTTTAAAAATTTTTATAAAATTTTCATCCAAAATCGATTTTTGGTCAGATGTAGAAATTATTACAGATGAAGCTTATTTTCTCAATTAAACGCTTATTTACCGAAATATCGAGGTTTTAAAATTTTTATAAAATTTTCTTCCAAAAATCGATTTTTGGTCAGATATAAAAGTGATCACAGATGAAGCTTATTTTCTCCATCAAACGCTTATTTACTGAAATATCGAGGTTTTAAAATTTTTATCCAAAAATCGATTTTTGGTTAGATGTAGAAATGATTACAGATGAAGCTTATTTCCTCAATTAAATGCCTATTTACCGAAATATCGAGGTTTAAAAATTATCATCCAAAATTATATTTCTGATCAGATATAAAAGTGATCATAGATCACTGAAATATTGATGTTTAAAAATTTTTATAAAATTTTCATCCAAAATCGGTTTTTGGTCAGATGTAGAAATTATTACAGATGAAGCTTATTTTCTCAATTAAACGCTTATTTACCGAAATATCGAGGTTTTAAAATTTTTATAAAATTTTCATCCAAAATCGATTTTTGGTCAGATGTAGAAATTATTACAGATGAAGCTTATTTGCTCAATAAAACGCTTATTCACAGATGAAGCTTATTTTCTTAATTAAACGCTTATTTATCGAAACATCGAGGTTTAAAAATGTTTATAAAATTTTCATCCAAAAATCGATTTTTGATAAGATATAAAAGTCATTATAGATGAAGCTTATTTTCTCAATAAAACGCTTATTTACCGAAATATCGTGGTTTAAAGATTTTTATAAAATTTTCATCCAAAAAATTGATTTTTGGTCAGATATAAAAGTGATCACAAATGAAGCTTATTTTCTCAATTAAACGCTTATTTACTGTAATATCGAGGTTTAAAAATTTTATAAAACTTTCATACAAAAATCGACTTTTGATCAGATATAAAAGTGATCATAGATGAAGCTTATTTTCTCAATTAAACGCTTATTTACCGAAATATCGAGGTTTAAAAATTTTTATAAAATTTTCATCCAAAAATCGATTTTTGGTGAGATGTAGAAATGATTACAGATGAAGCTTATTTCCTCAATTAAATGCCTATTTACCGAAGTATCGAGGTTTAAAAATTATCATCCAAAATTCTATTTCTGATCATATATAAAAGTGATCATAGATCACTGAAATATTGATGTTTAAAAATTTTTATAAAATTTTCATCCAAAATCGATTTTTGGTCAGATGTAGAAATTATTACAGATGAAGCTTATTTTCTCAATTAAACGCTTATTTACCGAAATATCGAGGTTTTAAAATTTTTATAAAATTTTCTTCCAAAAATCGATTTTTGGTCAGATATAAAAGTGATCACAGATGAAGCTTATTTTCTCCATCAAACGCTTATTTACTGAAATATCGAGGTTTTAAAATTTTTATAAAATTTTTATCCAAAAATCGATTTTTGGTGAGATGTAGAAATGATTACAGATGAAGCTTATTTCCTTAATTAAATGCCTATTTACCGAAATATCGAGGTTTAAAAATTATCATCCAAAATTATATTTCTGATCAGATATAAAAGTGATCATAGATCACTGAAATATTGATGTTTAAAAATTTTTATAAAATTTTCATCCAAAATCGATTTTTGGTCAGATGTAGAAATTATTACAGATGAAGCTTATTTTCTCAATTAAACGCTTATTTACCGAAATATCGAGGTTTTAAAATTTTTATAAAATTTTCATCCAAAATCGATTTTTGGTCAGATGTAGAAATTATTACAGATGAAGCTTATTTGCTCAATAAAACGCTTATTCACAGATGAAGCTTATTTTCTTAATTAAACGCTTATTTATCGAAACATCGAGGTTTAAAAATGTTTATAAAATTTTCATCCAAAAATCGATTTTTGATAAGATATAAAAGTCATCATAGATGAAGCTTATTTTCTCAATAAAACGCTTATTTACCGAAATATCGTGGTTTAAAGATTTTTATAAAATTTTCATCCAAAAAATTGATTTTTGGTCAGATATAAAAGTGATCACAAATGAAGCTTATTTTCTCAATTAAACGCTTATTTACTGAAGTATCGAGGTTTAAAAATTTTTATAAAATTTTCATCCAAAAATCGATTTTTGATCTGATATAAAAGTGATCATAGATGAAGCTTATTTTCTCAATAAAACGCTTATTTACCGAAATATCGTGGTTTAAAGATTTTTATAAAATTTTCATCCAAAAAATTGATTTTTGGTCAGATATAAAAGTGATCACAAATGAAGCTTATTTTCTCAATTAAACGCTTATTTACCGAAATATCGAGGTTTAAAAATTTTTATAAAATTTTCATCCAAAAACCGATTTTTGGTCAGATATAATAGTGATCATAGATGAAGCTTATTTTCTCAATTAAACGTTTATTTGTCGAAATATCGAGGTTTAAAAATTTTTTAAAATTTTCATCCAAAAATCCATATTTGGTCAGATGTAGAAATGATTACAGATGAAGCTTATTTTCTCAATTAAACGCTTATTTACTGAAATATCGAGGTTGAAAGATTTTTATAAATTTTTCATCCAAAATAGATTTTTGGTCAGATGTAGAAATGATTACAGATGAAGCTTATTTTCTCAATTAAACGCCTATTTACCGAAATATCGAGGTTTAAAAATTTTTATAAAATTTTATCCAAAATAGATTTTTGGTCAGATGTAGAAATGATTACAGATGAAGCTTATTTTCTCAATTAAACGCCTATTTACCGAAATATCGAGGTTAAAAATTTTTATAAAATTTTCATCCAAAAATCCATATTTGGTCAGATATAGAAGGGACCACAGGTGATGCTTATTTTCTCCATCAAACGCTTATTTACTGAAATATCGAGGTTTAAAAATTTTTATAAAATTTTATCCAAAATAGATTTTTGGTCAGATGTAGAAATGATTACAGATGAAGCTTATTTTCTCAATTAAACGCCTATTTACCGAAATATCGAGGTTTAAAAATTTTTATAAAATTTTCATCCAAAAATCGATTTTTGATCTGATATAAAAGTGATCATAGATGAAGCTTATTTTCTCAATTAAACGCTTATTTACTGATATATCGAGGTTTAAAGATTTTTATAAAATATTCATCCAAAAATCGATTTTTGGTTAGATGTAGAAATGATCACAGATGAAGCTTATTTGCTCAATAAAACGCTTATATACCGAAATATCATGGCTTAAAGAATTTAAAAAATTTTCATCCAAAAAGCGATTTTTGGACAGATGAAGGGGAGATCACAGATGAAGCTTATTTTCTCAATAAAATGCTTATTTACCGAAATATCGAGGTTTAAAAATTTTTATAAAATTTTCATCCAAAACATCAATTTTTAGTCAGATATAGATGTGATCACAGATGAAGCTTATTTTCTCAATAAAACGCTTATTTACCGAAATATCGAGGTTTAAAGAATTTTATAAAATTTTTATCCAAAAAGTCGATTTTTGGTCAGATATAGAAGTTATCACAGATGAAGCTTATTGGTTTTTGGTCAGATATAAATGTGATCACAAATGAAGTTTATTTTCCCAAAGCTTATTTACCGAATTATCGAGGTTTAAAAATTTTTATAAAATTTTCATCCAAAAATTGGTTTTTGGTCAGATATAAATGTGATCACAGATGAAGTTTATATTCTCAATAAAAGGCTTATTTACAGAAATATCGAGGTTTAAAGATTTTTATAAAATTTTTATCCAAAAATCGATTTTTAGTCAGATATAAATGTGATCACAAATGAAGTTTATTTTCCCAAAGCTTATTTACCGAATTATCGAGGTTTAAAAATTTTTATAAAATTTTCATCCAAAAATCGATTTTTGGTCAGATATAAAAGTGATCACAGGTGATGCTTATTTTCTCCATCAAACGCTTATTTACTGAAATATCGATGTTTAAAAATTTTTATAAAATTTTCATCCAAAATAGATTTTTGGTGAGATGTAGAAATGATTACAGATGAAGCTTATTTTCTCAATTAAATGCCTATTTACCGAAATATCGAGGTTTAAAAATTTTCATCCAAAATTGTATTTTTGATAAGATATAAAAGTGATCATAGATGAAGATTATTTTCTCAATTAAACGCCTATTTTCTGAAATATCGATGTTTAAAAATTTTATTTAAATTTTCATCCAAAAATCGATATTTGGTCAGATATAAAAGTCATCATAGATGAAGCTTATTTTCTCAATAAAACGCTTATTTACGGAAATATCGAGGTTTAAAGATTTTTATAAAATTTTCATCAAAAAAATTGAATTTTGGTTAGATATAAAAGTGATCACAAATGAAGTTTATTTTCTCAATTAAACGCTTATTTACTGAAATATCGATGTTTAAAAATTTTTATAAAATTTTCATCCAAAAATCGATTTTTGGTCAGATATAAAAGTGATCACAGATGAAGCTTATTTTCTCAATTAAACGCTTATTTACTGAAATATCGAGGTTTAAAAATGTTTATAAAATTTTCATCCAAAAATCGATTTTTGATAAGATATAAAAGTGATCATAGATGAAGATTTTTTTCTCAATTAAACGCTTATTTACTGAATTATCGATGTTTAAAAATTTTTATAAAATTTTCATCCAAAAATCGATTTTTGGTCAGATATAAAAGTGATCACAGATGAAGCTTATTTTCTTAATTAAAGGCTTATTTATCGAAACATCGAGGTTTAAAGATTTTTATAAAATTTTCATCCAAAAATCGATTTTTGATAAGATATAAAAGTGATCATAGATGAAGATTATTTTCTCAATTAAACGCTTATTTTCTGAAATATCGATGTTTAAAAATTTTTTTAAAATTTTCATCCAAAAATCGATTTTTGGTCAGATATAAAAGTCATCATAGATGAAGCTTATTTTCTCAATAAAACGCTTATATACCGAAATATCGAGGTTTAAAAATTTTTATAAAATTTTCATCCAAAAAATTGATTTCTGGTCAGATATAAAAGTGATGACAAATGAAGTTTATTTTCCCAACGCTTATTTACCGAAATATCGAGGTTTAAAAATTTTTATAAAATTTTCATTCAAAAATCGATTTTTGGTCAGATTTAAAAGTGATCACAAATGAAGCTTATTTTCTCAATTAAACGCTTATTTACTGAAATATCGATGTTTAAAAATTTTTATAAAATTTTCATCCAAAAATCGATTTTTGGTCAGATATAAAAGTCATCATAGATGAAGCTTATTTTCTCAGTTAAACGCTTATTTACTGATATATCGAGGTTTAAAGATTTTTATAAAATATTCATCCAAAAATCGATTTTTGGTTAGATGTAGAAATGATCACAGATGAAGCTTATTTGCTCAATAAAACGCTTATTTACCGAAATATCAGGGTTTAAAGAATTTAAAAAATTTTCATCTAAAAAGCGATTTTTGGACAGATGTAGGGGTGATCACAGATGAAGCTTATTTTCTCAATAAAACGCTTATTTACCGAAATATCGAGGTTTAAAAATTTTTATAAAATTTTCATCCAAAAAGTTGATTTTTGGTCAGATATAGAAGTTATCACAGATGAAGCTTATTTTCTCAATTAAACGCTTTAACGACTTTTATAAAATTTTTATCCAAAAATCGATTTTTGGTCAGATATAAAAGTGATCACAAATGAAGTTTATTTTCCCAAAGCTTATTTACCGAAATATCGAGGTTTAAAAATTTTTATAAAATTTTCATCCAAAAATCGATTTTTGGTCAGATATAAAAGTGATCACAGGTGATGCTTATTTTCTCCATCAAACGCTTATTTACTGAAATATCGATGTTTAAAAATTTTTATAAAATTTTCATCCAAAATAGATTTTTGGTGAGATGTAGAAATGATTACAGATGAAGCTTATTTTCTCAATTAAATGCCTATTTACCGAAATATCGAGGTTTAAAAATTTTCATCCAAAATTGTATTTTTGATAAGATATAAAAGTGATCATAGATGAAGATTATTTTCTCAATTAAACGCTTATTTTCTGAAATATCGATGTTTAAAAATTTTATTTAAATTTTCATCCAAAAATCGATTTTTGGTCAGATATAAAAGTCATCATAGATGAAGCTTATTTTCTCAATAAAACGCTTATTTACGAAAATATCGAGGTTTAAAGATTTTTATAAAATTTTCATCAAAAAAATTGAATTTTGGTCAGATATAAAAGTGATCACAAATGAAGTTTATTTTCTCAATTAAATGCTTATTTACTGAAATATCGATGTTTAAAAATTTTTATAAAATTTTCATCCAAAAATCGATTTTTGGTCAGATATAAAAGTGATCACAGATGAAGCTTATTTTCTTAATTAAAGGCTTATTTATCGAAACATCGAGGTTTAAAGATTTTTATAAAATTTTCATCCAAAAATCGATTTTTGATAAGATATAAAAGTGATCATAGATGAAGATTATTTTCTCAATTAAACGCTTATTTTCTGAAATATCGATGTTTAAAAATTTTTTTAAAATTTTCATCCAAAAATCGATTTTTGGTCAGATATAAAAGTCATCATAGATGAAGCTTATTTTCTCAATAAAACGCTTATTTACCGAAATATCGAGGTTTAAAGATTTTTATAAAATTTTCATTCAAAAATCGATTTTTGGTCAGATATAAAAGTCATCATAGATGAAGCTTATTTTCTCAATAAAACGCTTATTTACCGAAATATCGAGGTTTAAAGATTTTTATAAAATTTTCATTCAAAAATCGATATTTGGTCAGATTTAAAAGTGATCACAAATGAAGCTTATTTTCTCAATTAAACGCTTATTTACTGAAATATCGATGTTTAAAAATTTTTATAAAATTTTCATCCAAAAATCGATTTTTGGTCAGATATAAAAGTCATCATAGATGAAGCTTATTTTCTCAGTTAAACGCTTATTTACTGATATATCGAGGTTTAAAGATTTTTATAAAATATTCATCCAAAAATCGATTTTTGGTTAGATGTAGAAATGATCACAGATGAAGCTTATTTGCTCAATAAAACGCTTATTTACCGAAATATCAGGGTTTAAAGAATTTAAAAAATTTTCATCTAAAAAGCTATTTTTGGACAGATGTAGGGGTGATCACAGATGAAGCTTATTTTCTCAATAAAACGCTTATTTACCGAAATATCGAGGTTTAAAGATTTTTATAAAATATTCATCCAAAAAGTTGATTTTTGGTCAGATATAGAAGTTATCACAGATGAAGCTTATTTTCTCAATTAAACGCTTTAACGACTTTTATAAAATATTTATCCAAAAAATTGATTTTTGGTCAGATATAGAAATGATCACAGATGAAGTTTATATTCTCAATAAAAGGCTTATTTACAGAAATATCGAGGTTTAAAAATTTTTATAAAATTTTCATCCAAAAATCGATTTTTGGTCAGATATAAAAGTGATCACAGGTGATGCTTATTTTCTCCATCAAACGCTTATTTACTGAAATATCGATGTTTAAAAATTTTTATAAAATTTTCAATCAAAATAGATTTTTGGTGAGATGTAGAAATGATTACAGATGAAGCTTATTTTCTCAATTAAATGCCTATTTAACGAAATATCGAGGTTTAAAAATTTTCATCCATAATTGTATTTTTGATAAGATATAAAAGTGATCATAGATGAAGATTATTTTCTCAATTAAACGCTTATTTTCTGAAATATCGATGTTTAAAAATTTTTTTAAAATTTTCATCCAAAAATCGATTTTTGGTCATATATAAAAGTGATGACAAATGAAGTTTATTTTCCCAACGCTTATTTACCGAAATATCGAGGTTTAAAAATTTTTATAAAATTTTCATTCAAAAATCGATTTTTGGTCAGATTTAAAAGTGATCACAAATGAAGCTTATTTTCTGAATTAAACGAATATTTACTGAAATATCGATGTTTAAAAATTTTTATAAAATTTTCATCCAAAAATAGGTTTTTGGTCAGATATAAAAGTCATCATAGATGAAGCTTATTTTCTCAATTAAACGCTTATTTACTGATATATCGAGGTTTAAAGATTTTTATAAAATATTCATCCAAAAATCGATTTTTGGTTAGATGTAGAAATGATCACAGATGAATCTTATTTGCTCAATAAAACGCTTATTTACCGAAATATCAGGGTTTAAAGAATTTAAAAAATTTTCATCCAAAAAGCGATTTTTGGACAGATGTAGGGGTGATCACAGATGAAGCTTATTTTCTCAATAAAACGCTTATTTACCGAAATATCGAGGTTTAAAGAATCTTATAAAATTTTTATCCAAAAAGTCGATTTTTGGTCAGATATAGAAGTTATCACAGATGAAGCTTATTTTCTCAATTAAACGCTTTAACGACTTTTATAAAATATTTATCCAAAAAATTGATTTTTGGTCAGATATAGAAATGATCACAGATGAAGTTTATATTCTCAATAAAAGGCTTATTTACAGAAATATCGAGGTTTAAAAATTTTTATAAAATTTTCATCCAAAAATCGATTTTTGGTCAGATATAAAAGTGATCACAGGTGATGCTTATTTTCTCCATCAAACGCTTATTTACTGAAATATCGATGTTTAAAAATTTTTATAAAATTTTCAATCAAAATAGATTTTTGGTGAGATGTAGAAATGATTACAGATGAAGCTTATTTTCTCAATTAAATGCCTATTTACCGAAATATCGAGGTTTAAAAATTTTCATCCATAATTGTATTTTTGATAAGATATAAAAGTGATCATAGATGAAGATTATTTTCTCAATTAAACGCTTATTTTCTGAAATATCGATGTTTAAAAATTTTTTTTAAATTTTCATCCAAAAATCGATTTTTGGTCATATATAAAAGTCATCATAGATGAAGCTTATTTTCTCAATAAAACGCTTATTTACCGAAATATCGAGGTTTAAAGATTTTTATAAAATTTTCATCCAAAAAATTGATTTTTGGTCAGATATAAAAGTGATGACAAATGAAGTTTATTTTCCCAACGCTTATTTACCGAAATATCGAGGTTTAAAAATTTTTATAAAATTTTCATTCAAAAATCGATTTTTGGTCAGATTTAAAAGTGATCACAAATGAAGCTTATTTTCTGAATTAAACGAATATTTACTGAAATATCGATGTTTAAAAATTTTTATAAAATTTTCATCCAAAAATAGGTTTTTGGTCAGATATAAAAGTCATCATAGATGAAGCTTATTTTCTCAATTAAACGCTTATTTACTGATATATCGAGGTTTAAAGATTTTTATAAAATATTCATCCAAAAATCGATTTTTGGTTAGATGTAGAAATGATCACAGATGAATCTTATTTGCTCAATAAAACGCTTATTTACCGAAATATCAGGGTTTAAAGAATTTAAAAAATTTTCATCCAAAAAGCGATTTTTGGACAGATGTAGGGGTGATCACAGATGAAGCTTATTTTCTCAATAAAACGCTTATTTACCGAAATATCGAGGTTTAAAAATTTTTATAAAATTTTCATCCAAATTATCAATTTTTAGTCAGATATAGATCTGATCACAGATGAAGCTTATTTTCTCAATAAAACGCTTATTTACCGAAATATCGAGGTTTAAAGAATCTTATAAAATTTTTATCCAAAAAGTCGATTTTTGGTCAGATATAGAAGTTATCACAGATGAAGCTTATTTTCTCAATTAAACGCTTTAACGACTTTTATAAAATATTTATCCAAAAAATTGGTTTTTGGTCAGATATAGAAATGATCACAGATGAAGTTTATCTTCTCAATAAAAGGCTTATTTACAGAAATATCGAGGTTTAAAGATTTTTATAAAATTTTCATCCAAAAATCGATTTTTGGTCAGATATAAAAGTGATCACAGGTGATGCTTATTTTCTCCATCAAACGCTTATTTACTGAAATATCGATGTTTAAAAATTTTTATAAAATTTTCATCCAAAATAGATTTTTGGTGAGATGTAGAAATGATTACAGATGAAGCTTATTTTCTCAATTAAATGCCTATTTACCGAAATATGGAGGTTTAAAAATTTTCATCCAAAAATCGATTTTTGATAAGATATAAAAGTGATCATAGATGAAGATTATTTTCTCAATTAAACGCTTATTTTCTGAAATATCGATGTTTAAAAATTTTTTTAAAATTTTCATCCAAAAATCGATTTTTGGTCAGATATAAAAGTCATCATAGATGAAGCTTATTTTCTCAATAAAACGCTTATTTACCGAAATATCGTGGTTTAAAGATTTTTATAAAATTTTCATCCAAAAAATTGATTTTTGTCAGATATAAAAGTGATCACAAATAAAGCTTATTTTCTCAATTAAACGCTTATATACCGAAATATCGAGGTTTTAAAATTTTTATAAAATTTTCATCCAAAAATCGATTTTTGGTCAGATATAAAAGTGATCACAGATGAAGCTTATTTTCTCCATCAAACGCTTATTTACTGAAATATCGATGTTTAAAAATTTTTATAAAATTTTCATCCAAAATAGATTTTTGGTGAGATGTAGAAATGATTACAGATGAAGCTTATTTTCTCAATTAAATGCCTATTTACCGAAATATGGAGGTTTAAAAATTTTCATCCAAAAATCGATTTTTGATAAGATATAAAAGTGATCATAGATGAAGATTATTTTCTCAATTAAACGCTTATTTTCTGAAATATCGATGTTTAAAAATATTATTTAAATTTTCATCCAAAAATCGATTTTTGGTCAGATATAAAAGTGATCACAAATGAAGTTTATTTTCCCAAAGCTTATTTACCGAAATATCGAGGTTTAAAAATTTTTATAAAATTTTCATCCAAAAATCGATTTTTGGTCAGATATAAAAGTGATCACAGGTGATGCTTATTTTCTCCATCAAACGCTTATTTACTGAAATATCGATGTTTAAAAATTTTTATAAAATTTTCATCCAAAATAGATTTTTGGTGAGATGTAGAAATGATTACAGATGAAGCTTATTTTCTCAATTAAATGCCTATTTACCGAAATGTGGAGGTTTAAAAATTTTCATCCAAAAATCGATTTTTGATAAGATATAAAAGTGATCATAGATGAAGATTATTTTCTCAATTAAACGCTTATTTTCTGAAATATCGATGTTTAAAAATATTACTTAAATTTTCATCCAAAAATCGATTTTTGGTCAGATATAAAAGTCATCATAGATGAAGCTTATTTTCTCAATAAAACGCTTATTTACGGAAATATCGAGGTTTAAAGATTTTTATAAAATTTTCATCAAAAAAATTGAATTTTTGTCAGATATAAAAGTGATCACAAATGAAGCTTATTTTCTCAATTAAACGCTTGTTTACTGAAATATCGATGTTTAAAAATTTTTATAAAATTTTCATCCAAAAATCGATTTTTGGTCAGATATAAAAGTGATCACAGATGAAGCTTATTTTCTCAATTAAACGCTTATTTACTGAAATATCGAGGTTTAAAAATGTTTATAAAATTTTCATCCAAAAATCGATTTTTGATAAGATATAAAAGTGATCATAGATGAAGATTATTTTCTCAATTAAACGCTTATTTACTGAAATATCGATGTTTAAAAATTTTTATAAAATTTTCATCCAAAAATCGATTTTTGGTCAGATATAAAAGTGATCACAGGTGATGCTTATTTTCTCCATCAAACGCTTATTTACTGAAATATCGATGTTTAAAAATTTTTATAAAATTTTCAACCAAAAATCGATTTTTGGTCAGATATAAAAGTCATCATAGATGAAGCTTATTTTCTCAATAAAACGCTTATTTACCGAAATATCGAGGTTTAAAGATTTTTATAAAATTTTCATCCAAAATATTGATTTCTGGTCAGATATAAAAGTGATGACAAATGAAGTTTATTTTCCCAACGCTTATTTACCGAAATATCGAGGTTTAAAAATTTTTATAAAATTTTCATTCAAAAATCGATTTTTGGTCAGATTTAAAAGTGATCACAAATGAAGCTTATTTTCTCAATTAAACGCTTATTTACTGAAATATCGATGTTTAAAAATTTTTATAAAATTTTCATCCAAAAATCGATTTTTGGTCAGATATAAAAGTCATCATAGATGAAGCTTATTTTCTCAGTTAAACGCTTATTTACTGATATATCGAGGTTTAAAGATTTTTATAAAATATTCATCCAAAAATCGATTTTTGGTTAGATGTAGAAATGATCACAGATGAAGCTTATTTGCTCAATAAAACGCTTATTTACCGAAATATCAGGGTTTAAAGAATTTAAAAAATTTTCATCCAAAAAGCGATTTTTGGACAGATGTAGGGGTGATCACAGATGAAGCTTATTTTCTCAATAAAACGCTTATTTACCGAAATATCGAGGTTTAAAGATTTTTATAAAATTTTCATTCAAAAAGTTGATTTTTGGTCAGATATAGAAGTTATCACAGATGAAGCTTATTTTCTCAATTAAACGCTTTAACGACTTTTATAAAATATTTATCCAAAAAATTGATTTTTGGTCAGATATAGAAATGATCACAGATGAAGTTTATATTCTCAATAAAAGGCTTATTTACAGAAATATCGAGGTTTAAAGATTTTTATAAAATTTTTATCCAAAAATCGATTTTTGGTCAGATATAAAAGTGATCACAAATGAAGTTTATTTTCCCAAAGCTTATTTACCGAAATATCGAGGTTTAAAAATTTTTATAAAATTTTCATCCAAAAATAGATTTTTGGTCAGATATAAAAGTGATCACAGGTGATGCTTATTTTCTCCATCAAACGTTTATTTACTGAAATATCGATGTTTAAAAATTTTTATAAAATTTTCATCCAAAATAGATTTTTGGTAAGATGTAGAAATGATTACAGATGAAGCTTATTTTCTCAATTAAATGCCTATTTACCGAAATATCGAGGTTTAAAAATTTTCATCCAAAATTGTATTTTTGATAAGATATAAAAGTGATCATAGATGAAGATTATTTTCTCAATTAAACGCTTATTTTCTGAAATATCGATGTTTAAAAATTTTATTTAAATTTTCATCCAAAAATCGATTTTTGGTCAGATATAAAAGTCTTCATAGATGAAGCTTATTTTCTCAATAAAACGCTTATTTACGGAAATATCGAGGTTTAAAGATTTTTATAAAATTTTCATCAAAAAAATTGAATTTTGGTCAGATATAAAAGTGATCACAAATGAAGTTTATTTTCTCAATTAAACGCTTATTTACTGAAATATCGATGTTTAAAAATTTTTATAAAATTTTCATCCAAAAATCGATTTTTGGTCAGATATAAAAGTGATCACAGATGAAGCTTATTTTCTCAATTAAACGCTTATATACTGAAATATCGAGGTTTAAAAATGTTTATAAAATTTTCATCCAAAAATCGATTTTTGATAAGATATAAAAGTGATCATAGATGAAGATTATTTTCTCAATTAAACGCTTATTTACTGAAATATCGATGTTTAAAAATTTTTATAAAATTTTCATCCAAAAATCGATTTTTGGTCAGATATAAAAGTGATCACAGATGAAGCTTATTTTCTTAATTAAAGGCTTATTTATCGAAACATCGAGGTTTAAAGATTTTTATAAAATTTTCATCCAAAAATCGATTTTTGATAAATATAAAAGTGATCATAGATGAAGATTATTTTCTCAATTAAACGCTTATTTTCTGAAATATCGATGTTTAAAAATTTTTTTAAAATTTTCATCCAAAAATCGACTTTTGGTCAGATATAAAAGTCATCATAGATGAAGCTTATTTTCTCAATAAAACGCTTATTTACCGAAATATCGAGGTTTAAAGATTTTTATAAAATTTTCATCCAAAAAATTGATTTCTGGTCAGATATAAAAGTGATGACAAATGAAGTTTATTTTCCCAAAGCTTATTTACCGAAATATCGAGGTTTAAAAATTTTTATAAAATTTTCATTCAAAAATCGATTTTTGGTCAGATTTAAAAGTGATCACAAATGAAGCTTATTTTCTCAATTAAACGCTTATTTACTGAAATATCGATGTTTAAAAATTTTTATAAAATTTTCATCCAAAAATCGATTTTTGGTCAAATATAAAAGTCATCATAGATGAAGCTTATTTTCTCAGTTAAACGCTTATTTACTGATATATCGAGGTTTAAAGATTTTTATAAAATATTCATCCAAAAATCGATTTTTGGTTAGATGTAGAAATGATCACAGATGAAGCTTATTTCCTCAATAAAACGCTTATTTACCGAAATATCAGGGTTTAAAGAATTTAAAAAATTTTCATCCAAAAAGCGATTTTTGGACAGATGTAGGGGTGATCACAGATGAAGCTTATTTTCTCAATAAAACGCTTATTTACCGAAATATCGAGGTTTAAAGATTTTTATAAAATTTTCATCCAAAAAGTTGATTTTTGGTCAGATATAAAAGTGATGACAAATGAAGTTTATTTTCCCAACGCTTATTTACCGAAATATCGAGGTTTAAAAATTTTTATAAAATTTTCATTCAAAAATCGATTTTTGGTCAGATTTAAAAGTGATCACAAATGAAGCTTATTTTCTGAATTAAATGATTATTTACTGAAATATCGATGTTTAAAAATTTTTATAAAATTTTCATCCAAAAATAGGTTTTTGGTCAGATATAAAAGTCATCATAGATGAAGCTTATTTTCTCAATTAAACGCTTATTTACTGATATATCGAGGTTTAAAGATTTTTAAAAATATTCATCCAAAAATCGATTTTTGGTTAGATGTAGAAATGATCACAGATGAATCTTGTTTGCTCAATAAAACGCTTATTTACCGAAATATCAGGGTTTAAAGAATTTAAAAAATTTTCATCCAAAAAACGATTTTTGGACAGATGTAGGGGTGATCACAGATGAAGCTTATTTTCTCAATAAATCGCTTATTTACCGAAATATCGAGGTTTAAAAATTTTTATAAAATTTGCATCCAAAGTATCAATTTTTAGTCAGATATAGATCTGATCACAGATGAAGCTTATTTTCTCAATAAAACGCTTATTTACCGAAATATCGAGGTTTAAAGAATCTTATAAAATTTTTATCCAAAAAGTCGATTTTTGGTCAGATATAGAAGTTATCACAGATGAAGCTTATTTTCTCAATTAAACGCTTTAACGACTTTTATAAAATATTTATCCAAAAAATTGATTTTTGGTCAGATATAGAAATGATCACAGATGAAGCTTATTTCCTCAATAAAACGCTTATTTACCGAAATATCAGGGTTTAAAGAATTTAAAAAATTTTCATCCAAAAAGCGATTTTTGGACAGATGTAGGGGTGATCACAGATGAAGCTTATTTTCTCAATAAAACGCTTATTTACCGAAATATCGAGGTTTAAAGATTTTTATAAAATTTTCATCCAAAAAGTTGATTTTTGGTCAGATATAGAAGTTATCACAGATGAGGCTTATTTTCTCAATTAAACGCTTTAACGACTTTTATAAAATATTTATCCAAAAAATTGATTTTTGGTCAGATATAGAAATGATCACAGATGAAGTTTATATTCTCAATAAAAGGCTTATTTACAGAAATATCGAGGTTTAAAGATTTTTATAAAATTTTTATCCAAAAATCGATTTTTGGTCAGATATAAAAGTGATCACAAATGAAGTTTATTTTCCCAAAGCTTATTTACCGAAATATCGAGGTTTAAAAATTTTTATAAAATTTTCATCCAAAAATCGATTTTTGGTCAGATATAAAAGTCATCATAGATGAAGCTTATTTTCTCAGTTAAACGCATATTTACTGATATATCGAGGTTTAAAGATTTTTAAAAATATTCATCCAAAAATCGATTTTTGGTTAGATGTAGAAATGATCACAGATGAAGCTTATTTGCTCAATAAAACGCTTATTTAGCGAAATATCAGGGTTTAAAGAATTTAAAAAATTTTCATCCAAAAAGCGATTTTTGGACAGATGTAGGGGTGATCACAGATGAAGCTTATTTTCTCAATAAAACGCTTATTTACCGAAATATCGAGGTTTAAAAATTTTTATAAAATTTTCATCCAAAGTATCAATTTTTAGTCAGATATAGATCTGATCACAGATGAAGCTTATTTTCTCAATAAAACGCTTATTTACCGAAATATCGAGGTTTAAAGAATCTTATAAAATTTTTATCCAAAAAGTCGATTTTTGGTCAGATATAGAAGTTATCACAGATGAAGCTTATTTTCTCAATTAAACGCTTTAACGACTTTTATAAAATATTTATCCAAAAAATTGGTTTTTGGTCAGATATAGAAATGATCACAGGTGAAGTTTATATTCTCAATAAAAGGCTTATTTAGAGAAATATCGAGGTTTAAAGATTTTTATAAAATTTTTATCCAAAAATCGATTTTTGGTCAGTTATAAAAGTGATCACAAATGAAGTTTATTTTCCCAAAGCTTATTTACCGAAATATCGAGGTTTAAAACTTTTTATAAAATTTTCATCCAAAAATCGATTTTTGGTCAGATATAAAAGTGATCACAGGTGATGCTTATTTTCTAAATCAAACGCTTATTTACTGAAATATCGATGTTTAAAAATTTTTATAAAATTTTCATCCAAAATAGATTTTTGGTGAGATGTAGAAATGATTACAGATGAAGCTTAATTTCTCAATTAAATGCCTATTTACCGAAATATCGAGGTTTAAAAATTTTCATCCAAAATTGTATTTTTGATAAGATATAAAAGTGATCATAGATGAAGATTATTTTCTCAATTAAACACTTATTTTCTGCAATATCGATGTTTAAAAATTTTATTTAAATTTTCATCCCAAAATCGATTTTTGGTCAGATATAAAAGTGATCACAGGTGATGCTTATTTTCTAAATCAAACGCTTATTTACTGAAATATCGATGTTTAAAAATTTTTATAAAATTTTCATCCAAAATAGATTTTTGGTGAGATGTAGAAATGATTACAGATGAAGCTTATTTTCTCAATTAAATGCCTATTTACCGAAATATCGAGGTTTAAAAATTTTCATCCAAAATTGTATTTTTCATAAGATATAAAAGTGATCATAGATGAAGATTATTTTCTCAATTAAACACTTATTTTCTGCAATATCGATGTTTAAAAATTTTATTTAAATTTTCATCCAAAAATCGATTTTTGGTCAGATATAAAAGTCATCATAGATGAAGCTTATTTTCTCAATAAAACGCTTATTTACGGAAATATCGAGGTTTAAAGATTTTTATAAAATTTTCATCAAAAAAATTGAATTTTGGTCAGATATAAAAGTGATCACAAATGAAGTTTATTTTCTCAATTAAACGCTTGTTTACTGAAATATCGATGTTTAAAAATTTTTATAAAATTTTCATCCAAAAATCGATTTTTGGTCAGATATAAAAGTGATCACAGATGAAGCTTATTTTCTCAATTAAACGCTTGTTTACTGAAATATCGATGTTTAAAAATTTTTATAAAATTTTCATCCAAAAATCGATTTTTGGTCAGATATAAAAGTGATCACAGATGAAGCTTATTTTCTTAATTAAACGCTTATTTATCAAAACATCGAGGTTTAAAAATGTTTATAAAATTTTCATCCAAAAATCGATTTTTGATAAGATTTAAAAATGATCACAAATGAAGCTTATTTTCTCAATTAAACGCTTATTTACTGAAATGTCGATGTTTAAAAATTTTTATAAAATTTTCATCCAAAAGTCGATTTTTGGTCAGATATAAAAGTCATCATAGATGAAACTTATTTTCTCAATTAAACGCTTATTTACTGAAATATCCATGTTTAAAAATTTTTTAAAATTTTCATCCAAAAATCTAGTTTTGGTCAGATATAAAAGTCATCATAGATGAAGCTTATTTTCTCAATAAAACGCTTATTTACCGAAATATCGTGGTTTAGATTTTTATAAAATTTTCATCCAAAAAATTGATTTTTGGTCAGATATAAAAGTGATCACAAATGAAGCTTATTTTCTCAATTAAACGCTTATTTTCTGAAATATCGAGGTTTAAAAATTTTTATAAAACTTTCATACAAAAATCGACTTTTGATCAGATATAAAAGTGATCATAGATGAAGCTTATTTTCTCAATTAAACGCTTATTTACTGAACTATCCATGTTTAAAAATTTTTTTAAAATTTTCATCCAAAAATCGATTTTTGTCCATATATGAAAGTGGTCACAGATGAAGCTTATTTTCTCAATTAAACTCTAATTTACCGAAATATTGAGGTTTAAAGATTTTTATAAATTTTTCATCCAAAAATCGATTTTTGGTCAGATATAAAAGTGATCACAGATGAAACTTATTTTCTTAATTAAACACTTATTTATCGAAACATCGAGGTTTAAAAATGTTTATAAAATTTTCATCCAAAAATCGATTTTTGATAAGATATAAAAGTGATCATAGATGAAGATTATTTTCTCAATTAAACGCTTATTTTCTGAAATATCGATGTTTAAAAATTTTATTTAAATTTTCATCCAAAAATCGATTTTTGGTCAGATATAAAAGTCATCATAGATGAAGCTTATTTTCTCAGTAAAACGCTTATTTACGGAAATATCGAGGTTTAAAAATTTTTATAAAATTTTCATCAAAAAAATTGAATTTTGGTCAGATATAAAAGTGATCACAAATGAAGTTTATTTTCTCAATTAAACGCTTGTTTACTGAAATATCGATGTTTAAAAATTTTTATAAAATTTTCATCCAAAAATCGATTTTTGGTCAGATATAAAAGTGATCACAGATGAAGCTTATTTTCTCAATTAAACGCTTATTTACTGAAATGTCGATGTTTAAAAATTTTTATAAAATTTTCATCCAAAAATCGATTTTTGGTCAGATATAAAAGTGATCACAGATGAAGCTTATTTTCTTAATTAAACGCTTATTTATCAAAACATCGAGGTTTAAAAATGTTTATAAAATTTTCATCCAAAAATCGATTTTTGATAAGATATAAAAGTGATCATAGATGAAGATTATTTTCTCAATTAAACGCTTATTTTCTGAAATATCGATGTTTAAAAATTTTTTTTAAATTTTCATCCAAAAATCGATTTTTGGTCAGATATAAAAGTCATCATAGATGAAGCTTATTTTCTCAATAAAACGCTTATTTACCGAAATATCGAGGTTTAAAGATTTTTATAAAATTTTCATCCAAAATATTGATTTCTGGTCAGATATAAAAGTGATGACAAATGAAGTTTATTTTCCCAACGCTTATTTACCGAAATATCGAGGTTTAAAAATTTTTATAAAATTTTCATTCAAAAATCGATTTTTGGTCAGATTTAAAAGTGATCACAAATGAAGCTTATTTTCTCAATTAAACGCTTATTTACTGAAATATCGATGTTTAAAAATTTTTATAAAATTTTCATCCAAAAAGCGATTTTTGGACAGATGTAGGGGTGATCACAGATGAAGCTTATTTTCTCAATAAAACGCTTATTTACCGAAATATCGAGGTTTAAAGATTTTTATAAAATTTTCATCCAAAAAGTTGATTTTTGGTCAGATATAGAAGTTATCACAGATGAAGCTTATTTTCTGAATTAAACGCTTTAACGACTTTTATAAAATATTTATCCAAAAAATTGATTTTTGGTCAGATATAGAAATGATCACAGATGAAGTTTATATTCTCAATAAAAGGCTTATTTACAGAAATATCGAGGTTTAAAGATTTTTATAAAATTTTTATCCAAAAATCGATTTTTGGTCAGATATAAAAGTGATCACAAATGAAGTTTATTTTCCCAAAGCTTATTTACCGAAATATCGAGGTTTAAAAATTTTTATAAAATTTTCATCCAAAAATCGATTTTTGGTCAGATATAAAAGTGATCACAGGTGATGCTTATTTTCTAAATCAAACGCTTATTTACTGAAATATCGATGTTTAAAAATTTTTATAAAATTTTCATCCAAAATAGATTTTTGGTGAGATGTAGAAATGATTACAGATGAAGCTTATTTTCTCAATTAAATGCCTATTTACCGAAATATCGAGGTTTAAAAATTTTCATCCAAAATTGTATTTTTGATAAGATATAAAAGTGATCATAGATGAAGATTATTTTCTCAATTAAACACTTATTTTCTGCAATATCGATGTTTAAAAATTTTATTTAAATTTTCATCCAAAAATCGATTTTTGGTCAGATATAAAAGTCATCATAGATGAAGCTTATTTTCGCAATAAAACGCTTATTTACGGAAATATCGAGGTTTAAAGATTTTTATAAAATTTTCATCAAAAAAATTGAATTTTGGTCAGATATAAAAGTGATCACAAATGAAGTTTATTTTCTCAATTAAACGCTTGTTTACTGAAATATCGATGTTTAAAAATTTTTATAAAATTTTCATCCAAAAATCGATTTTTGGTCAGATATAAAAGTGATCACAGATGAAGCTTATTTTCTCAATTAAACGCTTATTTACTGAAATATCGATGTTTAAAAATGTTTATAAAATTTTCATCCAAAAATCGATTTTTGATAAGATATAAAAGTGATCATAGATGAAGATTATTTTCTCAATTAAACGCTTATTTACTGAAATATCGATGTTTAAAAATTTTTATAAAATTTTCATCCAAAAATCGATTTTTGGTCAGATATAAAAGTGATCACAGATGAAGCTTATTTTCTTAATTAAACGCTTATTTATCAAAACATCGAGGTTTAAAAATGTTTATAAAATTTTCATCCAAAAATCGATTTTTGATAAGATTTAAAAATGATCACAAATGAAGCTTATTTTCTCAATTAAACGCTTATTTACTGAAATATCGATGTTTAAAAATTTTTATAAAATTTTCATCCAAAAATCGATTTTTGGTCAGATATAAAAGTCATCATAGATGAAACTTATTTTCTCAATTAAACGCTTATTTACTGAAATATCCATGTTTAAAAATTTTTTAAAATTTTCATCCAAAAATCTAGTTTTGGTCAAATATAAAAGTCATCATAGATGAAGCTTATTTTCTCAATAAAACGCTTATTTACCGAAATATCGTGGTTTAGATTTTTATAAAATTTTCATCCAAAAAATTGATTTTTGGTCAGATATAAAAGTGATCACAAATGAAGCTTATTTTCTCAATTAAACGCTTATTTTCTGAAATATCGAGGTTTAAAAATTTTTATAAAACTTTCATACAAAAATCGACTTTTGATCAGATTTAAAAGTGATCATAGATGAAGCTTATTTTCTCAATTAAACGCTTATTTACTGAACTATCCATGTTTAAAAATTTTTTTAAAATTTTCATCCAAAAATCGATTTTTGTCCATATATGAAAGTGGTCACAGATGAAGCTTATTTTCTCAATTAAACTCTAATTTACCGAAATATTGAGGTTTAAAGATTTTTATAAATTTTTCATCCAAAAATCGATTTTTGGTCAGATATAAAAGTGATCACAGATGAAGCTTATTTTCTTAATTAAACACTTATTTATCGAAACATCGAGGTTTAAAAATGTTTATAAAATTTTCATCCAAAAATCGATTTTTGATAAGATATAAAAGTGATCATAGATGAAGATTATTTTCTCAATTAAACGCTTATTTTCTGAAATATCGATGTTTAAAAATTTTATTTAAATTTTCATCCAAAAATCGATTTTTGGTCAGATATAAAAGTCATCATAGATGAAGCTTATTTTCTCAGTAAAACGCTTATTTACGGAAATATCGAGGTTTAAAGATTTTTATAAAATTTTCATCAAAAAAATTGAATTTTGGTCAGATATAAAAATGATCACAAATGAAGTTTATTTTCTCAATTAAACGCTTGTTTACTGAAATATCGATGTTTAAAAATTTTTATAAAATTTTCATCCAAAAATCGATTTTTGGTCAGATATAAAAGTGATCACAGATGAAGCTTATTTTCTCAATTAAACGCTTATTTACTGAAATGTCGATGTTTAAAAATTTTTATAAAATTTTCATCCAAAAATCGATTTTTGGTCAGATATAAAAGTGATCACAGATGAAGCTTATTTTCTTAATTAAACGCTTATTTATCAAAACATCGAGGTTTAAAAATGTTTATAAAATTTTCATCCAAAAATCGATTTTTGATAAGATATAAAAGTGATCATAGATGAAGATTATTTTCTCAATTAAACGCTTATTTTCTGAAATATCGATGTTTAAAAATTTTTTTTTAAATTTTCATCCAAAAATCGATTTTTGGTCAGATATAAAAGTCATCATAGATGAAGCTTATTTTCTCAATAAAACGCTTATTTACCGAAATATCGAGGTTTAAAGATTTTTATAAAATTTTCATCCAAAATATTGATTTCTGGTCAGATATAAAAGTGATGACAAATGAAGTTTATTTTCCCAACGCTTATTTACCGAAATATCGAGGTTTAAAAATTTTTATAAAATTTTCATTCAAAAATCGATTTTTGGTCAGATTTAAAAGTGATCACAAATGAAGCTTATTTTCTCAATTAAACGCTTATTTACTGAAATATCGATGTTTAAAAATTTTTATAAAATTTTCATCCAAAAAGCGATTTTTGGATAGATGTAGGGGTGATCACAGATGAAGCTTATTTTCTCAATAAAACGCTTATTTACCGAAATATCGAGGTTTAAAGATTTTTATAAAATTTTCATCCAAAAATCGATTTTTGGTCAGATATAAAAGTGATCACAGATGAAGCTTATTTTCTTAATTAAACGCTTATTTATCAAAACATCGAGGTTTAAAAATGTTTATAAAATTTTCATCCAAAAATCGATTTTTGATAAGATATAAAAGTGATCATAGATGAAGATTATTTTCTCAATTAAACGCTTATTTTCTGAAATATCGATGTTTAAAAATTTTTTTTAAATTTTCATCCAAAAATCGATTTTTGGTCAGATATAAAAGTCATCATAGATGAAGCTTATTTTCTCAATAAAACGCTTATTTACCGAAATATCGAGGTTTAAAGATTTTTATAAAATTTTCATCCAAAATATTGATTTCTGGTCAGATATAAAAGTGATGACAAATGAAGTTTATTTTCCCAACGCTTATTTACCGAAATATCGAGGTTTAAAAATTTTTATAAAATTTTCATTCAAAAATCGATTTTTGGTCAGATTTAAAAGTGATCACAAATGAAGCTTATTTGCTCAATTAAACGCTTATTTACTGAAATATCGATGTTTAAAAATTTTTATAAAATTTTCATCCAAAAAGCGATTTTTGGACAGATGTAGGGGTGATCACAGATGAAGCTTATTTTCTCAATAAAACGCTTATTTACCGAAATATCGAGGTTTAAAGATTTTTATAAAATTTTCATCCAAAAATCGATTTTTGGTCAGATATAGAAGTTATCACAGATGAAGCTTATTTTCTCAATTAAACGCTTTAACGACTTTTATAAAATATTTATCCAAAAAATTGATTTTTGGTCAGATATAGAAATGATCACAGATGAAGTTTATATTCTCAATAAAAGGCTTATTTACAGAAATATCGAGGTTTAAAGATTTTTATAAAATTTTTATCTAAAAATCGATTTTTGGTCAGATATAAAAGTGATCACAAATGAAGTTTATTTTCCCAAAGCTTATTTACCGAAATATCGAGGTTTAAAAATTTTTATAAAATTTTCATCCAAAAATCGATTTTTGGTCAGATATAAAAGTGATCACAGGTGATGCTTATTTTCTAAATCAAACGCTTATTTACTGAAATATCGATGTTTAAAAATTTTTATAAAATTTTCATCCAAAATAGATTTTTGGTGAGATGTAGAAATGATTACAGATGAAGCTTATTTTCTCAATTAAATGCCTATTTACCGAAATATCGAGGTTTAAAAATTTTCATCCAAAATTGTATTTTTGATAAGATATAAAAGTGATCATAGATGAAGATTATTTTCTCAATTAAACACTTATTTTCTGCAATATCGATGTTTAAAAATTTTATTTAAATTTTCATCCAAAAATCGATTTTTGGTCAGATATAAAAGTCATCATAGATGAAGCTTATTTTCGCAAGAAAACGCTTATTTACGGAAATATCGAGGTTTAAAGATTTTTATAAAATTTTCATCAAAAAAATTGAATTTTGGTCAGATATAAAAGTGATCACAAATGAAGTTTATTTTCTCAATTAAACGCTTGTTTACTGAAATATCGATGTTTAAAAATTTTTATAAAATTTTCATCCAAAAATCGATTTTTGGTCAGATATAAAAGTGATCACAGATGAAGCTTATTTTCTCAATTAAACGCTTATTTACTGAAATATCGATGTTTAAAAATGTTTATAAAATTTTCATCAAAAAATCGATTTTTGATAAGATATAAAAGTGATCATAGATGAAGATTATTTTCTCAATTAAACGCTTATTTACTGAAATATCGATGTTTAAAAATTTTTATAAAATTTTCATCCAAAAATCGATTTTTGGTCAGATATAAAAGTGATCACAGATGAAGCTTATTTTCTTAATTAAACGCTTATTTATCAAAACATCGAGGTTTAAAAATGTTTATAAAATTTTCATCCAAAAATCGATTTTTGATAAGATTTAAAAATGATCACAAATGAAGCTTATTTTCTCAATTAAACGCTTATTTACTGAAATATCGATGTTTAAAAATTTTTATAAAATTTTCATCCAAAAATCGATTTTTGGTCAGATATAAAAGTCATCATAGATGAAACTTATTTTCTCAATTAAACGCTTATTTACTGAAATATCCATGTTTAAAAATTTTTTAAAATTTTCATCCAAAAATCTAGTTTTGGTCAGATATAAAAGTCATCATAGATGAAGCTTATTTTCTCAATTAAACGCTTATTTACTGAAATGTCGATGTTTAAAAATTTTTATAAAATTTTCATCCAAAAATCGATTTTTGGTCAGATATAAAAGTGATCACAGATGAAGCTTATTTTCTTAATTAAACGCTTATTTATCAAAACATCGAGGTTTAAAAATGTTTATAAAATTTTCATCCAAAAATCGATTTTTGATAAGATATAAAAGTGATCATAGATGAAGATTATTTTCTCAATTAAACGCTTATTTTCTGAAATATCGATGTTTAAAAATTTTTTTTAAATTTTCATCCAAAAATCGATTTTTGGTCAGATATAAAAGTCATCATAGATGAAGCTTATTTTCTCAATAAAACGCTTATTTACCGAAATATCGAGGTTTAAAGATTTTTATAAAATTTTCATCCAAAATATTGATTTCTGGTCAGATATAAAAGTGATGACAAATGAAGTTTATTTTCCCAACGCTTATTTACCGAAATATCGAGGTTTAAAAATTTTTATAAAATTTTCATTCAAAAATCGATTTTTGGTCAGATTTAAAAGTGATCACAAATGAAGCTTATTTTCTCAATTAAACGCTTATTTACTGAAATATCGATGTTTAAAAATGTTTATAAAATTTTCATCCAAAAAGCGATTTTTGGACAGATGTAGGGGTGATCACAGATGAAGCTTATTTTCTCAATAAAACGCTTATTTACCGAAATATCGAGGTTTAAAGATTTTTATAAAATTTTCATCCAAAAAGTTGATTTTTGGTCAGATATAGAAGTTATCACAGATGAAGCTTATTTTCTCAATTAAACGCTTTAACGACTTTTATAAAATATTTATCCAAAAAAATTGATTTTTGGTCAGATATAGAAATGATCACAGATGAAGTTTATATTCTCAATAAAAGGCTTATTTACAGAAATATCGAGGTTTAAAGATTTTTATAAAATTTTTATCCAAAAATCGATTTTTGGTCAGATATAAAAGTGATCACAAATGAAGTTTATTTTCCCAAAGCTTATTTACCGAAATATCGAGGTTTAAAAATTTTTATAAAATTTTCATCCAAAAATCGATTTTTGGTCAGATATAAAAGTGATCACAGGTGATGCTTATTTTCTCCATCAAACGCTTATTTACTGAAATATCGATGTTTAAAAATTTATATAAAATTTTCATCCAAAATAGATTTTTGGTGAGATGTAGAAATGATTACAGATGAAGCTTATTTTCTCAATTAAATGCCTATTTACCGAAATATCGAGGTTTAAAAATTTTCATCCAAAATTGTATTTTTGATAAGATATAAAAGTGATCATAGATGAAGATTATTTTCTCAATTAAACGCTTATTTTCTGAAATATCGATGTTTAAAAATTTTATTTAAATTTTCATCCAAAAATCGATTTTTGGTCAGATATAAAAGTCATCATAGATGAAGCTTATTTTCTCAATAAAAGGCTTATTTACGGAAATATCGAGGTTTAAAGATTTTTATAAAATTTTCATCAAAAAAATTGAATTTTGGTCAGATATAAAAGTTATCACAAATGAAGTTTATTTTCTCAATTAAACGCTTATTTACTGAAATATCGATGTTTAAAAATTTTTATAAAATTTTCATCCAAAAATCGATATTTGGTCAGATATAAAAGTGATCACAGATGAAGCTTATTTTCTCAATTAAACGCTTATTTACTGAAATATCGAGGTTTAAAAATGTTTATAAAATTTTCATCCAAAAATCGATTTTTGATAAGATATAAAAGTGATCATAGATGAAGATTATTTTCTCAATTAAACGCTTATTTTCTGAAATATCGATGTTTAAAAATTTTTTTTAAATTTTCATCCAAAAATCGACTTTTGGTCAGATATAAAAGTCATCATAGATGAAGCTTATTTGCTCAATAAAACGCTTATTTACCGAAATATCAGGGTTTAAAGAATTTAAAAAATTTTCATCTAAAAAGCGATTTTTGGACAGATGTAGGGGTGATCACAGATGAAGCTTATTTTCTCAATAAAACGCTTATTTACCGAAATATCGAGGTTTAAAGATTTTTATAAAATTTTCATCCAAAAAGTTGATTTTTGGTCAGATATAGAAGTGATCACAAATGAAGCTTATTTTCTGAATTAAACGCTTATTTACTGAAATATCGATGTTTAAAAATTTTTATAAAATTTTCATCCAAAAATAGGTTTTTGGTCAGATATAAAAGTCATCATAGATGAAACTTATTTTCTCAATTAAACGCTTATTTACTGATATATCGAGGTTTAAAGATTTTTATAAAATATTCATCGAAAAATCGATTTTTGGTTAGATGTAGAAATGATCACAGATGAATCTTGTTTGCTCAATAAAACGCTTATTTACCGAAATATCAGGGTTTAAAGAATTTAAAAAATTTTCATCCAAAAAGCGATTTTTGGACAGATGTAGGGGTGATCACAGATGAAGCTTATTTTCTCAATAAAACGCTTATTTACCGAAATATCGAGGTTTAAAGATTTTTATAAAATTTTCATCCAAAGTATCAATTTTTAGTCAGATATAGATCTGATCACAGATGAAGCTTATTTTCTCAATAAAACGCTTATTTACCGAAATATCGAGGTTTAAAGAATCTTATAAAATTTTTATCCAAAAAGTCGATTTTTGGTCAGATATAGAAGTTATCACAGATGAAGCTTATTTTCTCAATTAAACGCTTTAACGACTTTTATAAAATATTTATCCAAAAAATTGGTTTTTGGTCAGATATAGAAATGAACACAGATGAAGTTTATCTTCTCAATAAAAGGCTTATTTACAGAAATATCGAGGTTTAAAGATTTTTATAAAATTTTTATCCAAAAATCGATTTTTGGTCAGATATAAAAGTGATCACAAATGAAGTTTATTTTCCCAAAGCTTATTTACCGAAATATCGAGGTTTAAAAATTTTTATAAAATTTTCATCCAAAAATCGATTTTTGGTCAGATATAAAAGTGATCACAGGTGATGCTTATTTTCTCCATCAAACGCTTATTCACTGAAATATCGATGTTTAAAAGTTTTTATAAAATTTTCATCCAAAATAGATTTTTGGTGAGATGTAGAAATGATTACAGATGAAGCTTATTTTCTCAACTAATGCCTATTTACCGAAATATGGAGGTTTAAAAATTTTTATCCATAATTGTATTTTTGATAAGATATAAAAGTGATCATAGATGAAGATTATTTTCTCAATTAAACGCTTATTTTCTGAAATATCGATGTTTAATAATTTTATTTAAATTTTCATCCAAAAATCGACTTTTGGTCAGATATAAAAGTCATCATAGATGAAGCTTATTTTCTCAATAAAACACTTATTTACGGAAATATCGAGGTTTAAAGATTTTTATAAAATTTTCATCAAAAAAATTGAATTTTGGTCAGATATAAAAGTGCTCACAAATGAAGTTTATTTTCTCAATTAAACGCTTGTTTACTGAAATATCGATGTTTAAAAATTTTTATAAAATTTTCATCCAAAAATCGATTTTTGGTCAGATATAAAAGTGATCACAGATGAAGCTTATTTTCTCAATTAAACGCTTATTTATCAAAACATCGAGGTTTAAAAATGTTTATAAAATGTTCATCCAAAAATCGATTTTTGATAAGATATAAAAGTGATCATAGATGAAGATTATTTTCTCAATTAAACGCTTATTTACTGAAATATCGATGTTTAAAAATTTTTATAAAATTTTCATCCAAAAATCGATTTTTGGTCAGATATAAAAGTGATCACAGATGAAGCTTATTTTCTTAATTAAACGCTTATTTATCAAAACATCGAGGTTTAAAAATGTTTATAAAATGTTCATCCAAAAATCGATTTTTGGATGAAATCGATGAAGATTATTTTCTCAATTAAACGCTTATTTTCTGAAATATCGATGTTTAAAAATTTTTTTTAAATTTTCATCCAAAAATCGATTTTTGGTCAGATATAAAAGTCATCATAGATGAAGCTTATTTTCTCAATAAAACGCTTATTTACCGAAATATCGAGGTTTAAAGATTTTTATAAAATTTTCATCCAAAATATTGATTTCTGGTCGGATATAAAAGTGATGACAAATGAAGTTTATTTTCCCAACGCTTATTTACCGAAATATCGAGGTTTAAAAATTTTTATAAAATTTTCATCCAAAATATCAATTTTTAGTCAGATATAGATCTGATCACAGATGAAGTTTATTTTCTCAATAAAACGCTTATTTACCGAAATATCGAGGTTTAAAGAATTTTATAAAATTTTTATCCAAAAAGTCGATTTTTGGTCAGATATAGAAGTTATCACAGATGAAGCTTATTTTCTCAATTAAACGCTTTAACGACTTTTATAAAATATTTATCCAAAAAATTGGTTTTTGGTCAGATATAGAAATGATCACAGGTGAAGTTTATATTCTCAATAAAAGGCTTATTTACAGAAATATCGAGGTTTAAAGATTTTTATAAAATTTTTATCCAAAAATCGATTTTTGGTCAGTTATAAAAGTGATCACAAATGAAGTTTATTTTCCCAAAGCTTATTTACCGAAATATCGAGGTTTAAAACTTTTTATAAAATTTTCATCCAAAAATCGATTTTTGGTCAGATATAAAAGTGATCACAGGTGATGCTTATTTTCTAAATCAAACGCTTATTTACTGAAATATCGATGTTTAAGAATTTTTATAAAATTTTCATCCAAAATAGATTTTTGGTGAGATGTAGAAATGATTACAGATGAAGCTTATTTTCTCAATTAAATGCCTATTTATTTATTTTCTCAATTAAACACTTATTTTCTGCAATATCGATGTTTAAAAATGTTTATAAAATTTTCATCCAAAAATCGATTTTTGATAAGATATAAAAGTGATCATAGATGAAGCTTATTTTCTCAATTAAACGCTTATTTATTGAAATATCGATGTTTAAAAATTTCTATAAAATTTTCATCCAAAAATCGATTTTTGGTCAGATATAAAAGTCATTATAGATGAAGCTTATTTTCTCAATAAAACGCTTATTTACCGAAATATCGTGGTTTAAAGATTTTTATAAAATTTTCATCCAAAAAATTGATTTTTGGTCAGATATAAAAGTGATCACAGATGAAGCTTATTTTCTCAATTAAACTCTAATTTACCGAAATATCGAGGTTTAAAGATTTTTATAAAAGTTTCATCCAAAATTCGATTTTTGATCAGATATAAAAGTGATCATAGATGAAGCTTATTTACTCAATTAAACGCTTATTTACTGAAATATCCATGTTTGAAAACTTTTATACAATTTTCATCCAAGAATCGATTTTTGGTCAGATATAAAAGTGATCACAGATGAAGCTTATTTCCTAATCACAGATGAAGCTTATTTTCTCAATTAAACTCTAATTTACCGAAATATCGAGGTTTAAAGATTTTTATAAATTTTTCATCCAAAATATCATTTTTGTCAGATATAGAAGTGATCACAGATGAAGCTTATTTTCTCAATTAAAAGTTTATTTAACGATATATCGGGGTTTCAAAAGTTTTATAAAATTTTCATTCAAAAATCGATTTTTGGTCAGATTTTAAAGTGAAGCTTATTTACTCAATTAAACGCTTATTTACTGAAATATCCATGTTTAAAAACTTTTATACAATTTTCATCCAAAAATCGATTTTTGGTCAGATATAAAAGTGATCACAGATGAAGCTTATTTCCTAAATCGCTTATTTACTGAAGTATCGATGTTTAAAAATTTTTATATAATTTTCATCCAAAATAGATTTTTGGTCAGATGTAGAAATGATTACAGATGAAGCTTATTTTCTCAATTAAACGCCTATTTACCGAAATATCGAGGTTTAAAAATTTTTATAAAATATTCATCCAAAAATCATTTTTTGATCTGATATAAAAGTGATCATAGATGAAGCTTATTTTCTCAGTTAAACGCTTATTTACTGATATATCGAGGTTTAAAGATTTTTATAAAATATTCATCCAAAAATCGATTTTTGGTTAGATGTAGAAATGATCACAGATGAAGCTTATTTGCTCAATAAAACGCTTATTTACCGAAATATCAGGGTTTAAAGAATTTAAAAAATTTTCATCCAAAAAGCGATTTTTGGACAGATGTAGGGGTGACCACAGATGAAGCTTATTTTCTCAATTAAACGCTTAAACGACTTTTATAAAATTTTTATCCAAAATTCGATTTTTGGTCAGATATACAAGTGATCACAAATGAAGTTTATTTTCCCAACGCTTAAGTACCGAAATATCGAGGTTTAAAAATTTTTATAAAATTTTCATCCAAAAATCCATTTTTGGTCAGATATAAAAGTGATCACAGGTGATGCTTATTTTCTCCATCAAACGCTTATTTACTGAAATATCGATGTTTAAAAATTTCTATAAAATTTTAATCCAAAATAGATTTTTGGTGAGATGTAGAAATGATTATTTTCTCAATTAAACGCTTTAACGACTTTTATAAAATTTTTATCCAAAATTCGATTTTTGGTCAGATATAAAAGTGATCACAGGTGATGCTTATTTTCTCAATTAAACGCTTATTTTCTGTAATATCGATGTTTAAATTTTTTTTAATTTTTCATCCAAAAATCGATTTTTGGTAAGATATAAAAGTCATCATAGATGAAGCTTATTTTCTCAATTAAACACTTATTTACTGAAATGTCGATGTTTAAAAATTTTTATAAAATTTTCATCCAAAAACCGAATTTTGGTCAGATATAAAAGTGGTCACAGATGAAGCTTATTTTCTCAATTAAACGCTTATTTACTGAAATATCGAGGTTTAAAAATTTTTATAAAATTTTCATCCAAAAATCGATTTTTGGTCAGATATAAAAGTGATCACAGATGAATCTTATTTTCTTAATTAAACGCTTATTTATCGAAACATCGAGGTTTAAAAATGTTTATAAAATTTTCTTCCAAAAATCGATTTTTGATAAGATATAAAAGTGATCACAAATGAAGTTTATTTTCCTAACGCTTATTTACCGAAATCGATTTTTGGTCAGATCTAAAAGTGATCACAAATGAAGCTTATTTTCTCAATTAAACGGTTATTTACTGAAATATCGATGTTTAAAAATTTTTATAAAATTTTCATCTAAAAATCGATTTTTGGTAAGATATAAAAGTGATCACAGATGAAGCTTATTTTCTCAATTTAAACGCTTATTTAATGAAATATCGAGATTTAAAAATTTTTATAAAATTTTCATCCAAAAATCGATTTTTGATAAGATATAAAAGTGATCATAGATGAAGATTATTTTTTCAATTAAACGCTTATTTGCTGAAATATCGATGTTTAAAAATTTTTATAAAATTTTCATCCAAAAATCGATTTTTTGACAGATATAAAAGTGATCACAGATGAAGCTTATTTTCTTAATAAAACGCTTATTTATCGAAACATCGAGGCTTAAAAATTTTTATAAAATTTTCATCCAAAAATCGATTTTTGGTCAGATATAAAAGTGATCACAAATGAAGCTTATTTTCTCAATTAAACGCTTATTTACCGAAATATCGAGGTTTAAAAATTTTTATAAAATTTTCATCCAAAAATCCATATTTGGTCAGATGTAGAAATGATTACAGATGAAGCTTATTTTCTCAATTAAACGCTTATTTACTGAAATATCGAGGTTGAAAGATTTTTATAAATTTTTCATCCAAAAATCGATTTTTGGTCAGATATAGAAGGGATCACAGGTGATGCTTATTTTCTTAATAAAACGCTTATTTATCGAAACATCGAGGCTTAAAAATTTTTATAAAATTTTCATCCAAAAATCGATTTTTGATAAGATATAAAAGTGATCACAGATGAAGCTTATTTTCTTAATAAAACGCTTATTTATCGAAACATCGAGGCTTAAAAATTTTTATAAAATTTTCATCCAAAAATCGATTTTTGATAAGATATAAAAGTGATCATAGATGAAGATTGTTTTCTCAATTAAACGCTTATTTACTGAAATATCGATGTTTAAAAATTTTTATAAAATTTTCATCCAAAAATCGATTTTTGATAAGATATAAAAGTGATCATAGATGAAGATTATTTTTTCAATTAAGCGCTTATTTGCTGAAATATCGATGTTTAAAAATTTTTATAAAATTTTCATCCAAAAATCGATTTTTTGACAGATATAAAAGTGATCACAGATGAAGCTTATTTTCTTAATAAAACGCTTATTTATCGAAACATCGAGGCTTAAAAATTTTTATAAAATTTTCATCCAAAAATCGATTTTTGGTCAGATGTAACAGTGATCATAGATGAAGCTTATTTTCTCAATTAAACGCTTATTTGTCAAAATATCGAGGATTAAAAATTTTATAAAATTTTCATCCAAAAATCCATATTTGGTCAGATGTAGAAATGATTACAGATGAAGCTTATTTTCTCAATTAAACGCTTATTTACTGAAATATCGATGTTTAAAAATTTTTATATAATTTTCATCCAAAGTAGATTTTTGGTCAGATGTAGAAATGATTACAGATGAAGCTTATTTTTTCAATTAAACGCCTATTTACCGAAATATCGAGGTTTAAAAATTTTTATAAAATTTTCATCCAAAAATCGATTTTTGATCTGATATAAAAGTGATCATAGATGAAGCTTATTTTCTCAATTAAACGCTTATTTACTGATATATCGAGGTTTAAAGATTTTTATAAAATATTCATCCAAAAATCGATTTTTGGTTAGATGTAGCAATGATCACAAATGAAGCTTATTTGCTCAATAAAATGCTTATTTACCGAAATATCAGGGTTTAAAGAATTTAAACAATTTTCATCCAAAAAGCGATTTTTGGACAGATGTAGGGGTGACCACAGATGAAGCTTATTTTCTCAATAAAACGCTTATTTACCGAAATATCGAGGTTTAAAAATTTTTATAAAATTTTCATCCAAAACATCAATTTATAGTCAGATATAGATGTGATCACAGATGAAGCTTATTATATCAATAAAACGCTTATTTACCGAAATATCGAGATTTAAAAATTTTTATAAAATTTTCATCCAAAAAATTGATTTTTGGTCAGATATAGAAGTGATCACAGATGAAGCTTATTTTCTCAATTTAACGATTATTTACCGAAATATCGAGGTTTAAAGAATTTTTTAAAATTTTTATCCAAAAAGTCGATTTTTGGTCAGATATAGAAGTTATCACAGATGAAGCTTATTTTCTCAATTAAACGCTTAAACGACTTTTATAAAATTTTTATCCAAAATTCGATTTTTGGTCAGATATACAAGTGATCACAAATGAAGTTTATTTTCCCAACGCTTAAGTACCGAAATATCGAGGTTTAAAAATTTTTATAAAATTTTCATCCAAAAATCCATTTTTGGTCAGATATAAAAGTGATCACAGGTGATGCTTATTTTCTCCATCAAACGCTTATTTACTGAAATATCGATGTTTAAAAATTTCTATAAAATTTTAATCCAAAATAGATTTTTGGTGAGATGTAGAAATGATTACAGATGAAGCTTATTTTCTCAATTAAACTCTAATTTACCGAAATATCGGGGTTTAAAGATTTTTATAAATTTTTCATCCAAAATATCATTTTTGGTCAGATATAGAAGTGATCACAGATGAAGCTTATTTTCTCAATTAAAAGTTTATTTAACGATATATCGGGGTTTCAAAAGTTTTATAAAATTTTCATTCAAAAATCGATTTTTGGTCAGATTTTAAAGTGATCACAAATGAAGCTTATTTTCTCAATTAAACGCTTATTTACCGAAATATCGAGGTTTAAAAGTTTTATAAAATTTTCATCCAAAATTCGATTTTTGATAAGATATAAAAGTGATCATAGATGAAGCTTATTTACTCAATTAAACGCTTATTTACTGAAATATCCATGTTTAAAAACTTTTATACAATTTTCATCCAAAAATCGATTTTTGGTCAGATATAAAAGTGATCACAGATGAAGCTTATTTCCTAAATCGCTTATTTACTGAAGTATCGAGCCTTAAAAATTTTTATAAAATTTTCATCCAAAAATCGATTTTTGGTCAGATATAAAAGTGATCACAAATGAAGCTTATTTTCTCAATTAAACGCTTATTTACCGAAATATCGAGGTTTAAAAATTTTTATAAAATTTTCATCCAAAAATCGATTTTTGGTCAGATATAATAGTGATCATAGATGAAGCTTATTTTCTCAATTAAACGCTTATTTGTCGAAATATCGAGGTTTAAAAATTTTATAAAATTTTCATCCAAAAATCCATATTTGGTCAGATGTAGAAATGATTACAGATGAAGCTTATTTTCGCAATTAAACGCTTATTTACTGAAATATCGAGGTTGAAAGATTTTTATAAATTTTTCATCCAAAAATCGATTTTTGGTCAGATATAGAAGGGATCACAGGTGATGCTTATTTTCTCCATCAAACGCTTATTTACTGAAATATCGATGTTTAAAAATTTTTATATAATTTTCATCCAAAATAGATTTTTGGTCAGATGTAGAAATGATTACAGATGAAGCTTATTTTCTCAATTAAACGCCTATTTACCGAAATATCGAGGTTTCAAAATTTTTATAAAAATTTCATCCAAAAATCGATTTTTGATCTGATATAAAAGTGATCATAGATGAAGCTTATTTTCTCAATTAAACGCTTATTTACTGATATATCGAGGTTTAAAGATTTTTATAAAATATTCATCCAAAAATCGATTTTTGGTTAGATGTAGAAATGATCACAGATGACGCTTATTTGCTCAATAAAACGCTTATTTACCGAAATATCAGGGTTTAAAGAATTTAAAAAATTTTCATCCAAAAAGCGATTTTTGGACAGATGTAGGGGTGACCACAGATGAAGCTTATTTTCTCAATAAAACGCTTATTTACCGAAATATCGAGGTTTAAAAATTTTTATAAAATTTTCATCCAAAACATCAATTTTTAGTCAGATATAAAAGTGATCACAGATGAAGCTTATTTCCTAAATCGCTTATTTACTGAAGTATCGAGGCTTAAAAATTTTTATAAAATTTTCATCCAAAAATCTATTTTTGGTCAGATATAAAAGTGATCACAAATGAAGCTTATTTTCTCAATTAAACGCTTATTTACTGAAATATCGATGTTTAAAAATTTTTATATAATTTTCATCCAAAATAGATTTTTGGTCAGATGTAGAAATGATTACAGATGAAGCTTATTTTCTCAATTAAACGCCTATTTACCGAAATATCGAGGTTTAAAAATTTTTATAAAATTTTCATCCAAAAATCGATTTTTGATCTGATATAAAAGTGATCATAGATGAAGCTTATTTTCTCAATTAAACGCTTATTTACTGATATATCGAGGTTTAAAGATTTTTATAAAATATTCATCCAAAAATCGATTTTTGGTTAGATGTAGAAATGATCACAGATGAAGCTTATTTGCTCAATAAAACGCTTATTTACCGAAATATCAGGGTTTAAAGAATTTAAAAAATTTTCATCCAAAAAGCGATTTTTGGACAGATGTAGGGGTGACCACAGATGAAGCCTATTTTCTCAATAAAACGCTTATTTACCGAAATATCGAGGTTTAAAAATTTTTATAAAATTTTCATCCAAAACATCAATTTTTAGTCAGATATAAAAGTGATCACAGATGAAGCTTATTTCCTAAATCGCTAATTTACTGAAGTATCGAGGCTTAAAAATTTTTATAAAATTTTCATCCAAAAATCTATTTTTGGTCAGATATAAAAGTGATCACAAATGAAGCTTATTTTCTCAATTAAACGCTTATTTACTGAAATATCGATGTTTAAAAATTTTTATATAATTTTCATCCAAAATAGATTTTTGGTCAGATGTAGAAATGATTACAGATGAAGCTTATTTTCTCAATTAAACGCCTATTTACCGAAATATCGAGGTTTAAAAATTTTTATAAAATTTTCATCCAAAAATCGATTTTTGATCTGATATAAAAGTGATCATAGATGAAGCTTATTTTCTCAATTAAACGCTTATTTACTGATATATCGAGGTTTAAAGATTTTTATAAAATTTTCATCCAAAACATCAATTTTTAGTCAGATATAGATGTGATCACAGATGAAGCTTATTTTCTCAATAAAACGCTTATTTACCGAAATATCGAGATTTAAAAATTTTTATAAAATTTTCATCCAAAAAATTGATTTTTGGTCAGATATAGAAGTGATCACAGATGCAGCTTATTTTCTCAATTAAACGATTATTTACCTAAATATCGAGGTTTAAAGAATTTTTTAAAATTTTTATCCAAAAAGTCGATTTTTGGTCAGATATAGAAGTTATCACAGATGAAGCTTATTTTCTCAATTAAACGCTTAAACGACTTTTATAAAATTTTTATCCAAAATTCGATTTTTGGTCAGATATACAAGTGATCACAAATGAAGTTTATTTTCCCAACGCTTAAGTACCGAAATATCGAGGTTTAAAAATTTTTATAAAATTTTCATCCAAAAATCGATTTTTGATAAGATATAAAAGTGATCATAGATGAAGATTGTTTTCTCAATTAAGCGCTTATTTACTGAAATATCGATGTTTAAAAATTTTTATATAATTTTCATCCAAAATAGTTTTTTGGTCAGATGTAGAAATGATTACAGATGAAGCTTATTTTCTCAATTAAACGCCTATTTACCGAAATATCGAGGTTTAAAAATTTTTATAAAATTTTCATCCAAAAATCGATTTTTGATCTGATATAAAAGTGATCATAGATGAAGCTTATTTTCTCAATTAAACGCTTATTTACTGATATATCGAGGTTTAAAGATTTTTATAAAATATTCATCCAAAAATCGATTTTTGGTTAGATGTAGAAATGATCACAGATGAAGCTTATTTGCTCAATAAAACGCTTATTTACCGAAATATCAGGGTTTAAAGAATTTAAAAAATTTTCATCCAAAAAGCGATTTTTGGACAGATGTAGGGGTGACCACAGATGAAGCTTATTTTCTCAATAAAACGCTTATTTACCGAAATATCGAGGTTTAAAAATTTTTATAAAATTTTCATCCAAAACATCAATTTTTAGTCAGATATAGATGTGATCACAGATGAAGCTTATTTTCTCAATTAAACGCTTAAACGACTTTTATAAAATTTTTATCCAAAATTCGATTTTTGGTCAGATATACAAGTGATCACAAATGAAGTTTATTTTCCCAACGCTTAAGTACCGAAATATCGAGGTTTAAAAATTTTTATAAAATTTTCATCCAAAAATCCATTTTTGGTCAGATATAAAAGTGATCACAGGTGATGCTTATTTTCTCCATCAAACGCTTATTTACTGAAATATCGATGTTTAAAAATTTCTATAAAATTTTAATCCAAAATAGATTTTTGGTGAGATGTAGAAATGATTACAGATGAAGCTTATTTTCTCAATTAAACGCTTTAACGACTTTTATAAAATTTTTATCCAAAATTCGATTTTTGGTCAGATATAAAAGTGATCACAGGTGATGCTTATTTTCTCAATTAAACGCTTATTTTCTGTAATATCGATGTTTAAATTTTTTTTTAATTTTTCATCCAAAAATCGATTTTTGGTAAGATATAAAAGTCATCATAGATGAAGCTTATTTTCTCAATTAAACACTTATTTACTGAAATGTCGATGTTTAAAAATTTTTATAAAATTTTCATCCAAAAACCGATTTTTGGTCAGATATAAAAGTGGTCACAGATGAAGCTTATTTTCTCAATTAAACGCTTATTTACTGAAATATCGAGGTTTAAAAATGTTTATAAAATTTTCATCCAAAAATCGATTTTTGATAAGATATAAAAGTGATCATAGATGAAGATTGTTTTCTCAATTAAGCGCTTATTTACTGAAATATCGATGTTTAAAAATTTTTATATAATTTTCATCCAAAATAGTTTTTTGGTCAGATGTAGAAATGATTACAGATGAAGCTTATTTTCTCAATTAAACGCCTATTTACCGAAATATCGAGGTTTAAAAATTTTTATAAAATTTTCATCCAAAAATCGATTTTTGATCTGATATAAAAGTGATCATAGATGAAGCTTATTTTCTCAATTAAACGCTTATTTACTGATATATCGAGGTTTAAAGATTTTTATAAAATATTCATCCAAAAATCGATTTTTGGTTAGATGTAGAAATGATCACAGATGAAGCTTATTTGCTCAATAAAACGCTTATTTACCGAAATATCAGGGTTTAAAGAATTTAAAAAATTTTCATCCAAAAAGCGATTTTTGGACAGATGTAGGGGTGACCACAGATGAAGCTTATTTTCTCAATAAAACGCTTATTTACCGAAATATCGAGGTTTAAAAATTTTTATAAAATTTTCATCCAAAACATCAATTTTTAGTCAGATATAGATGTGATCACAGATGAAGCTTATTTTCTCAATTAAACGCTTAAACGACTTTTATAAAATTTTTATCCAAAATTCGATTTTTGGTCAGATATACAAGTGATCACAAATGAAGTTTATTTTCCCAACGCTTAAGTACCGAAATATCGAGGTTTAAAAATTTTTATAAAATTTTCATCCAAAAATCCATTTTTGGTCAGATATAAAAGTGATCACAGGTGATGCTTATTTTCTCCATCAAACGCTTATTTACTGAAATATCGATGTTTAAAAATTTCTATAAAATTTTAATCCAAAATAGATTTTTGGTGAGATGTAGAAATGATTACAGATGAAGCTTATTTTCTCAATTAAACGCTTTAACGACTTTTATAAAATTTTTATCCAAAATTCGATTTTTGGTCAGATATAAAAGTGATCACAGGTGATGCTTATTTTCTCAATTAAACGCTTATTTTCTGTAATATCGATGTTTAAATTTTTTTTTAATTTTTCATCCAAAAATCGATTTTTGGTAAGATATAAAAGTCATCATAGATGAAGCTTATTTTCTCAATTAAACACTTATTTACTGAAATGTCGATGTTTAAAAATTTTTATAAAATTTTCATCCAAAAACCGATTTTTGGTCAGATATAAAAGTGGTCACAGATGAAGCTTATTTTCTCAATTAAACGCTTATTTACTGAAATATCGAGGTTTAAAAATGTTTATAAAATTTTCATCCAAAAATCGATTTTTGATAAGATATAAAAGTGATCATAGATGAAGATTGTTTTCTCAATTAAACGCTTATTTACTGAAATATCGATGTTTAAAAATTTTTATAAAATTTTCATCCAAAAATCGATTTTTGGTCAGATATAAAAGTGATCACAGATGAATCTTATTTTCTTAATTAAACGCTTATTTATCGAAACATCGAGGTTTAAAAATGTTTATAAAATTTTCATCCAAAAATCGATTTTTGATAAGATATAAAAGTGATCACAAATGAGGTTTATTTTCCTAACGCTTATTTACCGAAATCGATTTTTGGTCAGATCTAAAAGTGATCACAAATGAAGCTTATTTTCTCAATTAAACGGTTATTTACTGAAATATCGATGTTTAAAAATTTTTATAAATTTTTCATCTAAAAATCGATTTTTGATGCTTATTTTCTCCATCAAACGCTTAATAGATTTTTGGTGAGATGTAGAAATGATTACAGATGAAGCTTATTTTCTCAATTAAACGCTTTAACGACTTTTATAAAATTTTTATCCAAAATTCGATTTTTGGTCAGATATAAAAGTGATCACAGGTGATGCTTATTTTCTCAATTAAACGCTTATTTTCTGTAATATCGATGTTTAAATTTTTTTTTAATTTTTCATCCAAAAATCGATTTTTGGTAAGATATAAAAGTCATCATAGATGAAGCTTATTTTCTCAATTAAACACTTATTTACTGAAATGTCGATGTTTAAAAATTTTTATAAAATTTTCATCCAAAAACCGATTTTTGGTCAGATATAAAAGTGGTCACAGATGAAGCTTATTTTCTCAATTAAACGCTTATTTACTGAAATATCGAGGTTTAAAAATGTTTATAAAATTTTCATCCAAAAATCGATTTTTGATAAGATATAAAAGTGATAATAGATGAAGATTGTTTTCTCAATTAAGCGCTTATTTACTGAAATATCGATGTTTAAAAATTTTTATATAATTTTCATCCAAAATAGATTTTTGGTCAGATGTAGAAATGATTACAGATGAAGCTTATTTTCTCAATTAAACGCCTATTTACCGAAATATCGAGGTTTAAAAATTTTTATAAAATTTTCATCCAAAAATCGATTTTTGATCTGATATAAAAGTGATCATAGATGAAGCTTATTTTCTCAATTAAACGCTTATTTACTGATATATCGAGGTTTAAAGATTTTTATAAAATATTCATCCAAAAATCGATTTTTGGGTAGATGTAGAAATGATCACAGATGAAGCTTATTTGCTCAATAAAACGCTTATTTACCGCAATATCAGGGTTTAAAGAATTTAAAAAATTTTCATCCAAAAAGCGATTTTTGGACAGATGTAGGGGTGACCACAGATGAAGCTTATTTTCTCAATAAAACGCTTATTTACCGAAATATCGAGGTTTAAACATTTTTATAAAATTTTCATCCAAAACTTCAATTTTTAGTCAGATATAGATGTGATCACAGATGAAGCTTATTTTCTCAATAAAACGCTTATTTACCGAAATATCGAGATTTAAAAATTTTTATAAAATTTTCATCCAAAAAATTGATTTTTGGTCAGATATAGAAGTGATCACAGATGAAGCTTATTTTCTCAATTAAACGATTATTTACCTAAATATCGAGGTTTAAAGAATTTTTTAAAATTTTTATCCAAAAAGTCGATTTTTGGTCAGATATAGAAGTTATCACAGATGAAGCTTATTTTCTCAATTAAACGCTTAAACGACTTTTATAAAATTTTTATCCAAAATTCGATTTTTGGTCAGATATACAAGTGATCACAAATGAAGTTTATTTTCCCAACGCTTAAGTACCGAAATATCGAGGTTTAAAAATTTTTATAAAATTTTCATCCAAAAATCCATTTTTGGTCAGATATAAAAGTGATCACAGGTGATGCTTATTTTCTCCATCAAACGCTTATTTACTGAAATATCGATGTTTAAAAATTTCTATAAAATTTTAATCCAAAATAGATTTTTGGTGAGATGTAGAAATGATTACAGATGAAGCTTATTTTCTCAATTAAACGCTTTAACGACTTTTATAAAATTTTTATCCAAAATTCGATTTTTGGTCAGATATAAAAGTGATCACAGGTGATGCTTATTTTCTCAATTAAACGCTTATTTTCTGTAATAGCGATGTTTAAATTTTTTTTTAATTTTTCATCCAAAAATCGATTTTTGGTAAGATATAAAAGTCATCATAGATGAAGCTTATTTTCTCAATTAAACACTTATTTACTGAAATGTCGATGTTTAAAAATTTTTATAAAATTTTCATCCAAAAACCGATTTTTGGTCAGATATAAAAGTGGTCACAGATAAAGCTTATTTTCTCAATTAAACGCTTATTTACTGAAATATCGAGGTTTAAAAATGTTTATAAAATTTTCATCCAAAAATCGATTTTTGATAAGATATAAAAGTGATCATAGATGAAGATTGTTTTCTCAATTAAACGCTTATTTACTGAAATATCGATGTTTAAAAATTTTTATAAAATTTTCATCCAAAAATCGATTTTTGGTCAGATATAAAAGTGATCACAGATGAATCTTATTTTCTTAATTAAACGCTTATTTATCGAAACATCGAGGTTTAAAAATGTTTATAAAATTTTCATCCAAAAATCGATTTTTGATAAGATATAAAAGTGATCACAAATGAAGTTTATTTTCCTAACGCTTATTTACCGAAATCGATTATTGGTCAGATCTAAAAGTGATCACAAATGAAGCTTATTTTCTCAATTAAACGGTTATTTACTGAAATATCGATGTTTAAAAATTTTTATAAATTTTTCATCTAAAAATCGATTTTTGGTCAGATATAAAAGTGATCACAGATGAAGCTTATTTTCTCAATTTAAACGCTTATTTAATGAAATATCGAGATTTAAAAATTTTTATAAAATTTTCATCCAAAAATCGATTTTTGATAAGATATAAAAGTGATCATAGATGAGGATTATTTTTTCAATTAAACGCTTATTTGCTGAAATATCGATGTTTAAAAATTTTTATAAAATTTTCATCCAAAAATCGATTTGTGGACAGATATAAAAGTGATCACAGATGAAGCTTATTTTCTTAATAAAACGCTTATTTATCGAAACATCGAGGCTTAAAAATTTTTATAAAATTTTCATCCAAAAATCGATTTTTGGTCAGATATAATAGTGATCACAAATGGAGCTTATTTTCTCAATTAAACGCTTATTTACCGAAATATCGAGGTTTAAAAATTTTTATAAAATTTTCATCCAAAAATCGATTTTTGGTCAGATGTAGTAGTGATCATAGATGAAGCTTATTTTCTCAATTAAACGCTTATTTGTCAAAATATCGAGGATTAAAAATTTTATAAAATTTTCATCCAAAAATCCATATTTGGTCAGATGTAGAAATGATTACAGATGAAGCTTATTTTCTCAATTAAACGCTTATTTACTGAAATATCGAGGTTGAAAGATTTTTATAAATTTTTCATCCAAACATCGATTTTTGGTCAGATATAGAAGGGATCACAGGTGATGCTTATTTTCTCCATCAAACGCTTATTTACTGAAATATCGATATTTAAAAATTTCTATAAAATTTTAATCCAAAATAAATTTTTGGTGAGATGTAGAAATGATTACAGATGAAGCTTATTTTCTCAATTAAACGCTTATTTACTGAAATATCGAGGTTGAAAGATTTTTATAAATTTTTCATCCAAAAATCGATTTTTGGTCAGATATAGAAGGGATCAGAGGTGATGCTTATTTTCTCCATCAAACGCTTATTTACTGAAATATCGATGTTTAAAAATTTTTATATAATTTTCATCCAAAATAGATTTTTGGTCAGATATACAAGTGATCACAAATGAAGTTTATTTTCCCAACGCTTAAGAACCGAAATATCGAGGTTTAAAAATTTTTATAAAATTTTCATCCAAAAATCCATTTTTGGTCAAATATAAAAGTGATCACAGGTGATGCTTATTTTCTCCATCAAACGCTTATTTACTGAAATATCGATGTTTAAAAATTTCTATAAAATTTTAATCCAAAATAGATTTTTGGTGAGATGTAGAAATGATTACAGATGAAGCTTATTTTCTCAATTAAACGCTTATTTACTGAAATATCGAGGTTGAAAGATTTTTATAAATTTTTCATCCAAAAATCGATTTTTGGTCAGATATAGAAGGGATCAGAGGTGATGCTTCTTTTCTCCATCAAACGCTTATTTACTGAAATATCGATATTTAATAATTTCTATAAAATTTTAATCCAAAATAGATTTTTGGTGAGATGTAGAAATGATTACAGATGAAGCTTATTTTCTCAATTAAACGCTTATTTACTGAAATATCGAGGTTGAAAGATTTTTATAAATTTTTCATCCAAAAATCGATTTTTGGTCAGATATAGAAGGGATCAGAGGTGATGCTTATTTTCTCCATCAAACGCTTATTTACTGAAATATCGATGTTTAAAAATTTTTATATAATTTTCATCCAAAATAGATTTTTGGTCAGATATACAAGTGATCACAAATGAAGTTTATTTTCCCAACGCTTAAGTACCGAAATATCGAGGTTTAAAAATTTTTATAAAATTTTCATCCAAAAATCCATTTTTGGTCAGATATAAAAGTGATCACAGGTGATGCTTATTTTCTCCATCAAACGCTTATTTACTGAAATATCGATGTTTAAAAATTTCTATAAAATTTTAATCCAAAATAGATTTTTGGTGAGATGTAGAAATGATTACAGATGAAGCTTATTTTCTCAATTAAACGCTTATTTACTGAAATATCGAGGTTGAAAGATTTTTATAAATTTTTCATCCAAAAATCGATTTTTGGTCAGATATAGAAGGGATCAGAGGTGATGCTTATTTTCTCCATCAAACGCTTATTTACTGAAATATCGATGTTTAAAAATTTTTATATAATTTTCATCCAAAATAGATTTTTGGTCAGATGTAGAAATGTTTACAGGCGAAGCTTATTTTCTCAATTAAACGCCTACTTACCGAAATATCGAGGTTTAAAGATTTTTATAAATTTTTCATCCAAAATATCATTTTTGGTCAGATATAGAAGTGATCACAGATGAAGCTTATTTTCTCAATTAAAAGTTTATTTAACGATATATCGGGGTTTCAAAAGTTTTATAAAATTTTCATTCAAAAATCGATTTTTGGTCAGATTTTAAAGTGATCACAAATGAAGCTTATTTTCTCAATTAAACGCTTATTTACCGAAATATCGAGGTTTAAAAGTTTTATAAAATTTTCATCCAAAAATCGATTTTTGATCTGATATAAAAGTGATCATAGGTGAAGCTTATTTTCTCAATTAAACGCTTATTTACTGATATATCGAGGTTTAAAGATTCTTATAAAATATTCATCCAAAAATCGATTTTTGGTTAGATGTAGAAATGATCACAGATGAAGCTTATTTTCTCAATTAAAAGTTTATTTACCGAAATATCGAGGTTTAAAAATTTTTATAAAATTTTCATCCAAAAATCGATTTTTGATCTGATATAAAAGTGATCATAGGTGAAGCTTATTTTCTCAATTAAACGCTTATTTACTGATATATCGAGGTTTAAAGATTTTTATAAAATATTCATCCAAAAATCGATTTTTGGTTAGATGTAGAAATGATCACAGATGAAGCTTATTTGCTCAATAAAACGCTTATTTACCGAAATATCAGGGTTTAAAGAATTTAAAAAATATTCATCCAAAAATCGATTTTTGGACAGATGTAGGGGTGACCACAGATGAAGCTTATTTTCTCAATAAAACGCTTATTTACCGAAATATCGAGGTTTAAAAATTTTTATAAAATTTTCATCCAAAACATCAATTTTTAGTCAGATATAGATGTGATCACAGATGAAGCTTATTTTCTCAATAAAACGCTTATTTACCGAAATATCGAGATTTAAAAATTTTTATAAAATTTTCATCCAAAAAATTGATTTTTGGTCAGATATAGAAGTGATCACAGATGAAGCTTATTTTCTCAATTAAACGATTATTTACCTAAATATCGAGGTTTAAAGAATTTTTTAAAATTTTTATCCAAAAAGTCGATTTTTGGTCAGATATAGAAGTGATCACAGATGAAGCTTATTTTCTCAATTTAACGATTATTTACCGAAATATCGAGGTTTAAAGAATTTTTTAAAATTTTTATCCAAAAAGTCGATTTTTGGTCAGATATAGAAGTTATCACAGATGAAGCTTATTTTCTCAATTAAACGCTTAAACGACTTTTATAAAATTTTTATCCAAAATTCGATTTTTGGTCAGATATACAAGTGATCACAAATGAAGTTTATTTTCCCAACGCTTAAGTACCGAAATATCGAGGTTTAAAAATTTTTATAAAATTTTCATCCAAAAATCCATTTTTGGTCAGATATAAAAGTGATCACAGGTGATGCTTATTTTCTCCATCAAACGCTTATTTACTGAAATATCGATGTTTAAAAATTTCTAAAAAATTTTAATCCAAAATAGATTTTTGGTGAGATGTAGAAATGATTACAGATGAAGCTTATTTTCTCAATTAAACTCTAATTTACCGAAATATCGAGGTTTAAAGATTTTTATAAATTTTTCATCCAAAATATCATTTTTGGTCAGATATAGAAGTGATCACAGATGAAGCTTATTTTCTCAATTAAAAGTTTATTTAACGATATATCGGGGTTTCAAAAGTTTTATAAAATTTTCATTCAAAAATCGATTTTTGGTCAGATTTTAAAGTGATCACAAATGAAGCTTATTTTCTCAATTAAACGCTTATTTACCGAAATATCGAGGTTTAAAAGTTTTATAAAATTTTCATCCAAAAATCGATTTTTGATCTGATATAAAAGTGATCATAGGTGAAGCTTATTTTCTCAATTAAACGCTTATTTACTGATATATCGAGGTTTAAAGATTTTTATAAAATATTCATCCAAAAATCGATTTTTGGTTAGATGTAGAAATGATCACAGATGAAGCTTATTTACCGAAATATCGAGGTTTAAAAATTTTTATAAAATTTTCATCCAAAAATCGATTTTTGATCTGATATAAAAGTGATCATAGGTGAAGCTTATTTTCTCAATTAAACGCTTATTTACTGATATATCGAGGTTTAAAGATTTTTATAAAATATTCATCCAAAAATCGATTTTTGGTTAGATGTAGAAATGATCACAGATGAAGCTTATTTGCTCAATAAAACGCTTATTTACCGAAATATCAGGGTTTAAAGAATTTAAAAAATTTTCATCCAAAAAGCGATTTTTGGACAGATGTAGGGGTGACCACAGATGAAGCTTATTTTCTCAATAAAACGCTTATTTACCGAAATATCGAGGTTTAAAAATTTTTATAAAATTTTCATCCAAAACATCAATTTTTAGTCAGATATAGATGTGATCACAGATGAAGCTTATTTTCTCAATAAAACGCTTATTTACCGAAATATCGAGATTTAAAAATTTTTATAAAATTTTCATCCAAAAAATTGATTTTTGGTCAGATATAGAAGTGATCACAGATGAAGCTTATTTTCTCAATTAAACGATTATTTACCTAAATATCGAGGTTTAAAGAATTTTTTAAAATTTTTATCCAAAAAGTCGATTTTTGGTCAGATATAGAAGTGATCACAGATGAAGCTTATTTTCTCAATTTAACGATTATTTACCGAAATATCGAGGTTTAAAGAATTTTTTAAAATTTTTATCCAAAAAGTCGATTTTTGGTCAGATATAGAAGTTATCACAGATGAAGCTTATTTTCTCAATTAAACGCTTAAACGACTTTTATAAAATTTTTATCCAAAATTCGATTTTTGGTCAGATATACAAGTGATCACAAATGAAGTTTATTTTCCCAACGCTTAAGTACCGAAATATCGAGGTTTAAAAATTTTTATAAAATTTTCATCCAAAAATCCATTTTTGGTCAGATATAAAAGTGATCACAGGTGATGCTTATTTTCTCCATCAAACGCTTATTTACTGAAATATCGATGTTTAAAAATTTCTATAAAATTTTAATCCAAAATAGATTTTTGGTGAGATGTAGAAATGATTACAGATGAAGCTTATTTTCTCAATTAAACTCTAATTTACCGAAATATCGAGGTTTAAAGATTTTTATAAATTTTTCATCCAAAATATCATTTTTGGTCAGATATAGAAGTGATCACAGATGAAGCTTATTTTCTCAATTAAAAGTTTATTTAACGATATATCGGGGTTTCAAAAGTTTTATAAAATTTTCATTCAAAAATCGATTTTTGGTCAGATTTTAAAGTGATCACAAATGAAGCTTATTTTCTCAATTAAACGCTTATTTACCGAAATATCGAGGTTTAAAAGTTTTATAAAATTTTCATCCAAAATTCGATTTTTGATAAGATATAAAAGTGATCATAGATGAAGCTTATTTACTCAATTAAACGCTTATTTACTGTAATATCCATGTTTAAAAACTTTTATACAATTTTCATCCAAAAATCGATTTTTGGTCAGATATAAAAGTGATCACAGATGAAGCTTATTTCCTAAATCGCTTATTTACTGAAGTATCGAGGCTTAAAAATTTTTATAAAATTTTCATCCAAAAATCGATTTTTGGTCAGATATAAAAGTGATCACAAATGAAGCTTATTTTCTCAATTAAACGCTTATTTACCGAAATATCGAGGTTTAAAAATTTTTATAAAATTTTCATCCAAAAATCGATTTTTGGTCAGACATAATAGTGATCATAGATGAAGCTTATTTTCTCAATTAAACGCTTATTTGTCGAAATATCGAGGTTAAAAAATTTTATAAAATTTTCATCCAAAAATCCATATTTGGTCAGATGTAGAAATGATTACAGATGAAATTAAACGCTTATTTACCGAAATATCGAGGTTTAAAAATTTTTATAAAATTTTCATCCACAACATCAATTTTTAGTCAGATATAGATGTGATCACAGATGAAGCTTATTTTCTCAATAAAACGCTTATTTACCGAAATATCGAGATTTAAAAATTTTTATAAAATTTTCATCCAAAAAATTGATTTTTGGTCAGATATAGAAGTGATCACAGATGAAGCTTATTTTCTCAATTAAACGATTATTTACCTAAATATCGAGGTTTAAAGAATTTTTTAAAATTTTTATCCAAAAAGTCGATTTTTGGTCAGATATAGAAGTTATCACAGAAGAAGCTTATTTTCTCAATTAAACGCTTAAACGACTTTTATAAAATTTTTATCCAAAATTCGATTTTTGGTCAGATATACAAGTGATCACAAATGAAGTTTATTTTCCCAACGCTTACGTACCGAAATATCGAGGTTTAAAAATTTTTATAAAATTTTCATCCAAAAATCCATTTTTGGTCAGATATAAAAGTGATCACAGGTGATGCTAATTTTCTCCATCAAACGCTTATTTACTGAAATATCGATGTTTAAAAATTTCTATAAAATTTTAATCCAAAATAGATTTTTGGTGAGATGTAGAAATGATTACAGATGAAGCTTATTTTCTCAATTAAACGCTTTAACGACTTTTATAAAATTTTTATCCAAAATTCGATTTTTGGTTAGATATAAAAGTGATCACAGGTGATGCTTATTTTCTCAATTAAACGCTTATTTTCTGTAATATCGATGTTTAAATTTTTTTTTAATTTTTCATCCAAAAATCGATTTTTGGTAAGATATAAAAGTCATCATAGATGAAGCTTATTTTCTCAATGAAACACTTATTTACTGAAATGTCGATGTTTAAAAATTTTTATAAAATATTCATCCAAAAATCGATTTTTGGTTAGATGTAGAAATGATCACAGATGAAGCTTATTTGCTCAATAAAACGCTTATTTACCGAAATATCAGGGTTTAAAGAATTTAAAAAATTTTCATCCAAAAAGCGATTTTTGGACAGATGTAGGGGTGACCACAGATGAAGCTTATTTTCTCAATAAAACGCTTATTTACCGAAATATCGAGGTTTAAAAATTTTTATAAAATTTTCATCCACAACATCAATTTTTAGTCAGATATAGATGTGATCACAGGTGATGCTTATTTTCTCCATCAAACGCTTATTTACTGAAATATCGATGTTTAAAAATTTCTATAAAATTTTAATCCAAAATAGATTTTTGGTGAGATGTAGAAATGATTACAGATGAAGCTTATTTTCTCAATTAAACTCTAATTTACCGAAATATCGAGGTTTAAAGATTTTTATAAATTTTTCATCCAAAATATCATTTTTGGTCAGATATAGAAGTGATCACAGATGAAGCTTATTTTCTCAATTAAAAGTTTATTTAACGATATATCGGGGTTTCAAAAGTTTTATAAAATTTTCATTCAAAAATCGATTTTTGGTCAGATTTTAAAGTGATCACAAATGAAGCTTATTTTCTCAATTAAACGCTTATTTACCGAAATATCGAGGTTTAAAAGTTTTATAAAATTTTCATCCAAAATTCGATTTTTGATAAGATATAAAAGTGATCATAGATGAAGCTTATTTACTCAATTAAACGCTTATTTACTGAAATATCCATGTTTAAAAACTTTTATACAATTTTCATCCAAAAATCGATTTTTGGTCAGATATAAAAGTGATCACAGATGAAGCTTATTTCCTAAATCGCTTATTTACTGAAGTATCGAGGCTTAAAAATTTTTATAAAATTTTCATCCAAAAATCGATTTTTGGTCAGATATAAAAGTGATCACAAATGAAGCTTATTTTCTCAATTAAACGCTTATTTACCGAAATATCGAGGTTTAAAAATTTTTATAAAATTTTCATCCAAAAATCGATTTTTGGTCAGACATAATAGTGATCATAGATGAAGCTTATTTTCTCAATTAAACGCTTATTTGTCGAAATATCGAGGTTAAAAAATTTTATAAAATTTTCATCCAAAAATCCATATTTGGTCAGATGTAGAAATGATTACAGATGAAATTAAACGCTTATTTACTGAAATATCGAGGTTGAAATATTTTTATAAATTTTTCATCCAAAAATCGATTTTTGGTCATATATAGAAGGGATCACAGGTGATGCTTATTTTCTCCATCAAACGCTTATTTATAAAATATCGATGTTTAAAAATTTTTATACAATTTTCATCCAAAAATCGATTTTTGGTCAGATATAGAAGGGATCAGAGGTGATGCTTATTTTCTCCATCAAACGCTTATTTACTGAAATATCGATGTTTAAAAATTTTTATATAATTTTCATCCAAAATAGATTTTTGGTCAGATGTAGAAATGATTACAGATGAAGCTTATTTTCTCAATTAAACGCCTATTTACCGAAATATCGAGGTTTAAAAATTTTTATAAAATTTTCATCCAAAAATCGATTTTTGATCTGATATAAAAGTGATCATAGATGAAGCTTATTTTCTCAATTAAACGCTTATTTACTGATATATCGAGGTTTAAAGATTTTTATAAAATATTCATCCAAAAATCGATTTTTGGTTAGATGTAGAAATGATCACAGATGAAGCTTATTTGCTCAATAAAACGCTTATTTACCGAAATATCAGGGTTTAAAGAATTTAAAAAATTTTCATCCAAAAAGCGATTTTTGGACAGATGTAGGGGTGACCACAGATGAAGCTTATTTTCTCAATAAAACGCTTATTTACCGAAATATCGAGGTTTAAAAATTTTTATAAAATTTTCATCCACAACATCAATTTTTAGTCAGATATAGATGTGATCACAGATGAAGCTTATTTTCTCAATAAAACGCTTATTTACCGAAATATCGAGATTTAAAAATTTTTATAAAATTTTCATCCAAAAAATTGATTTTTGGTCAGATATAGAAGTGATCACAGATGAAGCTTATTTTCTCAATTAAACGATTATTTACCTAAATATCGAGGTTTAAAGAATTTTTTAAAATTTTTATCCAAAAAGTCGATTTTTGGTCAGATATAGAAGTTATCACAGAAGAAGCTTATTTTCTCAATTAAACGCTTAGACGACTTTTATAAAATTTGTATCCAAAATTCGATTTTTGGTCAGATATACAAGTGATCACAAATGAAGTTTATTTGCCCAACGCTTAAGTACCGAAATATCGAGGTTTAAAAATTTTTATAAAATTTTCATCCAAAAATCCATTTTTGGTCAGATATAAAAGTGATCACAGGTGATGCTAATTTTCTCCATCAAACGCTTATTTACTGAAATATCGATGTTTAAAAATTTCTATAAAATTTTAATCCAAAATAGATTTTTGGTGAGATGTAGAAATGATTACAGATGAAGCTTATTTTCTCAATTAAACGCTTTAACGACTTTTATAAAATTTTTATCCAAAATTCGATTTTTGGTCAGATATAAAAGTGATCACAGGTGATGCTTATTTTCTCAATTAAACGCTTATTTTCTGTAATATCGATGTTTAAATTTTTTTTTAATTTTTCATCCAAAAATCGATTTTTGGTAAGATATAAAAGTCATCATAGATGAAGCTTATTTTCTCAATGAAACACTTATTTACTGAAATGTCGATGTTTAAAAATTTTTATAAAATATTCATCCAAAAATCGATTTTTGGTTAGATGTAGAAATGATCACAGATGAAGCTTATTTGCTCAATAAAACGCTTATTTACCGAAATATCAGGGTTTAAAGAATTTAAAAAATTTTCATCCAAAAAGCGATTTTTGGACAGATGTAGGGGTGACCACAGATGAAGCCTATTTTCTCAATAAAACGCTTATTTACCGAAATATCGAGGTTTAAAAATTTTTATAAAATTTTCATCCAAAACATCAATTTTTAGTCAGATATAGATGTGATCACAGATGAAGCTTATTTTCTCAATAAAACGCTTATTTACCGAAATATCGAGATTTAAAAATTTTTATAAAATTTTCATCCAAAAAATTGATTTTTGGTCAGATATAGAAGTGATCACAGATGTAGCTTATTTTCTCAATTAAACGATTATTTACCTAAATATCGAGGTTTAAAGAATTTTTTAAAATTTTTATCCAAAAAGTCGATTTTTGGTCAGATATAGAAGTTATCACAGATGAAGCTTATTTTCTCAATTAAACGCTTAAACGACTTTTATAAAATTTTTATCCAAAATTCGATTTTTGGTCAGATATACAAGTGATCACAAATGAAGTTTATTTTCCCAACGCTTAAGTACCGAAATATCGAGGTTTAAAAATTTTTATAAAATTTTCATCCAAAAATCCATTTTTGGTCAGATATAAAAGTGATCACAGGTGATGCTAATTTTCTCCATCAAACGCTTATTTACTGAAATATCGATGTTTAAAAATTTCTATAAAATTTTAATCCAAAATAGATTTTTGGTGAGATGTAGAAATGATTACAGATGAAGCTTATTTTCTCAATTAAACGCTTTAACGACTTTTATAAAATTTTTATCCAAAATTCGATTTTTGGTCAGATATAAAAGTGATCACAGGTGATGCTTATTTTCTCAATTAAATGCTTATTTTCTGTAATATCGATGTTTAAATTTTTTTTTAATTTTTCATCCAAAAATCGATTTTTGGTAAGATATAAAAGTCATCATAGATGAAGCTTATTTTCTCAATTAAACACTTATTTACTGAAATGTCGATGTTTAAAAATTTTTATAAAATTTTCATCCAAAAACCGATTTTTGGTCAGATATAAAAGTGGTCACAGATGAAGCTTATTTTCTCAATTAAACGCTTATTTACTGAAATATCGAGGTTTAAAAATGTTTATAAATTTTCATCCAAAAATCGATTTTTGATAAGATATAAAAGTGATCATAGATGAAGATTGTTTTCTCAATTAAACGCTTATTTACTGAAATATCGATGTTTAAAAATTTTTATAAAATTTTCATCCAAAAATCGATTTTTGGTCAGATATAAAAGTGATCACAGATGAATCTTATTTTCTTAATTAAACGCTTATTTATCGAAACATCGAGGTTTAAAAATGTTTATAAAATTTTCATCCAAAAATCGATTTTTGATAAGATATAAAAGTGATCACAAATGAAGTTTATTTTCCTATCGCTTATTTACCGAAATCGATTTTTGGTCAGATCTAAAAGTGATCACAAATGAAGCTTACTTTCTCAATTAAACGGTTATTTACTGAAATATCGATGTTTAAAAATTTTTATAAATTTTTCATCTAAAAATCGATTTTTGGTCAGATATAAAAGTGATCACAGATGAAGCTTATTTTCTCAATTTAAACGCTTATTTAATGAAATATCGAGATTTAAAAATTTTTATAAAATTTTCATCCAAAAATCGATTTTTGATAAGATATAAAAGTGATCATAGATGAAGATTATTTTTTCAATTAAACGCTTATTTGCTGAAATATCGATGTTTAAAAATTTTTATAAAATTTTCATCCAAAAATCGATTTTTGGACAGATATAAAAGTGATCACAGATGAAGCTTATTTTCTTAATAAAACGCTTATTTATCGAAACATCGAGGCTTAAAAATTTTTATAAAATTTTCATCCAAAAATCGATTTTTGGTCATATATAAAAGTGATCACAAATGGAGCTTATTTTCTCAATTAAACGCTTATTTACCGAAATATCGAGGTTTAAAAATTTTTATAAAATTTTCATCCAAAAATCGATTTTTGGTCAGATGTAATAGTGATCATAGATGAAGCTTATTTTCTCAATTAAACGCTTATTTGTCAAAATATCGAGGATTAAAAATTTTATAAAATTTTCATCCAAAAATCCATATTTGGTCAGATGTAGAAATGATTACAGATGAAGCTTATTTTCTCAATTAAACGCTTATTTACTGAAATATCGAGGTTGAAAGATTTTTATAAATTTTTCATCCAAAAATCGATTTTTGGTCAGATATAGAAGGGATCACAGGTGATGCTTATTTTCTCCATCAAACGCTTATTTACTGAAATGTCGATGTTTAAAAATTTTTATAAAATTTTCATCCAAAAACCGATTTTTGGTCAGATATAAAAGTGGTCACAGATGAAGCTTATTTTCTCAATTAAACGCTTATTTACTGAAATATCGAGGTTTAAAAATGTTTATAAATTTTCATCCAAAAATCGATTTTTGATAAGATATAAAAGTGATCATAGATGAAGATTGTTTTCTCAATTAAACGCTTATTTACTGAAATATCGATGTTTAAAAATTTTTATAAAATTTTCATTCAAAAATCGATTTTTGGTCAGATATAAAAGTGATCACAGATGAATCTTATTTTCTTAATTAAACGCTTATTTATCGAAACATCGAGGTTTAAAAATGTTTATAAAATTTTCATCCAAAAATCGATTTTTGATAAGATATAAAAGTGATCACAAATGAAGCTTACTTTCTCAATTAAACGGTTATTTACTGAAATATCGATGTTTAAAAATTTTTATAAATTTTTCATCTAAAAATCGATTTTTGGTCAGATATAAAAGTGATCACAGATGAAGCTTATTTTCTCAATTTAAACGCTTATTTAATGAAATATCGAGATTTAAAAATTTTTATAAAATTTTCATCCAAAAATCGATTTTTGATAAGATATAAAAGTGATCATAGATGAAGATTATTTTTTCAATTAAACGCTTATTTGCTGAAATATCGATGTTTAAAAATTTTTATAAAATTTTCATCCAAAAATCGATTTTTGGACAAATATAAAAGTGATCACAGATGAAGCTTATTTTCTTAATAAAACGCTTATTTATCGAAACATCGAGGCTTAAAAATTTTTATAAAATTTTCATCCAAAAATCGATTTTTGGTCATATATAAAAGTGATCACAAATGGAGCTTATTTTCTCAATTAAACGCTTATTTACCGAAATATCGAGGTTTAAAAATTTTTATAAAATTTTCATCCAAAAATCGATTTTTGGTCAGATGTAATAGTGATCATAGATGAAGCTTATTTTCTCAATTAAACGCTTATTTGTCAAAATATCGAGGATTAAAAATTTTATAAAATTTTCATCCAAAAATCCATATTTGGTCAGATGTAGAAATGATTACAGATGAAGCTTATTTTCTCAATTAAACGCTTATTTACTGAAATATCGAGGTTGAAAGATTTTTATAAATTTTTCATCCAAAAATCGATTTTTGGTCAGATATAGAAGGGATCACAGGTGATGCTTATTTTCTCCATCAAACGCTTATTTACTGAAATATCGATGTTTAAAAATTTTTATATAATTTTCATCCAAAATAGATTTTTGGTCAGATGTAGAAATGATTACAGATGAAGCTTATTTTCTCAATTAAACGCCTATTTACCGAAATATCGAGGTTTAAAAATTTTTATAAAATTTTCATCCAAAAATCGATTTTTGATCTGATATAAAAGTGATCATAGATGAAGCTTATTTTCTCAATTAAACGCTTATTTACTGATATATCGAGGTTTAAAGATTTTTATAAAATATTCATCCAAAAATCGATTTTTGGTTAGATGTAGAAATGATCACAGATGAAGCTTATTTGCTCAATAAAACGCTTATTTACCGAAATATCAGGGTTTAAAGAATTTAAAAAATTTTCATCCAAAAAGCGATTTTTGGACAGATGTAGGGGTGACCACAGATGAAGCTTATTTTCTCAATAAAACGCTTATTTACCGAAATATCGAGGTATAAAAATTTTTATAAAATTTTCGTCCAAAACATCAATTTTTAGTCAGATATAGATGTGATCACAGATGAAGCTTATTATCTCAATAAAACGCTTATTTACCGAAATATCGAGATTTAAAAATTTTTATAAAATTTTCATCCAAAAAATTGATTTTTGGTCAGATATAGAAGTGATCACAGATGAAGCTTATTTTCTCAATTTAACCATTATTTACCGAAATATCGAGGTTTAAAGAATTTTTTAAAATTTTTATCCAAAAAGTCGATTTTTGGTCAGATATAGAAGTTATCACAGATGAAGCTTATTTTCTCAATTAAACGCTTAAACGACTTTTATCCAAAATTCGATTTTTGGTCAGATATACAAGTGATCACAGGTGATGCTTATTTTCTCCATCAAACGCTTATTTACTGAAATATCGATGTTTAAAAATTTCTATAAAATTTTAATCCAAAATAGATTTTTGGTGAGATGTAGAAATGATTACAGATGAAGCTTATTTTCTCAATTAAACTCTAATTTACCGAAATATCGAGGTTTAAAGATTTTTATAAATTTTTCATCCAAAATATCATTTTTGGTCAGATATAGAAGTGATCACAGATGAAGCTTATTTTCTCAATTAAAAGTTTATTTAACGATATATCGGGGTTTCAAAAGTTTTATAAAATTTTCATTCAAAAATCGATTTTTGGTCAGATTTTAAAGTGATCACAAATGAAGCTTATTTTCTCAATTAAACGCTTATTTACCGAAATATCGAGGTTTAAAAGTTTTATAAAATTTTCATCCAAAATTCGATTTTTGATAAGATATAAAAGTGATCATAGATGAAGCTTATTTACTCAATTAAACGCTTATTTACTGAAATATCCATGTTTAAAAATTTTTATACAATTTTCATCCAAAAATCGATTTTTGGTCAGATATAAAAGTGACCACAGATGAAGCTTATTTCCTAAATCACTTATTTACTGAAGTATCGAGGCTTAAAAATTTTTATAAAATTTTCATCCAAAAATCGAATTTTGGTCAGATATAAAAGTGATCACAAATGAAGCTTATTTTCTCAATTAAACGCTTATTTACCGAAATATCGAGGTTTAAAAATTTTTATAAAATTTTCATCCAAAAATCGATTTTTGGTCAGATATAATAGTGATCATAGATGAAGCTTATTTTCTCAATTAAACGCTTATTTGTCGAAATATCGAGGTTAAAAAATTTTATAAAATTTTCATCCAAAATAGATTTTTGGTCAGATGTAGAAATGATTACAGATGAAGCTTATTTTCTCAATTAAACGCCTATTTACCGAAATATCGAGGTTTAAAAATTTTTATAAAATTTTCATCCAAAAATCGATTTTTGATCTGATATAAAAGTGATCATAGATGAAGCTTATTTTCTCAATTAAACGCTTATTTGTCGAAATATCGAGGTTTAAAAATTTTATAAAATTTTCATCCAAAAATCCATATTTGGTCAGATGTAGAAATGATTACAGATGAAGCTTATTTTCTCAATTAAACGCTTATTTACTGAAATATCGAGGTTGAAAGATTTTTATAAATTTTTCATCCAAAAATCGATTTTTGGTCAGATATAGAAGGGATCACAGGTGATGCTTATTTTCTCCATCAAACGCTTATTTACTGAAATATCGATGTTTAAAAATTTTTATACAATTTTCATCCAAAATAGATTTTTGGTCAGATGTAGAAATGATTACAGATGAAGCTTATTTTCTCATTTAAACGCCTATTTACCGAAATATCGAGGTTTAAAAATTTTTATAAAATTTTCATCCAAAAATCCATATTTGGTCAGATGTAGAAATGATTACAGATGAAGCTTATTTTCTCAATTAAACGCTTATTTACTGAAATATCGAGGTTGAAAGATTTTTATAAATTTTTCATCCAAAAATCGATTTTTGGTCAGATATAGAAGGGATCACAGGTGATGCTTATTTTCTCCATCAAACGCTTATTTACTGAAATATCGATGTTTAAAAATTTTTATATAATTTTCATCCAAAATAGATTTTTGGTCAGATGTAGAAATGATTACAGATGAAGCTTATTTTCTCAATTAAACGCCTATTTACCGAAATATCGAGGTTTAAAAATTTTTATAAAATTTTCATCCAAAAATCGATTTTTGATCTGATATAAAAGTGATCACAGATGAAGCTTATTTTCTCAATTAAACGCTTATTTACTGATATATCGAGGTTTAAAGATTTTTATAAAATATTCATCCAAAAATCGATTTTTGGTTAGATGTAGAAATGATCACAGATGACGCTTATTTGCTCAATAAAACGCTTATTTACCGAAATATCAGGGTTTAAAGAATTTAAAAAATTTTCATCCAAAAAGCGATTTTTGGACAGATGTAGGGGTGACCACAGATGAAGCTTATTTTCTCAATAAAACGATTATTTACCGAAATATCGAGGTTTAAAAATTTTTATAAAATTTTCATCCAAAACATCAATTTTTAGTCAGATATAGATGTGATCACAGATGAAGCTTATTTTCTCAATAAAACGCTTATTTACCGAAATATCGAGATTTAAAAATTTTTATAAAATTTTCATCCAAAAAATTGATTTTTGGTCAGATATAGAAGTGATCACAGATGAAGCTTATTTTCTCAATTAAACGATTATTTACCGAAATATCGAGGTTTAAAGAATTTTTTAAAATTTTTATCCAAAAAGTCGATTTTTGGTCAGATATAGATGTTATCACAGATGAAGCTTATTTTCTCAATTAAACGCTTAAACGACTTTTATAAAATTTTTATCCAAAATTCGATTTTTGGTCAGATATACAAGTGATCACAAATGAAGTTTATTTTCCCAACGCTTAAGTACCGAAATATCGAGGTTGAAAAATTTTTATAAAATTTTCATCCAAAAATCCATTTTTGGTCAGATATAAAAGTGATCACAAATGAAGCTTATTTTCTCAATTAAACGCTTATTTACCGAAATATCGAGGTTTAAAAATTTTTATAAAATTTTCATCCAAAAATCGATTTTTGGTCAGATATAATAGTGATCATAGATGAAGCTTATTTTCTCAATTAAACGCTTATTTGTCGAAATATCGAGGTTAAAAAATTTTATAAAATTTTCATCCAAAATAGATTTTTGGTCAGATGTAGAAATGATTACAGATGAAGCTTATTTTCTCAATTAAACGCCTATTTACCGAAATATCGAGGTTTAAAAATTTTTATAAAATTTTCATCCAAAAATCGATTTTTGATCTGATATAAAAGTGATCATAGATGAAGCTTATTTTCTCAATTAAACGCTTATTTACTGATATATCGAGGTTTAAAGATTTTTATAAAATATTCATCCAAAAATCGATTTTTGGTTAGATGTAGAAATGATCACAGATGAAGCTTATTTGCTCAATAAAACGCTTATTTACCGAAATATCAGGGTTTAAAGAATTTAAAAAATTTTCATCCAAAAAGCGAGTTTTGGACAGATGTAGGGGTGACCACAGATGAAGCTTATTTTCTCAATAAAACGCTTATTTACCGAAATATCGAGGTTTAAAAATTTTTATAAAATTTTCATCCAAAAAATCAATTTTTAGTCAGATATAGATGTGATCACAGATGAAGCTTATTTTCTCAATAAAACGCTTATTTACCGAAATATCGAGATTTAAAAATTTTTATAAAATTTTCATCCAAAAAGTCGATTTTTGGTCAGATATAGAAGTTATCACAGATGAAGCTTATTTTCTCAATTAAACGCTTAAACGACTTTTATCCAAAATTCGATTTTTGGTCAGATATACAAGTGATCACAGGTGATGCTTATTTTCTCCATCAAACGCTTATTTACTGAAATATCGATGTTTAAAAATTTCTATAAAATTTTAATCCAAAATAGATTTTTGGTGAGATGTAGAAATGATTACAGATGAAGCTTATTTTCTCAATTAAACTCTAATTTACCGAAATATCGAGGTTTAAAGATTTTTATAAATTTTTCATCCAAAATATCATTTTTGGTCAGATATAGAAGTGATCACAGATGAAGCTTATTTTCTCAATTAAACGCTTATTTACCGAAATATCGAGGTTTAAAAGTTTTATAAAATTTTCATCCAAAATTCGATTTTTGATAAGATATAAAAGTGATCATAGATGAAGCTTATTTACTCAATTAAACGATTATTTACTGAAATATCCATGTTTAAAAACTTTTATACAATTTTCATCCAAAAATCGATTTTTGGTCAGATATAAAAGTCATCATAGATGAAGCTTATTTTCTCAATAAAACGCTTATTTACCGAAATATCGAGGTTTAGAGATTTTTATAAAATTTTCATCCAAAATATTGATTTCTGGTCAGATATAAAAGTGATGACAAATGAAGTTTATTTTCCCAACGCTTATTTACCGAAATATCGAGGTTTAAAAATTTTTATAAAATTTTCATTCAAAAATCGATTTTTGGTCAGATTTAAAAGTGATCACAAATGAAGCTTATTTTCTCAATTAAACGCTTATTTACTGAAATATCGATGTTTAAAAATTTTTATAAAATTTTCATCCAAAAATCGATTTTTGGTCAGATATAAAAGTCATCATAGATGAAGCTTATTTTCTCAGTTAAACGCTTATTTACTGATATATCGAGGTTTAAAGATTTTTATAAAATATTCATCCAAAAATCCATTTTTGGTCAGATATAAAAGTGATCACAAATGAAGCTTATTTTCTCCATTAAACGCTTATTTACTGAAATATCGATGTTTAAAAATTTTTATAAAATTTTCATCCAAAAATCGATTTTTGGTCAGATATAAAAGTCATCATAGATGAAGCTTATTTTCTCAGTTAAACGCTTATTTACTGATATATCGAGGTTTAAAGATTTTTATAAAATTTTCATCCAAAAATCGATTTTTGGTCAGATATAAAAGTGACCACAGATGAAGCTTATTTCCTAAATCACTTATTTACTGAAGTATCGAGGCTTAAAAATTTTTATAAAATTTTCATCCAAAAATCGATTTTTGGTCAGATATAAAAGTGATCACAAATGAAGCTTATTTTCTCAATTAAACGCTTATTTACCGAAATATCGAGGTTTAAAAATTTTTATAAAATTTTCATCCAAAAATCGATTTTTGGTCAGATATAATAGTGATCATAGATGAAGCTTATTTTCTCAATTAAACGCTTATTTGTCGAAATATCGAGGTTAAAAAATTTTATAAAATTTTCATCCAAAATAGATTTTTGGTCAGATGTAGAAATGATTACAGATGAAGCTTATTTTCTCAATTAAACGCCTATTTACCGAAATATCGAGGTTTAAAAATTTTTATAAAATTTTCATCCAAAAATCGATTTTTGATCTGATATAAAAGTGATCATAGATGAAGCTTATTTTCTCAATTAAACGCTTATTTGTCGAAATATCGAGGTTTAAAAATTTTATAAAATTTTCATCCAAAAATCCATATTTGGTCAGATGTAGAAATGATTACAGATGAAGCTTATTTTCTCAATTAAACGCTTATTTACTGAAATATCGAGGTTGAAAGATTTTTATAAATTTTTCATCCAAAAATCGATTTTTGGTCAGATATAGAAGGGATCACAGGTGATGCTTATTTTCTCCATCAAACGCTTATTTACTGAAATATCGATGTTTAAAAATTTTTATATAATTTTCATCCAAAATAGATTTTTGGTCAGATGTAGAAATGATTACAGATGAAGCTTATTTTCTCATTTAAACGCTTATTTACTGAAATATCGAGGTTGAAAGATTTTTATAAATTTTTCAATCCAAAAATCGATTTTTGGTCAGATATAGAAGGGATCACAGATGAAGCTTATTTTCTCAATAAAACGCTTATTTACCCAAATATCGAGGTTTAAAAATTTTTATAAAATTTTCATCCAAAACATCAATTTTTAGTCAGATATAGATGTGATCACAGATGAAGCTTATTTTCTCAATAAAACGCTTATTTACCGAAATATCGAGATTTAAAAATTTTTATAAAATTTTCATCCAAAAAATTGATTTTTGGTCAGATATAGAAGTGATCACAGATGAAGCTTATTTTCTCAATTAAACGATTATTTACCGAAATATCGAGGTTTAAAGAATTTTTTAAAATTTTTATCCAAAAAGTCGATTTTTGGTCAGATATAGAAGTTATCACAGATGAAGCTTATTTTCTCAATTAAACGCTTAAACGACTTTTATCCAAAATTCGATTTTTGGTCAGATATACAAGTGATCACAGGTGATGCTTATTTTCTCCATCAAACGCTTATTTACTGAAATATCGATGTTTAAAAATTTCTATAAAATTTTAATCCAAAATAGATTTTTGGTGAGATGTAGAAATGATTACAGATGAAGCTTATTTTCTCAATTAAACTCTAATTTACCGAAATATCGAGGTTTAAAGATTTTTATAAATTTTTCATCCAAAATATCATTTTTGGTCAGATATAGAAGTGATCACAGATGAAGCTTATTTTCTCAATTAAACGCTTATTTACCGAAATATCGAGGTTTAAAAGTTTTATAAAATTTTCATCCAAAATTCGATTTTTGATAAGATATAAAAGTGATCATAGATGAAGCTTATTTACTCAATTAAACGATTATTTACTGAAATATCCATGTTTAAAAACTTTTATACAATTTTCATCCAAAAATCGATTTTTGGTCAGATATAAAAGTCATCATAGATGAAGCTTATTTTCTCAATAAAACGCTTATTTACCGAAATATCGAGGTTTAAAGATTTTTATAAAATTTTCATCCAAAATATTGATTTCTGGTCAGATATAAAAGTGATGACAAATGAAGTTTATTTTCCCAACGCTTATTTACCGAAATATCGAGGTTTAAAAATTTTTATAAAATTTTCATTCAAAAATCGATTTTTGGTCAGATTTAAAAGTGATCACAAATGAAGCTTATTTTCTCAATTAAACGCTTATTTACTGAAATATCGATGTTTAAAAATTTTTATAAAATTTTCATCCAAAAATCGATTTTTGGTCAGATATAAAAGTCATCATAGATGAAGCTTATTTTCTCAGTTAAACGCTTATTTACTGATATATCGAGGTTTAAAGATTTTTATAAAATATTCATCCAAAAATCCATTTTTGGTCAGATATGAAAGTGATCACAAATGAAGCTTATTTTCTCAATTAAACGCTTATTTACCGAAATATCGAGGTTTAAAAATTTTTATAAAATTTTCATCCAAAAATCGATTTTTGGTCAGATATAAAAGTGACCACAGATGAAGCTTATTTCCTAAATCACTTATTTACCGAAATATCGAGGTTTAAAAATTTTTATAAAATTTTCATCCAAAAATCGATTTTTGGTCAGATATAATAGTGATCATAGATGAAGCTTATTTTCTCAATTAAACGCTTATTTGTCGAAATATCGAGGTTAAAAAATTTTATAAAATTTTCATCCAAAATAGATTTTTGGTCAGATGTAGAAATGATTACAGATGAAGCTTATTTTCTCAATTAAACGCCTATTTACCGAAATATCGAGGTTTAAAAATTTTTATAAAATTTTCATCCAAAAATCGATTTTTGATCTGATATAAAAGTGATCATAGATGAAGCTTATTTTCTCAATTAAACGCTTATTTGTCGAAATATCGAGGTTTAAAAATTTTATAAAATTTTCATCCAAAAATCCATATTTGGTCAGATGTAGAAATGATTACAGATGAAGCTTATTTTCTCAATTAAACGCTTATTTACTGAAATATCGAGGTTGAAAGATTTTTATAAATTTTTCATCCAAAAATCGATTTTTGGTCAGATATAGAAGGGATCACGGGTGATGCTTATTTTCTCCATCAAACGCTTATTTACTGAAATATCGATGTTTAAAAATTTTTATATAATTTTCATCCAAAATAGGTTTTTGGTCAGATGTAGAAATGATTACAGATGAAGCTTATTTTCTCATTTAAACGCTTATTTACTGAAATATCGAGGTTGAAAAATTTTTATAAAATTTTCATCCAAAAATCGATTTTTGGTCAGATATAGAAGGGATCACAGGTGATGCTTATTTTCTCCATCAAACGCTTATTTACTGAAATATCGATGTTTAAAAATTTTTATATAATTTTCATCCAAAATAGATTTTTGGTCAGATGTAGAAATGATTACAGATGAAGCTTATTTTCTCATTTAAACGCCTATTTACCGAAATATCGAGGTTTAAAAATTTTATAAAATTTTCATCCAAAAATCCATATTTGGTCAGATGTAGAAATGATTACAGATGAAGCTTATTTTCTCAATTAAACGCCTATTTACCGAAATATCGAGGTTTAAAAATTTTTATAAAATTTTCATCCAAAAATCGATTTTTGATCTGATATAAAAGTGATCATAGATGAAGCTTATTTTCTCAATTAAACGCTTATTTACTGATATATCGAGGTTTAAAGATTTTTATAAAATATTCATCCAAAAATCGATTTTTGGTTAGATGTAGAAATGATCACAGATGACGCTTATTTGCTCAATAAAACGCTTATTTACCGAAATATCAGGGTTTAAAGAATTTAAAAAATTTTCATCCAAAAAGCGATTTTTGGACAGATGTAGGGGTGACCACAGATGAAGCTTATTTTCTCAATAAAACGATTATTTACCGAAATATCGAGGTTTAAAAATTTTTATAAAATTTTCATCCAAAACATCAATTTTTAGTCAGATATAGATGTGATCACAGATGAAGCTTATTTTCTCAATAAAACGCTTATTTACCGAAATATCGAGATTTAAAAATTTTTATAAAATTTTCATCCAAAAAATTGATTTTTGGTCAGATATAGAAGTGATCACAGATGAAGCTTATTTTCTCAATTAAACGATTATTTACCGAAATATCGAGGTTTAAAGAATTTTTTAAAATTTTTATCCAAAAAGTCGATTTTTGGTCAGATATAGATGTTATCACAGATGAAGCTTATTTTCTCAATTAAACGCTTAAACGACTTTTATAAAATTTTTATCCAAAATTCGATTTTTGGTCAGATATACAAGTGATCACAAATGAAGTTTATTTTCCCATCGCTTAAGTACCGAAATATCGAGGTTGAAAAATTTTTATAAAATTTTCATCCAAAAATCCATTTTTGGTCAGATATAAAAGTGATCACAAATGAAGCTTATTTTCTCAATTAAACGCTTATTTACCGAAATATCGAGGTTTAAAAATTTTTATAAAATTTTCATCCAAAAATCGATTTTTGGTCAGATATAATAGTGATCATAGATGAAGCTTATTTTCTCAATTAAACGCTTATTTGTCGAAATATCGAGGTTAAAAAATTTTATAAAATTTTCATCCAAAATAGATTTTTGGTCAGATGTAGAAATGATTACAGATGAAGCTTATTTTCTCAATTAAACGCCTATTTACCGAAATATCGAGGTTTAAAAATTTTTATAAAATTTTCATCCAAAAATCGATTTTTGATCTGATATAAAAGTGATCATAGATGAAGCTTATTTTCTCAATTAAACGCTTATTTACTGATATATCGAGGTTTAAAGAGTTTTATAAAATATTCATCCAAAAATCGATTTTTGGTTAGATGTAGAAATGATCACAGATGAAGCTTATTTGCTCAATAAAACGCTTATTTACCGAAATATCAGGGTTTAAAGAATTTAAAAAATTTTCATCCAAAAAGCGATTTTTGGACAGATGTAGGGGTGACCACAGATGAAGCTTATTTTCTCAATAAAACGATTATTTACCGAAATATCGAGGTTTAAAAATTTTTATAAAATTTTCATCCAAAACATCAATTTTTAGTCAGATATAGATGTGATCACAGATGAAGCTTATTTTCTCAATAAAACGCTTATTTACCGAAATATCGAGATTTAAAAATTTTTATAAAATTTTCATCCAAAAAATTGATTTTTGGTCAGATATAGAAGTGATCACAGATGAAGCTTATTTTCTCAATTAAACGATTATTTACCGAAATATCGAGGTTTAAAGAATTTTTTAAAATTTTTATCCAAAAAGTCGATTTTTGGTCAGATATAGATGTGATCACAGATGAAGCTTATTTTCTCAATTAAACGCTTAAACGACTTTTATAAAATTTTTATCCAAAATTCGATTTTTGGTCAGATATACAAGTGATCACAAATGAAGTTTATTTTCCCATCGCTTAAGTACCGAAATATCGAGGTTGAAAAATTTTTATAAAATTTTCATCCAAAAATCCATTTTTGGTCAGATATAAAAGTGATCACAAATGAAGCTTATTTTCTCAATTAAACGCTTATTTACCGAAATATCGAGGTTTAAAAATTTTTATAAAATTTTCATCCAAAAATCGATTTTTGGTCAGATATAATAGTGATCATAGATGAAGCTTATTTTCTCAATTAAACGCTTATTTGTCGAAATATCGAGGTTAAAAAATTTTATAAAATTTTCATCCAAAATAGATTTTTGGTCAGATGTAGAAATGATTACAGATGAAGCTTATTTTCTCAATTAAACGCCTATTTACCGAAATATCGAGGTTTAAAAATTTTTATAAAATTTTCATCCAAAAATCGATTTTTGATCTGATATAAAAGTGATCATAGATGAAGCTTATTTTCTCAATTAAACGCTTATTTACTGATATATCGAGGTTTAAAGAGTTTTATAAAATATTCATCCAAAAATCGATTTTTGGTTAGATGTAGAAATGATCACAGATGAAGCTTATTTGCTCAATAAAACGCTTATTTACCGAAATATCAGGGTTTAAAGAATTTAAAAAATTTTCATCCAAAAAGCGATTTTTGGACAGATGTAGGGGTGACCACAGATGAAGCTTATTTTCTCAATAAAACGCTTGTTTACCCAAATATCGAGGTTTAAAAATTTTTATAAAATTTTCATCCAAAACATCAATTTTTAGTCAGATATAGATGTGATCACAGATGAAGCTTATTTTCTCAATAAAACGCTTATTTACCGAAATATCGAGATTTAAAAATTTTTATAAAATTTTCATCCAAAAAATTGATTTTTGGTCAGATATAGAAGTGATCACAGATGAAGCTTATTTTCTCAATTAAACGATTATTTACCGAAATATCGAGGTTTAAAGAATTTTTTAAAATTTTTATCCAAAAAGTCGATTTTTGGTCAGATATAGAAGTTATCACAGATGAAGCTTATTTTCTCAATTAAACGCTTAAACGACTTTTATCCAAAATTCGATTTTTGGTCAGATATACAAGTGATCACAGGTGATGCTTATTTTCTCCATCAAACGCTTATTTACTGAAATATCGATGTTTAAAAATTTCTATAAAATTTTAATCCAAAATAGATTTTTGGTGAGATGTAGAAATGATTACAGATGAAGCTTATTTTCTCAATTAAACGCTTATTTACCGAAATATCGAGGTTTAAAGATTTTTATAAATTTTTCATCCAAAATATCATTTATGGTCAGATATAGAAGTGATCACAGATGAAGCTTATTTTCTCAATTAAACGCTTATTTACCGAAATATCGAGGTTTAAAAGTTTTATAAAATTTTCATCCAAAATTCGATTTTTGATAAGATATAAAAGTGATCATAGATGAAGCTTATTTACTCAATTAAACGATTATTTACTGAAATATCCATGTTTAAAAACTTTTATACAATTTTCATCCAAAAATCGATTTTTGGTCAGATATAAAAGTCATCATAGATGAAGCTTATTTTCTCAATAAAACGCTTATTTACCGAAATATCGAGGTTTAAAGATTTTTATAAAATTTTCATCCAAAATATTGATTTCTGGTCAGATATAAAAGTGATGACAAATGAAGTTTATTTTCCCAACGCTTATTTACCGAAATATCGAGGTTTAAAAATTTTTATAAAATTTTCATTCAAAAATCGATTTTTGGTCAGATTTAAAAGTGATCACAAATGAAGCTTATTTTCTCAATTAAACGCTTATTTACTGAAATATCGATGTTTAAAAATTTTTATAAAATTTTCATCCAAAAATCGATTTTTGGTCAGATATAAAAGTCATCATAGATGAAGCTTATTTTCTCAGTTAAACGCTTATTTACTGATATATCGAGGTTTAAAGATTTTTATAAAATATTCATCCAAAAATCCATTTTTGGTCAGATATAAAAGTGATCACAAATGAAGCTTATTTTCTCAATTAAACGCTTATTTACCGAAATATCGAGGTTTAAAAATTTTTATAAAATTTTCATCCAAAAATCGATTTTTGGTCAGATATAATAGTGATCATAGATGAAGCTTATTTTCTCAATTAAACGCTTATTTGTCGAAATATCGAGGTTAAAAAATTTTATAAAATTTTCATCCAAAATAGATTTTTGGTCAGATGTAGAAATGATTACAGATGAAGCTTATTTTCTCAATTAAACGCCTATTTACCGAAATATCGAGGTTTAAAAATTTTTATAAAATTTTCATCCAAAAATCGATTTTTGATCTGATATAAAAGTGATCATAGATAAAGCTTATTTTCTCAATTAAACGCTTATTTGTCGAAATATCGAGGTTTAAAAATTTTATAAAATTTTCATCCAAAAATCCATATTTGGTCAGATGTAGAAATGATTACAGATGAAGCTTATTTTCTCAATTAAACGCTTATTTACTGAAATATCGAGGTTGAAAGATTTTTATAAATTTTTCATCCAAAAATCGATTTTTGGTCAGATATAGAAGGGATCACAGGTGATGCTTATTTTCTCCATCAAACGCTTATTTACTGAAATATCGATGTTTAAAAATTTTTATATAATTTTCATCCAAAATAGATTTTTGGTCAGATGTAGAAATGATTACAGATGAAGCTTATTTTCTCATTTAAACGCTTATTTACTGAAATATCGAGGTTGAAAGATTTTTATAAATTTTTCATCCAAAAATCGATTTTTGGTCAGATATAGAAGGGATCACAGGTGATGCTTATTTTCTCCATCAAACGCTTATTTACTGAAATATCGATGTTTAAAAATTTCTATAAAATTTTAATCCAAAATAGATTTTTGGTGAGATGTAGAAATGATTACAGATGAAGCTTATTTTCTCAATTAAACGCCTATTTACCGAAATATCGAGGTTTAAAAATTTTATAAAATTTTCATCCAAAAATCCATATTTGGTCAGATGTAGAAATGATTACAGATGAAGCTTATTTTCTCAATTAAACGCCTATTTACCGAAATATCGAGGTTTAAAAATTTTTATAAAATTTTCATCCAAAAATCGATTTTTGATCTGATATAAAAGTGATCATAGATGAAGCTTATTTTCTCAATTAAACGCTTATTTACTGATATATCGAGGTTTAAAGATTTTTATAAAATATTCATCCAAAAATCGATTTTTGGTTAGATGTAGAAATGATCACAGATGACGCTTATTTGCTCAATAAAACGCTTATTTAGCGAAATATCAGGGTTTAAAGAATTTAAAAAATTTTCATCCAAAAAGCGATTTTTGGACAGATGTAGGGGTGACCACAGATGAAGCTTATTTTCTCAATAAAACGATTATTTACCGAAATATCGAGGTTTAAAAATTTTTATAAAATTTTCATCCAAAACATCAATTTTTAGTCAGATATAGATGTGATCACAGATGAAGCTTATTTTCTCAATAAAACGCTTATTTACCGAAATATCGAGATTTAAAAATTTTTATAAAATTTTCATCCAAAAAATTGATTTTTGGTCAGATATAGAAGTGATCACATATGAAGCTTATTTTCTCAATTAAACGATTATTTACCGAAATATCGAGGTTTAAAGAATTTTTTAAAATTTTTATCCAAAAAGTCGATTTTTGGTCAGATATAGATGTTATCACAGATGAAGCTTATTTTCTCAATTAAACGCTTAAACGACTTTTATAAAATTTTTATCCAAAATTCGATTTTTGGTCAGATATACAAGTGATCACAAATGAAGTTTATTTTCCCAACGCTTAAGTACCGAAATATCGAGGTTGAAAAATTTGTATAAAATTTTCATCCAAAAATCCATTTTTGGTCAGATATAAAAGTGATCACAAATGAAGCTTATTTTCTCAATTAAACGCTTATTTACCGAAATATCGAGGTTTAAAAATTTTTATAAAATTTTCATCCAAAAATCGATTTTTGGTCAGATATAATAGTGATCATAGATGAAGCTTATTTTCTCAATTAAACGCTTATTTGTCGAAATATCGAGGTTAAAAAATTTTATAAAATTTTCATCCAAAATAGATTTTTGGTCAGATGTAGAAATGATTACAGATGAAGCTTATTTTCTCAATTAAACGCCTATTTACCGAAATATCGAGGTTTAAAAATTTTTATAAAATTTTCATCCAAAAATCGATTTTTGATCTGATATAAAAGTGATCATAGATGAAGCTTATTTTCTCAATTAAACGCTTATTTACTGATATATCGAGGTTTAAAGATTTTTATAAAATATTCATCCAAAAATCGATTTTTGGTTAGATGTAGAAATGATCACAGATGAAGCTTATTTGCTCAATAAAACGCTTATTTACCGAAATATCAGGGTTTAAAGAATTTAAAAAATTTTCATCCAAAAAGCGATTTTTGGACAGATGTAGGGGTGACCACAGATGAAGCTTATTTTCTCAATAAAACGCTTATTTACCCAAATATCGAGGTTTAAAAATTTTTATAAAATTTTCATCCAAAACATCAATTTTTAGTCAGATATAGATGTGATCACAGATGAAGCTTATTTTCTCAATAAAACGCTTATTTACCGAAATATCGAGATTTAAAAATTTTTATAAAATTT